>CM022300.1:466844573-467050956 GCA_011799875.1 Thinopyrum elongatum
ACCTTAAGTGTGTAGACCCTACGGGTTCGGGAGACACGCAGACATGACCTAGACGACTCTCCGGTCAATAACCAACAGCGGGATCTGGATACCCATGTTGGCTCCCACATGCTCCTCGATGATCTCATCGGATGAACCACGATGTCGAGGATTCAATCAATCCCGTACGCAATTCCCTTTGTCTATCGGTACGATACTTGCCCGAGATTCGATCGTCGGTATCTCGATACCTTGTTCAATCTCGTTACCGGCAAGTCTCTTTACTCGTTTCCGTAACACATCATCCCGTGAACAACTCCTTGATCACATTGAGCTCATTATGATGATGTCCTACCGAGTGGGCCCAGAGGTACCTCTCCGTTACATGGAGTGACAAATCCCAGTCTCGATTCGTGCCAACCCAACAGATACTTTCGGAGATACCCGTAGTGCACCTTTATAGCCACCCAGTTACGTTGTGACGTATGGTGCACCCAAAGCACTCCTACGGTATCCGGGAGTTGCACAATCTCATGGTCTAAGGAAAAGTTACTTGACATTGGAAAAGCTTTAGCAAACGAACTACACGATCTAGTGCTAGGCTTAGGATTGGGTCTTGTCCATCACATCATTCTCCTAATGATGTGATCCCGTTATCAATGACATCCAATGTCCATGGTCAGGAAACCGTAACCATCTATTGATCAACGAGCTAGTCAACTAGAGGCTTACTAGGGACATGTTGTGGTCTATGTATTCACACATGTATTACGATTTCCGGATAACACAATTATAGCATGAATAACAGACAATTATCATGAACAAGGAAATATAATAATAACCATTTTATTATTGCCTCTAGGGCATATTTCCAACAGTACTGTTGGGGATCGTAGCAGAATTTTAAAATTTTCTACGCATCACCAAGATCAATCTATGGAGTCATCTAGCAACGAGAGAGAGGGGAGTGCATCTACATACCCTTGTAGATCGCGAGCGGAAGCGTTCAAGAGAACGGGGTTGATGGAGTCGTACTCGTCGTGATCCAAATCACCGATGACCGAGCGCCGAACGGACGGCACCTCCGTGTTCAACACACGTACGGTTGGGAGAGACGTCTCCTCCTTCTTGATCCAGCAAGGGGGAAGGAGAGGTTGATGAGGATCCAGCAGCACGACGGCGTGGTGGTGGAAGCAGCGGGATCTCGGAAGGGCTTCACCAAGCACCAACGAGAGGGAGAGGTGTCACGGGAGGAGAGGGAGGCGCCAGGGGCTGGGGTGTGTCCTCCCTCCCACCCCTCCACTATTTATAGGGGGAAGGGGAGAGGGGGCCGGCCCCCTCAGATCCAATCTGAGGGGAGGGGCGGCGGCCAAGGGGGTGGCTTGCCCCCCAAGCCAGGTGGAGGCGCCCCCCCCACCCCTAGGGTTCCCAACCCTAGGCGCAGGGGAGGCCCATAGGGGGGCGCACCAGCCCACCAGGGGCTGGTTCCCTTCCCACTTCAGCCCATGGGGCCCTCCGGGATAGGTGGCCCCACCCGGTGGACCCCCGGGACCCTTCCGGTGGTCCCGGTACAATACCGATTACCCCCGAAACCTTCCCGGTGGCCGAAACTGGACTTCCTATATACAATTCTTTACCTCCGGACCATTCCGGAACTCCTCGTGATGTCCGGGATCTCATCCGGGACTCCGAACAACTTTCGGGTTACCGCATACTAATATCTCTACAACCCTAGCGTCACCGAACCTTAAGTGTGTAGACCCTACGGGTTCGGGAGACACGTAGACATGACCGAGACGACTCTCCGGTCAATAACCAACAGCGGGATCTGGATACCCATGTTGGCTCCCACATGCTCCTCGATGATCTCATCGGATGAACCACGATGTCGAGGATTCAATCAATCCCGTACGCAATTCCCTTTGTCTATCAGTACGATACTTGCCCGAGATTCGATCGTCGGTATCTCGATACCTTGTTCAATCTCGTTACCGGCAAGTCTCTTTACTCGTTTCTGTAACACATCATCCCGTGAACAACTCCTTGATCACATTGAGCTCATTATGATGATGTCCTACCGAGTGGGCCCAGAGGTACCTCTCCGTCACACGGAGTGACAAATCCCAGTCTCGATTCGTGCCAACCCAACAGACACTTTCGGAGATACCCGTAGTGCACCTTTATAGCCACCCAGCTACGTTGTGACGTTTGGTACACCCAAAGCACTCCTACGGTATCCGGGAGTTGCACAATCTCATGGTCTAAGGAAAAGTTACTTGACATTGGAAAAGCTTTAGCAAACGAACTACACGATCTAGTGCTAGGCTTAGGATTGGGTCTTGTCCATCACATCATTCTCCTAATGATGTGATCCCGTTATCAATGACATCCAATGTCCATGGTCAGGAAACCGTAACCATCTATTGATCAACGAGCTAGTCAACTAGAGGCTTACTAGGGACATGTTGTGGTCTATGTATTCACACATGTATTACGATTTCCGGATAACACAATTATAGCATGAATAACAGACAATTATCATGAACAAGGAAATATAATAATAACCATTTTATTATTGCCTCTAGGGCATATTTCCAACATAGACATGACCGAGACTCATCTCCGGTCAATAACCAATAGCAGATCCTAGATGCTCATATTGGCTACCACATATTCTACGAAGATCTTTATCGGTTAAACCGCATAACAACATACGTTGTTCCCTTTGTCATCGGTATGTTACTTGCCCGAGATTCGATCGTCGGTATCATCATACCTAGTTCAATCTCGTTACCGGCAAGTCTCTTTACTCGTTCCGTCATACATCATCTCGTAACTAACTCATTAGTCACATTGCTTGCAAGGCTTCATATGATGTGCATTACCGAGAGGGCCCAGAGATACCTCTCCGACAATCGGAGTGACAAATCCTAATCTCGATCTATGCCAACTCAACAAACACCATCGGAGACACCTGTAGAGCATCTTTATAATCACCCAGTTACGTTGTGACCCTTTGATAGCACACAAGGTGTTCCTCCGGTATTCGGGAGTTGCATAATCTCATAGTCAGAGGAACATGTATAAGTCATGAAGAAAGCAATAGCAACAAACTAAACGATCATCGTGCTAAGCTAACAGATGGGTCTAGTCAATCATATCATTCTCTAATGATGTGATCCCGTTCATCAAATGACAACTCATGTCTATGGCTAGGAAACTTAACCATCTTTGATTAACGATCTAGTCAAGTAGAGGCATACTAGTGACACTCTGTTTGTCTATGTATTCACACATGTATTAAGTTTCCGGTTAATACAATTCTAGCATGAATAATAAACATTTATCATGATATAAGGAAATATAAATAACAACTTTATTATTGCCTCTAGGGCATATTTCCTTCACATTGTATGAGTAACCCATATGACCTTGGCAGCATGTCCACCGTATCTATGAAAACATGTGTAGCTGGCCACTTGATTCCCGAGGCAAGCTTGTGTCCTGACTGATTTTTGCCTTCGGACCAACTGTTGCGGATCTGACCCTTGCATCAGAAGATGTCCATGCGTCGTATCGAGGAAGACACCTGAATCCTTGAGGTTACTGCTGTCGATTACTTATTGTATGCAACAGAGTATTTGGCTATCCTTCTTGCTGAACACTAAGTTCATAGCACCTTCTGGATTGATTCACGGCAGGGTTCAAATTGTACTCATAGCAGACTCAAACCTTGTATATATGAATCATACCTTTGGCACAAAATGCACTGTGGATCATATACACGGTTTGCCTTCTTGCTGATTTGATCATTGCTGCTGTAAAGATTGCACTGATGTGTACTTGATGCTGATAACCAATCTAGCCAGGATATCATTTGTATTCAGGCCCGACATTCAAGGTATAACACAGTCTGTTGAACATTCCACTTTGCTGAGCTGAGCTTCCAAATGACTGTCTCTTCACTGACTCCTTGGGTTCAGGGTCGGTGAGCAACTTCCATAAGGGGAAAATAAGGTAACACCAAGGGCCCAAATAAAGAAGCAAAAGAAACGACTAAAATAAAAGCACACAAAGCAGCAAGATCACACACACAAGCAATATCACACTCTACAACTATTCACAGCAATAATATGCATTCCTACTTAAGCACACAAATCTCGCAAGAACTCCGGTATTACGGTCTACCATGCTATGACGATGTGCATGAAAGTGAATCAATGTGTGGAAGAAAATTGGTGTAAACAAGGCTACACCAAATACAAGCTTAACACCGGTGGAACTAGTGGCGAGGACGAACTTGGTGATTGGGGGTCAAAACATAGAAGTTACGACCACATCATCAAGCATACGAAACAAGACCGTACACGTCCAAAGAATGGGTGGCGGAATGAGTAAGTGGTGGAGAGAAAGGCTTGAAGGCATTGCCCTTTTCTGATAACAAGGATCAGTAAGTTTTGTCGAAGCGGCTAGTGGAATGGCACGATCCGGGATAGAACTTGTCTATCACCGAAACAATAGGGGTGGCTGAAGAGAATAAGTTGGTGTGGTACTGGTGCATCAATCCGATAAGGGATCGACACCACCAAGCACCCTGGCATCACTCCGCTGGGACGAAGATGACGCCACACCAAGGAACAGATATGCAAACTGGAGAGCGCAGGTAGTGAATCAAAACCGATGCCACCTACACTCACCAGATCCATCGTTAGGGATAAGATAACTAGTCTATATGCATGCTATGCACAAGCAAATGCAACAAACAAGTGTAGCAACCAACTGGATCCTTTACTACCGGTTACTAGCGCTCGCACCTAGACTGCACGTCCTATAGCCAGACCTACTCTGATACCAATGCCAGTGGCACCCCGGCTCAGAGAAGACCGGAACGCCCTGTATTCCAGCCCAGGAACAAGTCCTGTGGAATACGGCACTGTTGGCATAGAACAAATCAGCTCTTTATTACAATGGATAAGGTTACAACGGGTACAAAGATTACATCGGCACGGCGACACTATGCCTACCCGGGGTAGCTCTGTGCTAACAGCGGAGTAACTCTCTCGGCAGTGGAACAGCAACGGCAGTGATGGACACCACTCCACAGGGACTCTGGCTAGAACGCGTATCCTAGGTCGCAAACTCGGGATCCTCGACAGGCAAGCAATCATGGCATGACCTGCAAATTGGCATGACACGCCAGGTGAGTACTTGGAATGTACTCGCAAGCTCGCAACAAACATCAGCATTAAGGCAAGACAACATCATAGCAAATAGCTACTCAAATAGATGCAGTAAGGTAAAGCCTATTAAGTAGTTTAATCCATACTCCGAATAATCTTAGGATGCAATCCAAACCTATGCCAAATCCCAATTCCCAAGCATGTGGTCATCCGACCACAAACTCATAGCCATCCCATGGCTATCATATCATATACCTGATTCCATCTGCACAGCAAGTCTGACAAACTTACTCTCTTCCAGGTTGTCTCACAACCCTCATGATACTCATGATCCATCGAGTAACTTCTGATCTTATGATGAGTTCTTTCATCATTATCATTGCTACCATTGTTGACCACCTTGCAAGGCTTCATATGATGTGCATTACCAAGAGGGCCCAGAGACACCTGTAGAGCTTCTTTATAATCACCCAGTTACGTTGTGACGTTTGATAGCACATAAGGTGTTCCTCCGGTATTCGGGAGTTGCATAATCTCATAGTCAGAGGAACATGTATAAGTCATGAAGAAAGCAATAGCAACAAACTAAACGATCATCGTGCTAAGCTAACAGATGGGTCTAGTCAATCACATCATTCTCTAATGATGTGATCCGATTCGTCAAATGACAACTCATGTCTATGGCTTGGAAACTTAACCATCTGTGATTAACGAGCTAGTCAAGTAGAGGCATACTAGTGACACTCTGTTTGTCTATGTATTCACACATGTATGAAGTTTCCGGTTAATACAATTCTAGCATGAATAATAATCATTTATCATGATATAAGGAAATATAAATAACAACTTTATTATTGCCTCTAGGGCATATTTCATTCACATTGTATGAGTAACCCATATGACCTTGGCAGCATGTCCACCATATCTATGAAAATATGTGTAGCTGGCCACTTGATTCCCGAGGCAAGCTTGTGTCCTAACTGATTTTTGCCTTCGGACCAACTATTGCGGATCTGGCCCTTGCATCGGAAGATGTCCATGCGTCGTATCGAGGAAGACACCTGAATCCTTGAGGTTACTGCTAACGATTACTTATTGTATGCAATAGAGTATTCGACTATCCTTCTTGCTGAACACTAAGTTCATAGCACCTTCTGGCTTGATTCACGGCAGGGTTCAAATTGTACTCATAGCAGACTCAAACCTTGTATATATGAATCATACCTTTGGCACAAAATGCACTGTGGATCATATACACGGTTTGCCTTCTTGCTGATTTGATCATTGCTATTGCAAAAATTGCACTGATGTGTACTTGATGCTGATAACCAATCCAGCCAGGATATCATTTGTATTCAGGCCCGACATTCCCGGTATAACACAGTCTGCTGAAGATTCCATTTTGCTGAGCTTAGCTTCCAAATGACTATCTCTTCACTGACTCCTTGGGTTCAGGGTCGGTGAGCAACTTCCATAAGGGGAAAATAAGGTAACACCAAGGGCCCAAATAAAGAAGCAAAAGAAACGACTAAAATAAAAGCACACAAAGCAGCAAGATCACACACACAAGCAATATCACACTCTTCAACTATTCACAGCAATAATATGCATTCCTACTTAAGCACACAAATCTCGCAAGAACTCCGGTATTACGGTCTACCATGCTATGACGATGTGCATGAAAGTGAATCAATGTGTAGAAGAAAATTGGTGTATACAAGGCTACACCAAATACGAGCTTAACACCGGTGGAACCAGTGGCGAGGACGAACTTGGTGATCGGGGGTCAAAACATAGAAGTTACGACCACATCATCAAGCGTACGGAACAAGACCGTACACGTCCAAAGAATGGGTGGCGGAATGAGTTCGTGGTGGAGAGAAAGGCTTGCAGGCATTGCCCTTTTCTGATAACAAGGATCAGTAAGGGTTGCCGAAGCGGCTAGTGGAATGGCACGATCCGGGATAGAACTTGTCTATCACCGAAACGATAGGGGTGGCTGAAGAGAATAAGTTGGTGTGGTACTGGTGCATCAATCCGATAAGGGATCGACACCACCAAGCAACTTTGGCATCACTCCGCTGGGACGAAGATGATGCCACACCAAGGAACAGATATGCAAACTAGAGAGCGCAGGTAGTGAATCGAAACCGATGCCACCTACACTCACTAGATCCATCGTTAGGGATAAGATAACTAGTCTATATGCATGCTATGCACAAGCAAATGCAACAAACAAGTGCAGCAACCAACTGGATCCTATACTACCGGTTACTAGCGCTCGCACCTAGACCGCACGTCCTATAGCCAGACCTGCTCTGATACCAACGCCTGTGGCACCCCGGCTCAGAGAAGACCGGAACGCCCCGTATTCCAGCCCAGGGACAAGTCCTCTGGAATACGGCACTGTTGGCATAGAACTAATCAGCTCTTTATTACAATGGATATGGTTACAACGGGTACAAAGATTTCATCGGCACGGCGACACTACGCCTGCCCGGGGTAGCTCTGTGCTAACAGCGGAGTAACTCTCTCGGCAGCGGAACAGCGACGGCGGTGATGTACTCCACTCTGCAGGGACTCTGGCTAGAACGCGTATCCTAGGTCGCAAACTCGGGATCCTCGACAAGCAAGCAATCATGGCATGACCTGCAAACTGGCATGACACGCCAGGTGAGTACTTGGAATGTACTCGCAAGCTCGCAACAAACATCAGCATTAAGGCAAGACAACATCATAGCAAATAGCTACTCAAATAGATGCTGTAAGGTAAAGCCTATTAAGTAGTTTAATCCATACTCCGAATAATCTTAGGATGCAATCCAAACCTATGCCAAATCCCAATTCCCAAGCATGTGGTCATCCGACCACTCAACTCATAGCCATCCCATGGCTATCATATCATATACCTAATTCCATCTGCACCGCAAGTCTGATAAACTTACTCTCTTCCGGGTTGTCTCACAACCCTCATGATACTCATGATCCATCGAGTAACTTCTGATCTTACGATGAGTTCTTTCATCATTATCATTGCTACCATGGTTGACCACCTAGTGAGGTCTGGTCGGACTGTCCAATACCATGGACACGGCTATTCGAATAGATTTTACACTCTGCAGAGGTTGCACACTTTACCCACATCATGGAGCACTGACCTCGTGATCCCATTCGGGAGGACCAGCGTTGCTCCAACGAAACCTGCCTGACCCTTGACTCTCCCATCGTACCACCGGCAATCATCCTCTCCCGGAGTCAAGCCCTGGGTGGCCCCTCTGTCACCTCGTGACACCTGCCACCATCGTTGCCAAACTAAACTGTCCCAAACAGGGACCTGGATCCAAATAACTCAACTAGGCTCACAAGGTTATCACCGCCTACCGGGCCAGGGTAGCGCGCACGCATAACCTTCCCTATCGGGCGGTACCGATGAAAGAGCACGCCATCAGATCAAGTCAAGGTCATCCCATACCGGCAAATGTGGTTGCACGGATAAGTCCGGACAGGTGACTCAAGGTCAACCGACTAAATATCACATCTCCGAATAATATTTCCTTCACGGCTGACACTCCGATAAATGGTATACTTAAGCCACTGCTATTACTCATCTCCACGAACTACCGGATGAACTCCAGAATAATCATAGACAGTGATCTTAACATCATAGCATCAACAAGTGTAAACTACTAGTCACTAACAATCCGGTACTCAATATGGTAGTCACCTATCCGAGAATTAACTCGATCATTGCATAATCCAATTCATTTCACAGATGCTCATACTTGCTGATAAAGCATTTAGTTGAACTATGACATTGCAATGTGATGATGCAGATGAGAGTTGTGGCTTGCCTGGGGATGAAGGAACCATCGGGAAGAAGTGCGAAGAGTCCGCGGAAATGATTGCCGGAAACAGTTCTCTCCCGGAGGGGCTGTTTACGGCCAAGGGCAAAACATTCATTTTCATGGTGTGTAAACATCATGAAAATGATTCCATCGGAACAGGCTCGACGAGACGAAGATGTGGGCTTTGGATTCACCTCGATCGGAGTTCCGAGCAAAAAGTTACGGGCTGTTGAAGTTCAGGGACTAATCTGCAAAAAGATTTCTCGCAAACAGGCCCCTGGAGGAGAAAACAGAAAGCGCCTTTTATAAGATTACGCTTTCAGAACTAAGAAACGTATTTTAGTCTGAAGAATAAGGTAAGTGCGCTTTCATTAATGGAAGACGTATTCCAGACGAATACGCTTCCACTTATGCTTATGTGGCAGCGCCTTTGACACTTACAGGTGGGGTCCAGGGGAGGCGACTTGGTAGTCTCCTTGCTCTCGCTCCCCCGACAGAGCAGAGGAGAAGCAGAGGCAGGGGCGCTGCCGGCGTCGGCCCCGGCAGCTCCGGCCGTCCCCAGCCGAGGCAAGGGCACCGGCGGCCTCGGGTGAAGGTGCCGCATCCGTTCTGGGGAGAGGCACGGCTGGAGAGGGGCTGGGACAGCGGCAGCTCTCGGCAGCAGGGAGCAGCGGAGGGCGGCGGCCAGACGAGGGGCGACGACCTCGGGCACCCTGGCGGCGAGCTAAGGGGTGGGGAAAAAACTATGGGGTCCTGGTGGTCCCCTGGTGAGGTCAGGAAGGAGGGGGAGGGCTTCGGCTCGCGCCAATTTAGGCGGCGGCCGGCGATGGACATGGCGGCGGTGGTGGAGCAGGAGTAGCTCTGAGGCCCCGGGGAGAGGACGAGGAGGTTCGATGGAGTGAGGTGGAGCTGGTGGTGAGCTCAGGAAGCCGCGGAGTGGCCTTATATAGGCGCAGCGAGCTCGCCGGATAAGCTCGGCCACAGTGGCGAGCTTATCCGCGCACTGGCGCGTGCGGGTGGCATGGCTGGCGGTTTGCGGCCTTCGGGGAGCTTCATGGAGGAGCGAAGAGGCTCACGCGAGCTCGAGAGGGATCGAGGAGGAAATGACAGAAGAAAACGACAACGGCGGCCATGTGCGCTCACTGTTCCTTGACGGGGACGGCTCACCGGGGAGGAATCCGGAGGGGGAGAGGGATCCAGAGCACAGGCGGCGACGAGGGGAAGTCCCTGGACATGATTATATGTTGAGGGAAGAAGGAACGCGACGAGACTGAGAGGTTCCATCGCCGGAGCGCGCTGGCTGGCATGCCAGCAGCGTGGTCACCGCGTGCACTGGCGCACGTGGTGCACCCTGGCGCACGTGGTGCACCCTGGCATGACAAGTCATGTCCGGCACAAAATACATCCAAGGAAGGGCCCCTCTGAAGTGATAGTTCATCAAAAGAGGCCAAGAGTGGATGTGAGGCTTCACTGCCAGTTTGCTGTAGCAAACTTGACCACCCCACTATGATCCACAAGAAGTTGATAACAATATAAGATGTCTGGGGGGTTTTGGGTAGGAAGGGCTACAATCTTGTGAATTTTGGAGAGAAATGGACCAATATTTAATGGGGTTGCTTTGCAACTGACCAATCTGGTCCAGAAACTGAATCTTGATGTGGCACTCATATGGAGTAGCAACTTGAGCTGAAATTGGGCATAGGATGATGATTTGGTCATATGAGAGTGCCATAAAAATTTCATGCCATTTGGACAAGCCAAAATGGTACTTCCCTCACAGCTATCCTCTCTGACCAGAATCTTAGGAAAATTCTAGGGAATTATTTGGAAGATGAAATGAGCCCAAATTTTGTGGAGATAGGTTATATGGGTGGAAGAATACTCTGGTAAATTCTCAGCAATTATGGAGCAATATAAAATATAGTTGCTTCACAATGTGAAAATCTGACCAGAAACCAAGATTTGATGCTATGCTCACATAGATGATTAGATAAGGTTGAAACTTGGTGGAGAGTCATTATTTAAGAAAATGAATATTCTTGCAAAATTTCAACTTATTCGGATACTCCTAGCTAGCACTTGCTTCACAAAGATTCCAGTTGCCCAGAAACTTTGGAAATTAGCCAAGAGAGATTTAATATCCAAATAAAGTTGAATTTTGGCATGTGGCAATGATATGGATAGGAAAGAGTGCACAAAAAGTTTGAGAGCAAGCAAGCAAATTTAAAGGGTACTTGCTTCACAAACTGCCAGCTGGGGCAGAATCAGAAAAGGGATATTTGGGGAAAAGTTTTTGAACATGTCAAGGAAGGGTTTGACATATTTGTGGAATATCTGACCCAAACAATTTATGAGAATTATTTGGGAATTTTGAGAATGATGGAAATGTGGGTTGCTTCACAACCCAGAGCAGACAGGGTTATTCCTTTAATAGAAAAAGGAATTTCCCAAGAAAAGAATATTGGGGTTGGTCCAAGATGGAAATGACATGGTCTTGGAATGGTTTTGAAGTTGGCAAGCCACTTGGGAAGAGGAATGAAGAGTGATCCCTCCAGGTTGCAAGACTACCAAGCCACAGAAAAGCGAATCCGGACCAAATCAAAAGTAAAAGAAAATGGGCAAAATCCAGGGTGTTACAAACCTACCCTCCTTAAAGAAATCTCGTCCTCGAGATTTGGTTGCTCAGGGATCAAACATGAATATTCCCACTTGAGGAAACCGTTTCCAACTCGGGTTTCCTTTTTACCTTTGTATAATGTTCCCACTAAATTTCATATGACTGACTGCCTTGCTTCGGGGTGGTTTGCTTTACTGGAACCTTTTCCTGCAATTCTTACCTCATATGGTACTCTGACTCCAATCCTTTTATGTCTGCTGACCTGTCTGGGGCAATAAATTACCCTGACCAAACTATGTGCCCTACTCGTAAGTCCGAGAGTGGTTCTTCATGAACGTATCGTGACGAGGTCCAATATGAACGACCGTTCACTGAGTTGCGAACAGATTCTCTTGGTGGACACGAAATCCTTTACTCATTGCATTTGGTGACTTCAAATGGTTGTGTGTCCTCCTGGTTCAAAATAGTACTGTAAATCGTATCATTCTCCTGGCGGAATCTGACTTTTCGCACATATAGTTGGGTCATCTTGGCTATCTTCATTGTCTTGGGTATAAAATTCTTACCAAATATTTGACTGTCACCTGTCATGACCAGCATAAAGGTGTATGATGATATTATCCATAGACTTGACTGACAGTGGTACTGGCAGTAGAATCTTGTTCACGGCAGGTTAGTCCTTACCTGATTCCCATATGTGAGGACACATGCTTCGAGACTGTTGTTCATCCTTCTGACTATTCAGTCTCTCGGTATCCCTATATGGATGGTAGGCCGTGCAATGCTTTAACATGGTGGCTGAATTTGAACTGCTGAGTTAATCTTTCGGCTGACCTGACCAGCTTGGTTGCCCTCTTTTGACAATTCTGAGCATATCTGGTTGGCTGGGCGGGTTGTCTCGATATGGGGTCCTTGCAAATGGAATAAACCCCATGGGTGTGTACCCATGGTGACTGGTACCGAGCCAGACTGTCCGGAGTATTTGTACCATGTTGCTCTTGCAACCATTACCATATCTGTATGGCCAATCTTGCTTTTTGGTTATAGTTCTCCTTGCCTGGATCCTTTGCTGACGAACTTGGCCTTATGTGTTCTTGATTCTTCGTGTGATCATAGGTGTTGTCAGGTGCAAAATTCCGGCAGGCATATTACTTTACAAGTTGTAGCTGTAGGGTAACGTTCGTCTGAACCCTTGGATAAAACCGGCAAATAAACTAGTAGCCACCAGAACGGTCTTTACAACTTAGATCTGGGACATTACTGGAGTAACTCAACCCCGACTCAAGACGGCTGAAAAGCAGCTCAGAGCATGAGACGGTGTTGATAAGAAGAAAGTAGCAACTCCCTAAGGCGGCCGAAAAACAGCTTAGAAGATAGGATCATTGCTATGAAGAGAAATTCAACAGCTGCCCGAGACGGCCGAAAAGCAGCTCAGAGCACGGACAGTTGTTGACAAGAGAAATAAAAGTCAGCATCCACCCGGGACGACCGGAAACAGCTCAGAACACAGGCGTGGTGCCGTCACCAAAGGAAGACGGGCAAGGGTTCATCCGCGTCCCATACAGCTCACTATTATGTATACAGGTATGAGCATAATAATTTGAACATACCGGAATAACACAGAGTAATGTTATAGGGCATATATCAGATGGTCAGCTTGCTCCATAGGTTGTTGGCCATCACACTGAAGTGTATAACTGGCATTCTCTTCTTCTTACATAGCTCATGCCATAGTCAGATCCTCACCGGGCTGGCATCATTGTGTTGGGAACATAGTATTTCAAAAAAATTCCTACGATCATGCAAGATCTATCTAGGAGAAGCATAGTAACGAGCGGGGAGAGTGTGTCCACGTACCCTCGTAGACCGAAAGCGGAAGCGTTTAGTAACGCGGTTGATGTAGTCGAACGTCTTCACGATCCAACCGATCCAAGTACCGAATGCACGACACCTCCACGATTTGCACACGTTCAGCTCGGTGACGTCCCTCGTACTCTTGATCTAGCTGAGGCCGAGGGAGATTTTCATCAGCACGACGGTGTGGTGATGGTGATGATGAAGTTACCGACGCAGGGCTTCACCTAAGCACTACGACAATATGACCGAGGTGGAAATCTGTGGAAGGGGGCACCGCACACGGTTAAACAATCAACTTGTGTGTCTATGGGGTGCCCCCCTCCTCCGTATATAAAGGAGTGGAGGAGGGGAGGGCCGGCCCTCTCATGGCGCGCCCAAGGGGGGAGTCCTACTCCCGGTGGGAGTAGGATTCCCCCTTCCCTAGTTGGAGTAGGAGAGGAAGGAAGGAGGAGAGAGGGAGAAGGAAAAGGGGGCCGGCCCCCCACCCCAATTTGGATTGGGCTTGGGGGGGGCGCCCCCACCTTGGCTGCCTCCTCCTCTCTCCCACTAAGGCCCAATAAGGCCCATAGACTCCCCGGGGGGTTCCGGTAACCCTCCGGTACTCCGGTAAATGCCCGAACTCACCCGGAACCATTTCGATGTCCAAACATAGTCGTCCAATATATCAATCTTTATGTCTCGACCATTTCGAGACTCCTCGTCATGTCCGTGATCTCATCCGAGACTCCGAACTACCTTTGGTACATCAAAACACATAAACTCATAATACCGATCGTCATCGAACGTTAAGCGTGCGGACCCTACAGGTTCGAGAACTATGTAGACATGACCGAGACTCATCTCCGGTCAATAACCAATAGCAGAACCTGGATGCTCATATTGGCTCCCACATATTCTACGAAGATCTTTATTGGTCAAACCGCATAACAACATACGTTGTTCCCTTTGTCATCGGTATGTTACTTGCCCGAGATTCGATCGTCGGTATCATCATACCTAGTTCAATCTCGTTAACGGCAAGTCTCTTTACTCGTTCCGTAATGCATCATCTCGTAACTAACTCATTAGTCACATTGCTTGCAAGGCTTCATATGATGTGCATTACCGAGAGGGCCCAGAGATACCTCTACGACAATCGGAGTGACAAATCCTAATCTCAATCTATGCCAACTCAACAAACACCATCGGAGACACCTCTAGAGCATCTTTATAATCACCCAGTTACGTTGTGACGTTTGATAGCACATAAGGTGTTCCTCCGGTATTCGGGAGTTGCATAATCTCATAGTCAGAGGAACATGTATAAGTCATGAAGAAAGCAATAGCAACAAACTAAACGAACATCATGCTAAGCTAACGGATGGGTCTAGTCAATCACATCATTCTCTAATGATGTGATCCCATTCATCAAATGACAACTCATGTCTATGGCTAGGAAACTTAACCATCTTTGATTAACGAGCTAGTCAAGTAGAGGCATACTAGTGACACTCTGTTTGTCTATGTATTCACACATGTATTAAGTTTCCGGTTAATACAATTCTAGCATGAATAATAAACATTTATCATGATATAAGGAAATATAAATAACAACTTTATTATTGCCTCTAGGTTATATTTCCTTCACATTGTATGAGTAACCCATATGACCTTGGCAGCATGTCCACCATATCTATGAAAACATGTGTAGCTGGCCACTTGATTACCGAGGCAAGCTTGTGTCCTGACTGATTTTTGCCTTCGGACCAACTGTTGCGGATCTGACCCTTGTATCGGAAGATGTCCATGTGTCGTATCAAGGAAGACACCTGAATCCTTGAGGTTACTGCTGTCGATTACTTATTGTATGCAACAGAGTATTCGGCTATCCTTCTTGCTGAACACTAAGTTCATAGCACCTTCTGGCTTGATTTACGGCAGGGTTCAAATTGTACTCATAGCAGACTCAAACCTTGTATATATGAATCATATACACGGTTTGCCTTCTTGTTGCTTTGATCATTGCTGCTGTAAAGATTGCATTGATGTGTACTTGATGCTGATAACCAATCCAGCCAGGATATCATTTGTATTCATGCCCGACATTCCCGGTATAACACAGTCTGCTAAAGATTCCATTTTGCTGAGCTAAGCTTCCAAATGACTGTCTCTTCACTGACTCCTTGGGTTCAGTGTCGGTGAGCAACTTCCATAAGGGAAAATAAGGTAACACCAAGGGCCCAAATAAAGAAGCAAAAGAAACGACTAAAATAAAAGCACACAAAGCAGCAAGATCACACACACAAGCAATATCACACTCTACAACTATTCACAGCAATAATATGCATTCCTACTTAAGCACACAAATCTCGCAAGAACTCCGGTATTACGGTCTACCATGCTGTGATGATGTGCATGAAAGTGAATCAATGTGTGGAAGAAAATTGGTGTAAACAAGGCTACACCAAATACGAGCTTAACACCGGTGGAACCAGTGGCGAGGACGAACTTGGTGATCAGGGGTCAAAACATAGAAGTTACGACCACATCATCAAGCATACGAAACAAGACCGTACATGTCCAAAGAATGGGTGGCGGAATGAGTTAGTGGTGGAGAGAAAAGCTTGCAGGCATTGCCCTTTTCTGATAACAAGGATCAGTAAGGGTTGCCGAAGCGGCTAGTGGAATGGCATGATACGGGATAGAACTTGTCTATCACCGAAACGATAGGGGTGGCTGAAGAGAATAAGTTGGTGTGGTACTGGTGCATCAATCCGATAAGGGATCGACACCACCAAGCACCTTGGCATCACTCCGCTGGGACGAAGATGACGCCACACAAAGGAATAGATATGTAAACTGGAGAGCGCAGGTAGGGATAAGATAACTAGTCTATATGCATGCTATGCACAAGCAAATGCAACAAACAAGTGCAGCAACCAACTGGATCCTATACTATCGGTTACTAGCGCTCGCACCTAGACCACACGTCCTATAGCCAGACCTACTCTGATACCAACGCCTGTGGCACCCTGGCTCAGAGAAGACTGGAACGCCCCGTATTCCAGCCCAGGAACAAGTCCTCTGGAATACGACACTGTTGGCATAGAACAAATCAGCTCTTTATTACAATGGATATGGTTACAACGGGTACAAAGATTACATCAGCACGGCGACACTACGCCTGCCCGGGGTAGCTCTGTGCTAACAGCGGAGTAACTCTCTCGGCAGCGGAACAGCGACGGCGGTGATGGACTCCACTCCGCAGGGACTCTGGCTAGAACGCGTATCCTAGGTCGCAAACTCGGGATCCTCGTCAAGCAAGCAATCATGGCATGACCTGCAAACTGGCATGACACGCCAAGTGAGTACTTGGAATGTACTCGCAAGCTCGCAACAAATATCAGCATTAAGGCAAGACAACATCATAGCAAATAGCTACTCAAATAGATGCAGTAAGGTAAAGCCTATTAAGTAGTTTAATCCATACTCCGAATAATCTTAGGATGCAATCCAAACCTGTGCCAAATCCCAATTCCCAAGCATGTGGTCATCCGACCACTCAACTCATAGCCATACCTTGGCTATCATATCATATACCTGATTCCATCTGCACAGCAAGTCTGACAAACTTACTCTCTTCCGGGTTGTCTCACAACCCTCATGATACTCATGATCCATCGAGTAACTTCTGATCTTACGATGAGTTCTTTCATCATTATCATTGCTACCATGGTTGACCACCTAGTGAGGTCTGGTCGGACTGTCTAATACCGTGGACACAACTATTCGAATTGATTTTACACTCTACAGAGGTTGTGCACTTTACCCACATCATGGAGCACTGACCTCGTGATCCCATTCGGGAGGACCAGCGTTGCTCCAACGAAACCCGCCTGACCCGTGACTCTCCCATCGTACCACCGGCAATCATCCTCCCCCGGAGTAAAGCCCTGGGTGGCCCCTTTGTCACCTCGTGACACCTGCCACCGTCGTGGCCAAACTAAACTATCCCAAACGGGGACCTTGATCCAAATAACTCAAATGGGCTCACAAGGTTATCGCCGCCTACCGGGCCAGGGTAGCGCGCACACATGACCTTCCCTGTCGGGCGGTACCGGTGAAAGAGCATGCGATCAGATCAAGTCAAGGCCGTCCCATACCGGCAAATGTGGTTGCACGGATAAGTCCGGACAGGTGACTCAAGGTCAACCGACTAAATATCAAATCTCCGAATAATATTTCCGTCACGGCTGACACTCCGATAAATGGTATACTTAAGCCACTGCTATTACTCATCTCCACGAACTACCGGATGAACTCCAGAATAATCATAGACAGTGATATCAACATCATAGCATCAACGAGTGTAAACTACTAGTCACTAACAATCCGGTACTCAACATGGTAGTCACCTATCCGAGAATTAACTCGATCATTGCATAATCCAATTCATTTCACAGATACTCATACTTGCTGATAAAGGAAATAGTTGAACTATGACATTGCAATGTGATGATGCAGATGAGAGTTGTGGCTTGCCTGGGGATGAAAGAACCATCAGGAAGAAGTGCGGAGAGTCCGCGGAAACGATTGCCGGAAATAGTTCTCTCCGGAGGGGCTGTTTTCGGCCAAGGGCAAAATGGTCATTTTCATGGTGTGTAAACATCATGAAAATGACTCCATCGGATTGGGCTCGACGAGACAAAGATGTGGGATTTGGATTCACCTCGATCGGAGTTCCGAGCAAAAAGTTACGGGCTGTTGAAGTTCAGGGACCAATCTGCAAAAAAAATTCTCGCAAACAGGCCCCTGGAGGAGAAAACAGAAAGCGCCTTTTATAAGATTACGCTTTCAGAACTAAGAAACATATTTTAGTCTGAAGAATAAGGAAAGTGCGCTTTCATTAGTGGAAGATGTATTCCAGATGAATACGCTTCCACTTATGCTTATGTGGCAGCGCCTTTGACACTTACAGGTGGGGCCCAGGGGGGCGACTTGGTCGTCTCCTTCCTCTCGCTCCCCCGACAGAGCAGAGGAGGAGCAGAGGCAGGGGTGCTGCCGGCGTCGGCCCCGGCAGCTCCGGCCGTCCCCGACCGAGGTGAGGGCACCGGCGGCCTCAGGTGAAGGCGCCGCATCCGTTCCGGGGAGAGGCACGGCTGGAGAGGGGCTGGGACGGCGGCAGCTCTCGGCAGCAGAAAGCAGCAAAGGGCGGCGGCCAGACGAGGGGTGACGGCCTCGGGCACCCCAGCGGTGAGCTAAGGGGTGGGGAAAAACTATGGGGTCCGGGTGGTCCCCTGGTGAGGTCAGGAAGGAGGGGGAGGGCTTCGGCTCGCGCCAATTTAGGCGGTGGCCGGCGATGGACATGGCGGCGGTGGTGGAGCAGGAGCAGCTCTGAGGCCCTGGGGAGAGGACAAGGAGGTTCGGTGGAGTTAGGTGGAGCTGGTGGTGAGCTCGGGAAGCCGTGGAGTGGACTTATATAGGCGCAGCGAGCTCGCCGGATAAGCTCGGCCACGGTGGCGAGCTTATCCGCGCACTGGCGCGTGCGGGTGGCGTGGCTCGCGGTTTGCGGCCTTTAGGGAGCTTCACGGAGGAGCGGAGAGGCTCAGTCGAGCTCGAGAGGGATCGGGGAGGAAAGGACAGAAGAAAACGACGACAGCGGCCATGTGCTCTCACTGTTCCTTGACGGGGACGGCTCGCCGGGGAGGAATCCGGAGGGAGATAGCGATCCAGAGCACAGGCGGCGACGAGGGGAAGCCCCTGGACATGATTATATGGCGAGGGAAGAAGGAACGCGACGAGACTGAGAGGTTCCATCGCCGGAGCGCGCTGGCTGGCATGCCAGCAGCGTGGTCACCGCGTGCACTGGCGCACGTGGTGCACCCTGGCATGACAAGTTATGTCCAGCACAAAATACATCCAAGGAAGGGCCCCTCTGAAGTGATAGTTCATCACAGGAGGCCAAGAGTGGATGTGAGGCTTCACTGCCAGTTTGTTGTAGCAAACTTGACCACCCCACTGTGATCCACAAGAAGTTGATAAGAACAATATAAGATGTCTGGGGGTTTTTGGGTAGGAAGGACTACAATATTGTGAATTTTGGAGAGAAATGGACCAATATTTAATGGGGTTGCTTTGCAACTGACCAATCTGGTCCAGAAACTGAATCTTGATGTGGCACTCACATGGAGTAGCAACTTGAGCTGAAATTGGGCATAGGATGATGATTTGGTCATATGAGAGTGCCATAAAAATTTCATGCCATTTGGATAAGCCAAAATGGTACTTCCTTCACAGCTATCCTCTCTATTCAGAATCTTAGGAAAATTCTAGGGAATTATTGGGAAGATGAAATGAGCCCAAATTTTGTGGAGATAGGTTATATGGGTGGAAGAATACTCTGGTAAATTCTCAGCAATTATGGAGCAATATAAAATATAGTTGCTTCACAATGTGAAAATCTGACCAGAAACCAAGATTTGATGTTATGCTCACATAGATGATTAGATAAGGTTGAAACTTGGTGGAGAGTCATTAATTAAGAATATGAAGATGCTTGCAAAATTTCAACTTATTTGGATACTCCTAGCTAGCACTTGCTTCACAAAGATTCCAGTTGCCCAGAAACTTTGGAAATTAACCAAGAGAGATTTAATATCCAAATAAAGTTGAATTTTGGCATGTGGCAATTATATGGATAGGAAAGGGTGCAAAAACAGTTTGAGAGCAAGCAAGAAAATTTAAAGGGTACTTGCTTCACAAACTGCCAGCCGGGGCAGAATCAGAAAAGGAATATTTGGGGAAAAGTTTTTGAACATGTCAAGGAAGGGTTTGACATATTTGTGGAAAATCTGACCCAAATAATTTATGAGAATTATTTGGGAATTTTGGGAATGATGGAAATGTGGGTTGCTTCACAACCCAGAGCAAACAGGGTTATTCCTTTAATAGAAAAAGGTATTTCCCAAGAAAAGAATATTGGGGTTGGTCCAAGATGGAAATGACATGGTCTTGGAATGGTTTTGAAGTTGGCAAGCCACTTGGGAAGAGGAATGAAGAGTGATCCCTCCAGGTTGCAAGACTACCAAGCCACAGAAAAGCGAATCCGGACCTAATCAAAAGTAAAAGAAAATGGGCAAAATCCAGGGTGTTACATCGCGCGGTGGCGGGATCGGGCACGACGGGAACGGCCGCTAGGGGCAGCAAATGATGGCTAGCAAGGAGGGGAAAGGAGCAGTGGCTTAAAGCAGGAGTGTATGGACTAGGTAAAGGGCTCGGGAAGGCTCGGGGCGGCCGGATTCTTCTCGGAGTGCGTTAGGGCCAGGGAAGAAGACGGGGTCACCGGCGTTGTTGTAGTGGTCCCCGGCTCGATCTGCTCCACGCAGACGACATGAAAGAGGGTGGCGGTGCTCGAGGACGGGTCGGAGAGGCGTGAGGGAGGCGGTGGCCGCGGCTACACAGCGGCCATGGCCACGGTGGCGCTTGGGGGTGAAAGAAGTGGCGGATCTGAGGCGAGAGGGGAGAAGTGGCGACGAGGAGTGAGAGAGGGGAACCCTAGGGCGTCGAGGATGGCCATAACGGCGCGGGAGAGCCACGGGATCGACAACAGCGAGGCGAGCGCCGTTCGGATGCGCGCACGCGCTAACGCGTGCGGGAGGAGGGGGACGACCTGGGGAGTGGGCTGGGCCGAAACCTATAGCAGCAGGCCTAAGTGCACAGTAAGCACTAGGTCCTTTTCTATTTTCTTATTCCTGTTTCTGTTTTCTTTTCTGTTTTGCAAATTGTTTGAGCACTTAATGACTTTTGTAAAATGTGTGACCTAGCTCATAAATTGCAGTGCATCAATACCTATCACCAAAAATTAGTTTGGGCAAAATACAATTTCATTTTTAATTTAGATTAATAAAAAGGTTATCAAATGTTTCTTTTAGCCACTGTTTGAGGTTGTTAGAGTCACTTAACTAATCCCATTAAGGTTGGTTTCAATTTTATAATTGCTTCTGAATTATTTGCTATTTAATGGACAATTTAGTTTCTGATTTGAACAACTTTTATTTTTTACTTTGTATTTGAATTTCAATTTGAATTGGAATTGGAAATGAGATATGATGCAATGTTGATCAAGCATAGTTAATCATGATGACTTGGCATGATCAGAGGGTGATCACTGTGGTGTGAGGCTGGGGATGTTACAATCGAGAAAGGAAAGCAACTCCTGAAATGCTTCAGATGGGTATGAAAAGAATTCTTGACGACCGAAACCAATTTGAGAGGATAGCATCAAGCTTGCACCACGAATCTTCAAGAGAATGGAGCAAGATTTAAGGGAAACTCTTCTTTGGTCTTCAAAGCTAAGAATGACGAAGAGAATCACCAAAATTATTTGAGACACTCCGGAGAAATGAAGAATTGAGAGGTTGAGCCAAAGATGAAAAGAATTTGAAAGCGATCTTGGAGAGGACAATTGACTGATGAAAATTCATTCTTACGTCAAACTTTGAAAAGAATTTGAGAATAACTCCAGAAAAAAATCTAGAAGAGTCAGTTAAGATCCTGGGAAAAGACCTGTGGGTTAGGGCCCACTCAAAGAAACACCGTTGAATGATTTTTAAAGAGAGATTGCACCAGTAAATTTAAATGGCTTGAACAAGATAACAACCTCGAAATAACTTGAATGGATTAAAAATGGAAACGTGAATCTTCTGAGATATCTTTAGCACTCTGGAACAAATGAATAGCGAGAGGTGAATGATTAAGAGGTGCACCGGCATGAGAAAGCATATGAAAGGACGAAAGGGACATGATCAACACCGAAAGCTTGCATTTAGTCCACCGGAAAAGAAAAGAGAATGAAGAATGATAAACTTGTAGAGCATCTTCATGAGAACCCCCGGGTAAGAACACTGAAGGGAAAAAATGGAGAGACTTCTCATAAATAACATGGATACTTGATTAAGATATATGAGTCCTTGAAGTAAAGGGTGGGATGGTGGGAAAAACAAAGGCAACTTGGGACGGATGATACAAACACCGTTGCGAAGAACTGAGAATTGATCTAGCAAATATTGAAAGGATAGGATTAACTTGAAGAGAAGCACACCGGTTGGAAAAGAATTGACATGACAATCTCATTGATCAAGAAAGATTAGCACTCCCATAGAAATATGAGAACACCATTTAGGAAAGGTATGGAATCAACACTTGACTTTGAAGCAACTCAAGTACCACCACCAAAACAAAACAAAGGATTTGGCTTGCAGAATAAGCCGGAGTCAAATACATAACCCTCATGCATTTGTTGGAAGCATGATCCTAGGTAACTACTTGAATTCCACCTATGAACTCCCGAAATTCTCGGTTATGCAATCCGGTACAACAAGTACAAGGAGCAAAATATCATCACACAACTCCTAGCAGAATTCTACGCTCCAAATGTACTGCCTCCATCAACACATAACCAAGAACGTCGGAAATTGTGTACCTCAGACCTTCGAAAACATCTGATATACTAGTTGTGGCAATACATCTGATCGCTCTCCCTAGTACTGGGTGGCGCCAAACTACTCTCACCACAAAGAGTATAGAAGCGTTTTCAATGTCGGCATCCTCTGGTATTCCGGAACTGAAACGATAAGCACTGTGATGAAAACACCTTGGAGCTCAACTCCCCGGGACACTTCCACAACCCCTAAATGTCAGGAGGCACCAAGAACAGAATTCCCGTCACATCGATATCGCAATGATTCCAACAATACCCGCGTGATACAAAAAAAATTGAGTGAAAAAGGAGAGTGATGGATCCAAAACACCTACGTTGGGCCATGCTGGAAGCGGTTATTCAAAGCGAACTGTCAAGAGGGTCCCATTCCCCTAAGTGTGTTAGGAACGATAATCAAGGATCATAACTCCAACATTACGAAAACTAGGGCGGCATGAGTGGAACAAAACACCAGGCAAAAGGCCAAGCCTTCCACCCATAACCAAGTATATAGATGCATTAATTAAATCCTAGATATTGTGATATCCCATGATATCCATGTCCCAACATGCAACAACCTGCGACTGCACCTACAACTAGCCACGCTATAAGAGGGGTTGAGCAAAGCTGTAACATAGCCAAACAACGGTTTGCTGGGTAAGGGTGGTTAGAGGCTGTATCATGGCATATGGGAGGCTGACATATATGTGGTAGGAAGCGCGACATAGCGATAGCAACGAGTCAACTAGCAAGCAAAGATAGTAGTGATAACCAAGGTAATGATCATCTTGCCTGAAATCCCGCTAGGAAGAAGACTGAGTCCATGAAGTAGATGAACCAACATAGTCGAACGAATCCTCACAATCGCAACGTTACCGGAACTATCAAAAAGAAGCAACACCGGAAAGAAGCAAACAACACGGTAAACAACCATCACATAAACATGGCATGATGCACAACCAAGTATGATGCATGTCCATTTTAATGAGGCATGGCATGGCAAAGTGCAACAAACGATGCTACAAATTAAGTGGAGCTCAATATGCAACGAGTTGCATATTGACAAAGCACCACATTCGATTATTTAGTTCGCTCTTGTTTACACTACTCATCAACTTTAAATGTTGGTTAACATGGCGAGGGATGAAGCATAATTAATATACCTATCTAGGTAATTTAAATGAGGCCGGAAACAACAAACAACAATTCCGGAAAATCCTCATATGCATATTTCAAATTTGGCACTGTTCTACCCTAAACCATGTTTTATTGTTGTTAAACATGCAAATTAAATGCACCATGTTAATCTATGCATTTTTCTACCCCATTTACATATAAAGTTTATTTAATTCAGAGCTACGGTTATTTAGTTATGAAATAAATCATTTTAACATGCTATTTAAGCAAATTAATGCAAACAGTCATTTTAAACATTTTGAACATGGATGAAAGCAGCATATTGTGAAAGTATATAAAATCCTAAGCATTTTACATATATAAATCATTTTAATCCGATGCATGGTTTGCGAGATATTAAATGCATGAAGTGCAAGGGGTTTTCTTTAAAATAGGCAGTCTCTGGATAAATGGATAATTCGTCCCGTGGAAAAAAACATGTATCGGGCCGAAACTTGAGCTACAGGTACATGGGCGGCTAACCATGGGCTAAAGGCCCAGTCGGAGCAGAGGAGGCAGGCCTGCTGGATCTATGGGGAAGCAGGCTGGGCCTTGGCGCTGACGTGGCGCAGTCAACGCGCGGCTGGACCGGGCGAGCTCCTCTCACTCGATCTGGACAGCGGGGAGGCACTGAAGCGCTTCCGGAACGGGGCCAACACACGCGCAGCAGCGGCAGATGATGGTTGCGGGCTCCGGCGTGACGTGTGGTGCAGACCCGGCGGGCAGGAGGTCAGGGCCGGGCGTTTCCCAGCCGGATCCAATGGGTGGCAGCGAGCTCCTGTGCTGAGAAATAGAGAGAGCTTGAGACGTGAGAAGGAAGGAGAGAGAAGAAGTAGGGAAAGGGGAGGCGTGGGACAAAGGGGACCTGGACGGCGCGCTCGCCGGCGGTCAGGACGAACGGGGAGGAGGAGACTCGGGCGCAGGTCTAGCCGAGCCGCTCGAGGAGGAGTGGTCGTCCATGGCATTGACTCTACAAGAAACAACAGCTAGGCAGGCAGTGACGAGCGACGCGAGTGGAGGAAAGGGAAGGTAGGGGCAGCGCGGTGGTGCTTGAGCACCGGGCGAGGTAGGGAGGAGGCCGACGACATGACCTGCTGCTGCTGTTGTCGCCGGCGGCGTGGACGTGCAAGGCGGCGGGGAGGTGCTGGGTGCTCATGATCCATTCGGGATCGACCAGAGGAGGGAAGAGGAGGCACGGCCTCGGGCGTCCTCGAGCATGCAGGCGGGAGACGAGGCAAGGCGGTGGTAGCTGCAGGCGAGGAGGCGCTCAGGGAGGCCTCTGGTTGGCTCGGGCGATGGGCAGTGGCGCGGTGGAGGCTGTGGATTGGACAGCGGCAAAAATCCAGGGAGGTGGTCGGAGATCTGCTTGGTGGAATGGATCGGGAGAGGATCCCGAGGGAGATAGGAGAGGGGTGCTTGGATGTCGGCAGCGCGATGGGAATTGGTGGATTGGACAGGTAGGGGCTAGGGTTCATCTGCTTAAATAGGCCGGTGGGTTATAAGGGGCAAGTTTTAGACCCTCCAATCAAAATTGGGCGGTCTCGGATAAATAGGTTAGGAAGTCCAAACAATGAACCGAAGATATTTTAGGGATGTTTGAAGATGATCCAGACCCATCGGTCACGACCGAGCGGTTCGGGTTCGGGGCAGTTTCGGACGCGCACGCGAGAGGGGGGGTATGTGCACTATGCAGAGAGGGTCAAAGGGTCGGACAACGAAAGAATGGTTGGTCTGAGAAAGGTCAACAGAGGTGAGGAAGAAGCGGCAACTACAAACGACTATGAGTTTTCTGAAAACATGCGGATGCAATGCACATGATGCCATGATGAAATGCAACAAGCAAAATAATTAAAGTGGCTACAACAAAAATATGGAAGGCGTCTGGAGCGTCGGTCTCGGGGTGTTACAAACGCGCAGGCTGTGCTGCTAATGGCGCGCGAACTCCTGCATTACCGCGCCACCAACGACCGCTACAACGACTGGCTTGGCCGCATCGCCGAGCTCGTCAACGCCGCCGGTGAAGTCCCTGCACCGTCCCGCTCGCTCCTTCCCCCGCCATACCAAGCGGGCGACGTGGCTCACGGCGCGCCTCCTCCTCCTCCTCCTCTGCGCGGCGCCGACCCCAAGCCCAAGCGTGATGCGCCCCAGTGCGACCCACCGCGCGGAGCGCCGGTGCGTGATGAATTGAGCTGCCAGGTGGTCCAGTGGCCACAAGCCGATGCGCACGCGCTCCCAGCGCTAGCACCAGGACCGCGCGCCGCCGGAAATTGTGGCGCGTGGGCGTCAAGATTGAGCTCACCCTGTGCGTGCTGCTCCCGTGAGCGCGGCGGGCTGCCGCGCCTTCACCCCAGAGCTGCGCCGCGTCTTCTGGCCCGGCAAGTTCAAGCCAGACCTGCCTCCGCGTTACGATGGCGCCCTCGACCCTACGGAGTTCCTCCAGCTCTACTCGCTGAGCATCGAGGCAGACAACGGTGATGAGAAGGTTATGGCAAACTAGTTCCCCATGGCCCTCAAGGACGGCGCGCGCTCTTGGCTCCTGCACCTCCCGGAGGAATCGATCTTCAATTAGGACGAGCTTTGCGAACGCTTCATCGCCAACTTCCAGGGCACCCGCAACCGCGCTCCCGCAGTGGGCGACCTGCGGCGCGTGAAGCAGCAGCCGGGCGAGACCTTGCACAAGTACATACAGCGTTTCACGAACGTTCGCCTCAAGATTCCGAAGGCGTCGGACGAGGCCATCATCCCGGCATTCTCTAATGGTGTCAGGGACGTCAAGATGAAGGAGGAGCTCGCCATTCACGAGGACTTGTGCTCGGCCCTGGAGATGTTCAACATGGCGAACAAGTGCGCAAGGGCTGAGGAAGGCCGCCTCTCCCTCCTTGAGCTTCCGGAGGTCGATCCCGAAGATAAGAAGGCCAAGGCTAAGGAGGCAAAGCGCAAGGGCCCCGCCATGCTGGCAGCAGAGCCTGAGATGAAGCGTGGCTGCGACCACGGTGAGCCTCCCAGGGGCAACCGCCCTTTCTACGTCTTCCACAATGTCCACATCCACAACACCAACGACTGCCAGGAGCTTAGGCCCCTCCGCGATGGGTGCGTTGGCCGTCGCCCCGAGCGCGACGACTGTGGCTACGGCTATGGGGGAGGCCGTGGCGGAGGCAACTGGGACAACCGCGAACCTCGTCAGGACTGGCGCGACCAGCCTCATGATGGCCCCTGGCGGGACCAGCCTCGTGAGGACCGTCCTCAGGGCAACGCCGGCCTCCCTCCGCTGCCGCTGCCGCTGCCGCCAAGGAGAAATGATGACAACCGGCAGGATGATGGGGCTGGGGGCTTCCAGGAGCCTCAAGCAATCGTTTACATCCTAGGTGGTGCTCAGGCCCCTGCCTCACATCGCATATTCAAGCAGTTCTCTCGTGAGGTGAACGCGGCCCTCCCGAAGCTCGAGGCAACGCACCCCCTCGGGTGGTCGAAGCACGCCATCATCTTCGACTCCAAAGACCAACTCAAGTGCTCAGCCGCCGCTGGCACACTCCCGATGCTCTGGACGCCGACCATCAGCAATGTCGTCATCACCAAAACCCTCATCGACGGTGGTGCGGGGCTCAATTTTCTCTCTATCGAGACGTTCGAGATGCTCCAAGTGCCTTATGACCAGCTGCTGCCAACCAAGCCTTTCTTTGGGGTGACCGACGGCTCCACCATCCCCCTGGGGCAAGTGCGTCTCCCAGTCACCTTCGGCAAGTGCGACAACTACCACACTGAGCTCATCAACTTCGACGTCGCCCACATCGGCCTCCCATACAATGCCATCCTCAGGTACCCGGCCCTCGCCGAGTTCATGGCAGCAACTCACCACGGTTACAACATCCTCAAGATGCCAGGTGCGGCGGCATCATCACGGTCGCTTGCGATGAGAAGGACGCAGTCTGCTCCCTTGAGCACGCCTATCAGTCTGCGGCGGCCGAAAACTCTGACGATGAGGGCGCCACCCCGCCTCCTGAAGCAACCCCCAAGAAGAAGAAGCGGCTCCTCCCCAAGAGCCGTCAGGCACCCGAGGTGCCCGCCGATGGTGCCTCGGGCCCCGCGCCCATTGATGGGGCGCCCTTTCCTCTCGCATAGGAAGGCGCGCCCGGTGCCCCCCTCAGCACGGGCTCAGGGGCTCTTGTCTGGAGGGCCTCTGACCTAACCAGCACGACGAGGGAGGTGCTCAGGCACCACTTGGAGGTGTGCTTCGATGCGCGTCCCCTCGAGCGAGACGCATGGTGCAAGGTGCCATGTGCGTGAGAGTTCATCACCAAGGCGATCCAGGAGCTTCAGGAGGCAAGAGCCATGAGCGGCAAGCGTCACCCCGCACGACCTCCCAGTGCAGCTGCGGCCCCTGACATGGGCAGCAAGCTGCGCGTCTGCGTCAACATCCTGGGCCTCAACAGGGACACTTCGCAGGACCTCTCACTACAAAAAAAAGACACATCTGTGACATTTTGGCCCGAACGAATTTTTTTGTCCTGCTTATGACACTTCTATGACGATAATTGTGACAAAACCCGTTATCATCATAGATGTGGTGGGATCCTACTTCTATGACAAAAAATCATGACAGAAAATGGGCTTTTCATCCTGGGTGGGCCAGGGACGCACCTGCATGACATTCTTTGGGCCGTCCATGACAGAAAAAATCATGGTAGAAGCGAGGGCGAGGAAAATTTCGGGGAGTTCCTAGTTACGGTGGGTGGTCGGGGCTGAGCGATGCGCATTTCTCTCGTACACGTATGCGCGTGTGTGCGAGGCATTGGGCTCTAACTGAACCCAAGCGAGGCATTCGCTTACTAAACCCGAGCGATTGCACTAGCTACATTACTGAACCCGAGCGATTGATCCCTTGGGTGTTAAATGAACCTGAGTGATTCCTTCGCTACAGCTGCTAACTGAACCCGATCGATCGATCGCTGCTACTGCTGCTACTTACTGAAGCCGATCGAACCTGCTGCCTCTTGATGAACAATGAACGTGGGGGTTGGTTGAACGAGTCGAGACTTAATTTGTAGGGGTTGGATGAATAGTTCCTGGTGGGGGTTGGATGAACAGGACCCCGTGGTAGTAGGCCGTTGCCGCTGGATGAATAGGACCCTGAGAGGAGGCCGCCATAGCCGAGCTGGTTGGGGGTGGATGAACAGGACCCTGTGGAGGGCTGGTTGAACAGTAGCCGGTGGAGGGCAGGATGAACAGTAGCCCGTGGATGAACAGTAATTGGTGGAGGCAGGAGGAAGACACGGTGGATCAACAGTGGAGGCTGAAGGAAGTTGACGGTGGGTGAATAGTAGCCAGTGGAGTCCCATTTTGCGGTACGCCACACCCCTCCTGATGAACAGGACCCCCGTTTCGACCGTAGCGCTCCAACACAAGTTGTTTCCTCCGTTTTGCGGTACGTGACACCCCTCCCGATGAACAAGATGTCGTTTCGACCGTAGCCGGTCGAACAGAAGGCCGTTTCCTCTGTACTGCGGTATGCCAGACCCCGTTTCGGCTGTTCTGTCCAAGCCGGTTGGTTCCCGTTGAACAAGACACATTTCGACCCAGTCTGTTGCCTCCCGATGAACAGGATGTTGTTTCTGCATTCCGACCCAGCCGGTTGGCTGCCCGATGAACAGGACGCCATTGCTGCCGTCCATTGCCTCTCCATGTACACGAGCCATGTTTGTACGTATGCACGAGTAGGTGTTCGAGACCCTGCCCGTATGTACGTACGTGGCCGTATTTTTTGGCATCTGGCTGTACGTACGTGTACACGGTTTAGAAGGGACTGCCTGAACTGCTACGTCAGGGGCTCTACTACTACACGTGCCGCTGCTTGCTCGGCCACGGTTCATCGTTGCAGAGAGTCTGATCGACCAGTATGTACATACACATTCGCGACCAGAATGACAACGCTACGTACGCTTCGACCAGGTAGGGTCCGGCTGTCAGGGAGGATAAGGAGGCACTTCCTTGCGTGCGGAGTTATTGATGGTGGGTCTGAGCTATCATGGGGAGGATTCATTTTTTTCGCGCCTAATATGGAGGTACTTCCTTGCGTCCGAAGATATAGCTGGTGGGTCCCAGCTATCAGGGGGGAAACATTTTTTTTCCGCAAAATACAGCTAAGCCAAAATACAGAGGCCCTTTCGGTAGGTCCCCGCTGTTAGGTGGAGGAATCATTATTTTGCGCGTAATAAGGAGGCACTTCCTTGCTGCGGCCGTGGACCCAGCTATCAGCCTCTCCAAGTACAGTCCTCTTTCGATGTAAGTCGTTTGTTGACCATGTTGACCATGCCGTGGTGAGAGCACCAAGGCGGTGGACGACGGCGAGGCCTAGGAAGGGAATGACCCAGAGCCGGGGAAGACTCGGCAGTTGTTTCCCACGCGGAGGGGAGTACGAGGGTTTTACTAGTTGGGCTACAGTGTGAGGCTGCCGTCGCCGGAGAATAACAGGAGGTCTGGGTGAGTACAGGGATGGCCAGGCCAGCGATGGGAGTAGGGTGGGGCGGTGAGGCCTGCGCGGCAGCAGAGCCGGCCATGGGAGGCAGGAGCAGGCGGCACGTCCAGCACTGGTTTGGGCGGTTGGAGCAAGAAGACCAGAGGATGAAGAAGCACTACGGCTATTGGATGGACATCGTACGGTCACTAGAGCTAGAATCGTTCATATTGACTAAATTGATAAAGCCCTCCGTCTGTGTCAACTTAGTAGGCCCACAAGTCAGCCTCCAACTATGGTGGGTCCCGGCTAGCAGGGGGAGTATTCATTTTTTTGTGCGTAATAAGGAGGCACTTCCTTGCGTGCGAAGATATAGCTGGTGGGTCCGAGCTGTCAGTGGGAGGAATGTTTTTTTCGTGAAATACAGAGGCCCTTCCAGTGGGTCCCTGCTGTCAGGTGGAGGAATCATTATTTTGCGCGTAATAAGGAGGCACTTCCTTGCGTGCGACCGTGGACCCAGCTGTCAGCCTCTCGACATACAGTCCTCTTCCGATGGATGTCGTTCGTTGACCACACCGCACCGAGAGAACCAGGGCGGTGGACGACGGCGAGGCCTAGGAAGGGAACGACCCGGAGCCGGGGAAGACTCAGCAATTGTTGCCCACGCGATGGGGAGTACGAGGGTTTACTGGTTCAGCTGCCATCGTCGGAAATAAAAGGAGGTGTGGGTGAGTAGAGGAATGGCGTGTCTAGCGATGGATTAGGGTGGGGCGGTGCGGCCTGCGCGGCAGCACAGCCGGCCACGGGAGGAGGGAGCAGGCAGTCCCGCCGGCACTGGTTTAAGCGGCTGGAGCAGGAAGAGCAGAGATTGAAGAAGCACGGCGGGCGTTGGATGGACATCCAACAGTCACTGCTCTCGTGTGTTGACTAAGTTGACACGGCCTTGCGTGCACGTCAACCTTTTTTTTAGGAAAGCGTACACGTCAACCTATAGTAGGCGCACAAGTCAGCCTCAAATCTATTGAAAACATCATACATCCCATCTGCCATTATTTCTAATAATTTACAGCCCATTTGCTAATTCTTAAGCATTTTTTTTGGAGCTCATATTCTTTTTGTTAGCATTACAGCCCATATTGTGGCCATGGTTAAAAAATTCTACGAAATTTTGCATATTTCGGTGCGGTCCGAACTATTTCTAATCCCAAAATTTCGAGTCACATTCAAACTAATTTGAAAAATAAATTTATATCAATATAAAATTCAAATAATTGTCCATGCATAAAAATTAATGGAATTTAAAATCTCAAAATGAAAAAAAAAAAGAAATTTGAAACTAATTGTCGGTTTGATGTGTTTTAAAAATGTACAACCCATTTCTCATTAGTGATAGCCCATTTTCTAGGCAAGCTGAATGAAACTCTCCTCGTCTTGAAAGATTTGCAGCCCAGCAGGGCTGACAAAAGCAAGTAGGCCTCAGTTGGGTATTCTACAAAAGAACAAAAAAACTGGGCTAGCCATTTTCAGAAAGAAAAAAACTACTGGGCTGGTCTTGTGGTAAACATAAAATAAAAGGCTGGCTAGACAGGCCAGAGTGCCCTGCACAGCCCAGTTGACACCCTGCTTCCATCTAAAAAAAAGAACTGGGCGAGCTGCTGGGTCCCTGGTGTCAGCCGCTTGTTGTGCAATTCTCTCGTTTATTGACTACGTTGATAATTGCATGGGATCCAGATGTCAGAAATCCATTAGGAGGAACTATTTTTTTTGGCTTGAAACAAGGAGGCACTTGCTTGCGTACTCCATGACCCTGGTGGGTCCCTACTATCATGCTTTCCACGTACAATCATCTCCTGATTGTGTACGCGTCAACCTAGTAGGCCCACAAGTCAGCCTCTAAACCCATGGCGGACAAATACAACCCATTTAAAAAATAACAGCCCATTCCATACGTTCAAACGGAAAGTTCAACATTCAGAGCAAAGTAACAGGTCTGATCCAGATATAGAGTACTAAACTTCCACGTTGACAACCATCATAGCTGTCGGATTCAAGGCTCCGCAGACCCGAGAAGTTTCAAACTCTGGGCATGTGTGAAGATCTCAACCTCTCAAGCCTCGAGCTCGTCGACCTACATCCTAGCCTAGCCGGATTTGCGTGAGCAGGGAAGAAGATGAACACAGCAGTTTACCCAGGTTCGGATCACGTTGCAGTGTAAAAACCTACTCCTGCTTTGTGGTGGATAGACCTCACGAGGAGGTTGAGGATGAACTAGTACAGTGGATGAGCTGCCTCGCGAGGGTTCAGGGGTGAGAATTAGTCCACCTACTATGGTGATGGCTAGCCTATATTTATAGTGGCCTCGGTCCTCTTCCCTGGAAACTTAGGCAGGAAGGGATACCACAACGGCCAATTTGAAAGGGGACAAGAGGTACACCCTATCCTGACAAAAGGTTGTCTTCTCCTACAAAGCTTCTGGTCGTGACGCAGCAGTGGGCTCGGCGATGACATCCATCCTGCTGAGCTCGTGGTCTTGGTCTCCTTGCACCGGAATGGAAACATTTGGAGGGCTCCTTGGGAACCCACGTCTGTCCTTCCTCCCTTAGCGCCGAAAGGGAATCTGTCTTCTCTGCGCCCGCTGGCGCCCGCCTGGCCTTGGTTGTCGTGGCTCATGTCATGACAGCCTCGTGAGGCTGGGTACTTGCATAGGAAACTCCGCTCCTCGGGAGGCAGCCTGGGGAGGCCGCTCCTTTGGAGGTCTTTGTGTCGTCCGCCTTGCGTGGCCAGGGAGCCCTCGCGAGGGTCTTGTCTTGGTAGTCTTGCAGCTGGGTCGTACCATGTCGTCGAAGGTGCCATGCTGTAGGCCGTAGGCAGGCAAGTATGGGTACCCTGGTTCCCAGAACGCCGAAAGTAGCCCCCGGGCCCAAGGCGCGCCCGGGCTGGCTTCGAGGTGAAGCTAAGGGGCAAGGGTGAAGCGCCGCGGGCCCCAAACCACCGGTGGGCCAAGCTAACGCGTGGCGCTTGATGGGATGTGGGCGCCTCCACTTCCCCACGCCGCCTTGACAACTGCCCCGACTTGACAACTGCCTGGTGCATGCAGCATGGCCATCATTGCCCGGGACATGGAGGGGTGCCGGTTGGCCTTCGACTTCCTATAAGAGGGCGAGAGAGGCAGAGCCCCCAGCCCATCTTCATCTTCTTGCCACTCGCACCTCCTTCACCTCTATCGTGCTGCCATCTTGCCGAAGTGACAATGGCGCCAGTGAGGAGGTTCTCGGCCGAAGAGAAAGGCAAGGCCCCGAGGGAGGGGCCGGGCTCGCCGCCACCAAAGAGGGGACGCGTCCGTCCCCGCAAATGCGTAGTCGCATCAATGGCCCCGTCGCGGGGGCGCGGGCGGCTACCCCTGCCGGCCCGCATCGGCTCCAGCATTCGGGGGAGAGGCCTCTCCCGCGGAGGCGGTTGCGGGGGTCCCAGCAGCCGCGGTGAAGGAGGAAAGCGCGCCGCGGCCGTCCGGCCACCACGCCCGCGTGCCCGCTCGGGCAACACAAGGCGTGAGTTCATCGTTCGAGTGGAGGGCCCTCTGAGAACCTGGCTTCTGCTTCCAAGCTCCTTCATGGAGGAGCTGCCGGTAGAGGGGCCCGTCGGCCTGTGGCTGTAGCTGGACGGCTGCTGCAATGGGTCGTTGTGGGTGGAGGTTGAGGTCTCCTCCAACGGGCATGTTTTCCTGACCCGCGGGTGGCAGTCGTTTGCCCGTGCCCGCGGTTTGGACGGGAGGCGCACCTTCCATTTCAGGTACGACGGGGCAGCAACGCTCCTCGTCAGGGTCTTCGGTGAGGACGGTAGCCTCCTGGGGTGCTGCCCGGAGGGCGACGATGGTGGCAGCGACCGCGCCTCGGACGACGACGGTCCATGTGGCGGCAGCATCCTCCGCGGTGAACTTGCCCTTGATGATGACTGCTGCACCTCCAGCAGCGGCGCTTCCTCCAGGGAAGGCTCTAGCGACGACGATTACGACGAGCTGCCTCACCGCCGTGCACGGACCAGAGAGGACGGCATACCGCCACGCCGCCGTGTCTCCGCTCCGGAGAACATTGAGCCACCTCGCCATCACGCGCCCATCAAGCAGGAGGAGCGCACCGACTAAGCACAGGTGGTGGTGAAGCCGGGCCTCAGGAGCAGCGGTCCTCTGGGGGCCGCCTCTTTAGTTTTTCTTCTTTTGCTTCCTGCATCACAACTTGTGGAAAAGTCCCCTGGGGCGTGTAATGAACTGCGGCGCTTACGCCTTTATGTCAGCATTTCCCGTTTGCGGTCTAATACTCATGTTGCTATTAACTAGAAATTCCTGCTCGGCGCGATTATAATAACTTAGCTTGGTGCGCTAGTGACCCTTGGCGGGTCCCTTTGTCATGGTGGCGCACTCCTCTGGAGCCTCTCCTGGTGACGACCTAGGGAGGCCCCTTGACAAGCTCCGGAGCATTGGATGGCATGCCCCCGCGAGGGTGGCGGGGGCAATTTGCGTAGGCCTCTGGAGCCCCTGAGCGAGGGCCGGCCGCTAATAGTGTGCCAGAGCGCGATGCTTGACAGGGCAGGGAGGCGAGCACTCCTGAGGCTGAGGGGCCGTAATCGGTGCGTGCCTGCTAACTCGCTCAAGAGCGCCACGTCAGGATCGAACGCCAAGGCCTTGGCGAGGTGTGCGCACGAGTGGCCTAAGCCGGCTCAGGCATACCGTGCCCAGCCCCCGCTCGCGGGGTGCGATAGAGTGAGCCATGTGCAACCACCACACCGCTTAAGAACGAAAGTCAAGAGAGGAAGCATTGCGGGAAGCAATGGAAAGAAAAAGAAGAAATCCCTCCCTTTTTGAATAAAGACGCGAAAAGCTCAAATTCATTCCAAGAACAGCAAATTTGGTTACAAAGGCAAGCAAAAGAACAGCCGCGTCCGGCGGCTACACTAGTCTTCTAGTCTTCCCGCCAGCGCGGAGCATGGGGCTTCCACTAGGCGTGGGCATAGTTGCTGAAAGACCGTGTCGTCTGCCAGTGCGGAGCATGGGGCTTCCACTTGGGCATGGGTGGGAGCCCCTGCGGGGTCGAGGAGCGACGCACCGGGAGACTCCGGGGCATGTACAGCCCCACTCATTATTACATGAGAGTGTCATGGGTAGAACTTCTAGAGGTGCTGGATGTTCCAGGCATTCTGCATGGGGACCCCGTCCGGCGTCTCCAGGCACGCGGCGCCAGTCCTGGAGACGCGGGTGACCCTGAACTGGCCCTCCCGCCTCAGGACAAGGTCTCCCACCTCAAGGGTCCTGGAGCGGACGCTGCGGCAGTGGTATTGCCGCAGTGCCTGCTGGTACCTCGCCGCATGGAGCGAGGCTTGGCGGCGAGCCTCCTCCACGAGCACGAGGTCTGTCCCCCGTGAGGTGTCCTGGCGTGCCTCGTCAAATGCCAAGACCCGCGGGGAGAGATGCTTGACCTCGTGCGTGAGGACCGCCTCTGCCCCGTAGATGAGGTAGAATGGGGTCTCGCCAGTAGGCTTAGTCACGGTGGTGCGGATGGAGCACAACACGCACTGAAGCTCACCGAGCCAACCCCTACCGCAGGCCTCGAGTTTCTTCTTGAAGCTCCTCGTCTTGAGGCCCCTCAGGACCTCCGCGTTGGCACATTCAGCCTGGCTATTGCTTCGTGGGTGTGCCACCGAATCGTAGCATATCTGCGTTCCAAGGTTAGCACAATATGTCTTGAAGAGATTGCTCGTGAACTGGGAGCCATTGTCGGTAATGATATGGTTGCGGACTCCAAAACGGCTCACGAGGCCCTTGATGATTTTTACGGCCAAGCCAGCAGGGATGGTGCGCACGGGCTCCACCTCCGCCCACTTGGTGAACTTGTTGATGGTGACGTAGAGGTAGCGATACCCCCCGGCCGCCCGGGGGAATGGGCCCAGGATATCTAGCCCCCAGACCATGAATGGCCACGAGAGCGGAATGCTCTAGAAGCCTTGCATGGGCTGGTGAATCTGCTTGGCGTGGAACTGGCAGGCCTCGCAGGATCGCACCAGCTCTGTGGCGTCGTTGAGCGCCGTAGGCCAGTAGAACCCGCTGCGGAACACCTTGCCCACGAGAGTGCGTGATGAAGAATGGTGTCCGCAATCTCCATCGTGGATGTTGGCCAACAACTCGTGCCCTTGCTCCTTGGATATGCACCGCAGCGAGACGTCATTGGGGCGCCTTCGGTAGAGCTCGCCGTCATGCAGGCAATAAGCAGTGGCCTGGCGAGCCACACGTTCTGCATCTTCCTCCTTCTCCGGTAAAGTGCCATGGAGAATGTGCGCTTGAACTCCTCGGTCCAGCAACCTTCCTGAGGCTCCAGTGCCAGGAGCAGGAAGGCTCGTAAGGTCAGACCGCAGGCCGGGGCGCCCGAGGAAGGGGCCTGAGGCGGCTCCTCCCAAAGCAGCGCCGGGCCCGCAGCGGGTGGTGCTGCTGATGGCTTGAAGAGCCTCTCCTCGAAGACACCAGGCTTCTAGGGCTCCCGGCGGGATGCTCTCTTGGCGATGTCATTCGCCTCCTTGTTCATGCCACGCGGGACGTGCTGCAATTCCAAGCCCAAGAAGCATTTTTCAATTTTGCGTACCTCTTCCAGGTATGCCTCCATGTGCTCGTCCCTGGGCTTGTATTCCTTGTTGGAGAAGTTGACGAGGAGCTGAGAGTTGCCCTTCATGGTCAGACGCCTGACCCCCAGGGCGGCCGCGGCCCTGAGGCCAGTAATCAGGTCCTCGTATTCCATGATGTTGTTGGAGACCTTCCCATCGTGCTGGAAGCAGAGCTGCATAGCGTAGTATAACTTGTCCTTGGTCGGCGAGATGAGCACGGCTCCAGCCCCCACGCCCTGCTGCGCAAAAGCGTCGTCGAAGTACATAACCCAGCCGTCGGGCGCCTCGGCGCCGGGCGCGAGGGATTGGCTCTCGCCCATCCCCCGGTCGGGGGCATCTGTCCATTCTGCCACAAAGTCAGCGAGGGTCGCGCCTTTGATGACCCTGGTGGTGCTGAATTCTAGCTGGAAGGCCTGCAGCTCGATGTTCCACTCCGCAACCCTCCCCGCAGCATTGGGGCTGCGTAGCACCTTTTCCAGGGGGTATGCAGAGATGACCTTGATGGGGTGGCCTTGGAAATAGTGGCCCAGCTTCCTGGAGGCAACGAGGAGTGCGAGTAGGAGCTTCTGCAGCATAGGGTAACGCGCGCGAGCATCGCGCAGCACCATGCTGATGAAGTATACAGGGTGTTCGACAAGGGACGAGGCACCGACGACATCCAGCTCCGCTTGGGATGAGGGGGACTCGGGAGCCTCGCTGCTTGGCGGAGTGGCTGAGGCCTCCGGAGTGCCATCCTGAGGTGGCGATAGTTCGACCTTACGCGAGACGCCTCGCTGCGCGCCCGCACTTGCGCGCTCCTCCCTGACCGCCACGAGCGATGCGCTGGCCGAGTGGGGTGTGGATGCCCAGTAAAGCACCAGAGGCTCAAGAGGGCGGGGCGCCACCATTACAGGTGTGCTCATGAGGTACCTCTTGAGGACTTCGAAAGCCGCCTCACCTTCTGGAGTCCACTCGAAGGGGCCCTTCCTCTTCATCAGCTTGAAGAATGGGAGGGCGCGCTCGCCAAGCTTGGAGATGAATCGCCCCAAGGAGGTGACGCAGCCCGTGAGCTTCTGCCTCTCCTTGAGGGTTTGTGGCGGGCTCATCCTTTCTATTGCCTTGACCTTCTCAGGGTTAGCCTCTATCCCTCTGTGCGACACCAGGAAGGCCAGCAGCTTGCCAGACAGGACACCGAACCAGCATTTCTCAGGGTTGAGCCTCAGGTTCACCTTGCGCAGGTTGACGAACATTTCCTCCAGGTCTTCGACAAGGGTCCTTGCCTCCCGTGATTTGACCACTATGTCGTCGACGTACGCCTCAGCATTCCTCCCGAGCTGCCGGCCCAGAGCAATGTGCATCAATCACTGGAAAGTCGCGCCGGCATTCCTTAGCCCGAAGGGCATGCAGGTGTAGCAGTACACACCGCACGGCGAGAGGAAGGCCGTCTTCTTGACGTCTTGTACCGCCATCTTGATTTGGTGGTAGCCTAAGAAGGCGTCCAAAAAGCACAGCAGATCGCACTCGGCGGTAGAGTCCACGATCTGATCGATGCGCGGAAGAGGGAACGGGTCCTCAGGGCAAGCCTTGTTGAGGCTCATGAAGTCGACGCACATTCGCTCTTTCCCGCCCTTTTTGGGGACGATCACTGGGTTAGCCAGCCAATCCAGGTATCGCACCTCCCGAATGACGCCAGCTTCCTGTAGCTTGCGGACCTCCTGGACGATGAACGATTCCTTTTCTTGGGCCTGCCGTCGTGCCTTCTGCTTCACCGGGCGTGCACTGGGGCACACCATTTGGTGGTGTTCAATCATATCCCGTGGGACTCTGACCAAGACCATCGCCTCCCACGCAAACACATCCTTATTTGCGTAGAGGAAGCTGACCAACGCCTCCTCCTGATCCGGGGGGAGGCCAGCACCTACGGTGAAGGTGGGGCCTGAACCTCCGACGTCGACGAGCACCTGCTTCGTCTCGGCCCGGTCTTGAGAGAACAATTGTTTCTTCTTTGCTGGCACGGCCTCCTGAGCTTCTGGGGCGTCCCCGGTGCCTGGCTACGAAGCCGCCGCAGCCTTGAAGGCGAACTTGAGAGCTAGGAGCGCATCCTTGGTGTCTCCCACCATGGCGATAACGCCGCTGCTCCCTGGCATCTTGACGACGTTGTAGCCTGGGTGCGTCACTGCCATGAACATGGCGAGGGCCGGATACCCAAGGATGGCGTTGTACGGGAGGCCGATGTGGGCGACGTTGAAGTCGATGAGCTCGGTGCAGTAGTTGTCGCGCATGCCGAAGGTGACGGGGAGGCGTATCTGCCACAGGGGGGTGGCCGAGCCCTTGACCACCCCCGAGAAAGGCTTGGTGGGGAGGAGCTGGTCGTACGACACTTGGAGTAGGTCGAAAGCCTCCACCGAGAGGACGTTCAGGCCGGTGCCCCCATCGATGAGGGTCTTGGTCACTGCAACGTTGCTGATGGTGGGCGTGCATAGCATGGGGAGGGCTCCTTCTGCCACCGTGGTCTTGGGGTGGTCCCTGGAATCGAAGGTGAGGCCGGTTTCAGGTCCGGCTCGGCCACGTCCAGCCTCGCGCTGTGGCCGGGGAGCACCTTGCCGATAGAGAAACTGCTTGACGTGACAGCCAGAGGTAGGCGCATGTGACCCACCGATGATGCACGCGACCGCATGGGACACCGGAGCTGCGAAGTGCGCGATGAACTGGTCGAAGAGTTCTTCCCAAGAGGAGATCGAGGCACGTAGGAGGACGCGGAGCCAGGATCGAGAGGCCTCCGTGAGAGCCAGGGGGAACCAGTTCGCCATGGCCTTGTCATCACCGCCCGCCGACTCGTTAGCCTGCGCGTATGACCGAAGGAACTCTCGGTGGTCAGCCGCACCGTCGTACCACGGGGGAAGCGCCGGTCTAAACTTCGCTGGCCACAGCACCCGACGCAGGCTAGAGGTGAAGGTCGGGCAACCCGCGGCGTCCCCACGGGCCACAAGCGGCTAGACCAGTGGCACGTCGCCTGCCATGGGAACCACGAGGCGAGGGCAAGGCACGAATAGGGGGGAAGCGAACCTCCGACACGCCCCTACCTGGCGCGCCAAATGTCGGATTCAGGGCTCCGCAGACCCAAGAAGGTTCGAACTCTGGGGCGTATGCGAAGATCTCAACCTCTCAAGCCTCGAGCTCGTCGACCTACAGCCTAGCCTAGCTGGATTCGCGTGAACGGGGAAGAAGATGAACACAACAGTTTACCCAGGTTCAGGCCACCTTGCGGTGTAAAACCCTACTCCTGCTTTGTGGTGGATTGACCTCACGAGGAGGTTGAGGATGAACTAGTACAGTGGATGAGCTGCCTCGCGATGGTTCAGGGGTGAGAATCAGTCCACCTACTATGGTGGTGGCTAACCTATATTTATAGTGCCCTCAGTCCTCTTCCCTGGAAACTTAGGCGGGAAGGGATACCACAACGGCCAATTTGAAAGGGGACAATAGGTACACCCTATCCTGACAAAAGGTGGTCTTCTCCTGCAAAGCTTCTGGTCGTGATGCAGCAGTGGGCTCGGCGATGACATCCGTCCTGCCGAGCTCATGGTCTTGGTCTCGTTGCACCGGAATAGAAACCTTTGGAGGGCTCCTTGGGAACCCATGTCTGTCCTTGCTCCCTTAGCATGGAAAGGGAAACTGTCTTCTCTGCACCCGCTGGCGCCCGCCTGGCCTTGGTTGTCATGGCTCACGTCATCGCAGCCTCGTGAGGATGGGTACTTGCATACGAAACTCCACTCCTCGGGAGGCAGCCTAGGGAGGCCGCTCCTCTGGAGGTCTTGGTGTCATCCGCCTCGCGAGGCCAGGGGGCCCTCGCGAGGGTCTTGTCTTGGTAGTCTGGCAGCTGGGCCGTACCAGGCCGTCGAAGGAGCCACGCCGTGAGCCGCAGGCAGGCAAGTCTAGGTACCCTGGTTCCGAGAACGCCGACAATAGCTAAGTTAACTGTCTACTCCCACTAATACTCTAGTAGTGTACAAGTACTAACTTACTCTTAGCTAACTAGACGATGTCGGCCACCATCTGCGGTACATGCTAAACGCCGGCACCGACGTCCTCCTCCTTGCCTCGGACTTGCCAGAGGTGCAATAGGGCGCGTTGCTCGCGCGCATTGGCCCTTTCCATGCTGGCGTGTCCACCAAAGCTTCGGCTTCTAAGTGGGAAACCCACTTGACGAGCTGGTAGTAAAATTTGGCGTCGTGAACACGTGCGTGCCCGACAGCCTCCAGGGCTATTTGCCGGGCGCCGGCCTCCACGTAGTCGGCCCAGTTGCGGGCGCTCTACTCGCGACTCAAAGCATCGGTGCACTGCTACTCCATGCCCCGCTGGCTGCGTAAATCGGCGATACACTGCTCCTCTGCCAGGCGGTCGCGCTCCAACAAGTCCTCATACTCCCCATTGCCATCTAAAGACCGATAGAATGCTTCCTCCCTTCGTCTGCCTTCCGATGAAAAACCGAACACTAGTTCCGGCGGTGACCGCCTCCGGCGTCGCCAATTGCGGATGGGCGGGGGCATGACGGACGTGGCGAGAGCGAGGGCAAGTGGCAAGCGACGTCGGGCCGGTGGGGGCTTATGAGGATAGGGAGAGTTGGGTGATGGTGCCACCGGAGAACGCCGGGAAACAATAATTATAGGCGGAAGGTAGGTGAACCAGCGTGTCGCGGGAAACGTGACAGTCATCGCGGTCATCGGCATTCAATGCATAAGCAGGCATGGCTTAGCGCGCCAGCTTGCCGTGGAAAACTATAAAAACTGAAATTATGACTGTGCCGTCCCATCCCGTCCCGTCAGTGGTGCGTCCCGTCCGTGCAGGGTCGCACGTCGGCATGACGGTCAAACGAGTGCACTCGATCCATCCAAATGAGGTACGTGCGTGTCCGCTGGTTATTCGCGTAGGATCGAGTCGGTCGGATAGTGTACGTGTAGGATCGCAATAGCTGATGAACATTCGCTGGGAGATAAGGCATTTGCGAACGTTTTTGCTGGCAGTTTCTTCAGATTCGCATGGCATTTTCTTCAGAACAGCATGTCAGTTTCTTCAGACGTAGGCATTTTTATTCAAAAAACTGCCACCTTCGGTTCTTGCGTCACAAATAAAACTGCCAGGACCATATTAGTAGGCTAGCTAGTGATCGATCAGTAACTTGTAAACACTCAGTGATCAGAAATAAGGAACTGCTAGTAACTTGTGAACACTTAGCACACAGAAATAAGGATCATGCTGTGCACAGTAGTAAGAGCCGATCCATTCGAAATGTTCACACGAGACTCACAGGCCTGGCATTGTAATATGTTCACATTAGTACCCAAATTCACAACCAACTAGTATGATTCCCATACATAAGATCAACATGTTAATGCATCTCAATGATTCACAGATCATATACAAATATGTAGCTCCAAAAGCAAAGATCTATAAAAAACATCTGTTCTTGCTACTAACATGGATGCTTCTCTGGGCCAACATTCAGTACAGAGTGAAAGACAAATTTGTTTGTGAAGTCTACGTTTCCTCTTGCAAACGTAAGTGGTTTCACCAATAGCTGGAACCATGAGAATGAACCACACATGATGGAGGAACATCCACTGCAATATGATTTGGTCTTCTCTCGATCACACGGTGAGACTATTTTCAGAATACAAACTTTAACTTAGGCAAAATGATGCCCATTGTATAATCAGACCAAAGCAATGAAGAACCTAGTGTTGGCCAATAAATAGTACAATACTACTTTTGTGCAGTCCATGAAGTGACTATCCAATCTTTGTGTGTCTATTTTCAAATGGCACTGCATGCGGTGACTATACTATTCTCTTGAGCAGTTCCACCAAAATTGAGGTCACTTTGTTTGTTTGGCAAATAGCAACGGGCAGACATCTGTCTGCATAAATATCAAGCAACTAGTAAACATATACCGCACCTTGTATTTTCGGTTTGAACACGTCTCTTCTAGTCATTTCCCCTTACCATCTGTCATGTTTTGCACTGGACAATTTGATATTGTCATGTTTTTCCCTGGACAATTTCGTACTGAATTGATTTGCTGGTACAGAGCAGAAATATAGCACCTATTCTTCATCAGATCAAGGATATCCATGTTCGCAGTGATGCAAGAGGTGAAATCGATACAACCGAAATTGAGCATCCTATCATTAAATCATGTCCTGCACCTCCAATGTAGGTCCACCCTGCCAATAAATTCACATGCAAACCACTAATATTACTATCTAATGATAGTACAAAAAGAGTAGCAAGATAATAGCAAACCATGTACCTTCGTAATGAACAACTCATAGTGGCACCAATTGGATATACCGGTTTGGAAGAAAACATCCTCATAATGTTGAACCATTTGGACTTTTTGTGCAGTTCCACTAAAATCAAGCATCCCTGTTTGCACAGATATTGAAAGTGTGATTACTATAAAAGTGGCACTAGTTGAAGCATAGACTCACAAATATATGCATTCCAATTTCTTAATGGGAAAAGGTAGCAAGACTGTTTCTAACCACCTATTTGAAGAAATAAATAAGGAAACAACGGTTGATGTCAGGAAGGCATACATAGTATTTTCTGAAAGATTGAACCATTCCTGACCTTTCCTTTTCTTTTAAGCATATTTTGTGCAGTTCAACTAAAATAAAACGCCATCACCACCTTGACAATTCAATGACACTGTACAAAAAGCAATGACTTACCATTACATCATGATGTCAGGTATGTAATCGACAGGCAATAGAGACAAACATGCAGACCTCCTCCGATAACATAATGAACATTAATTTTAACAAAGGTGTGACTAGCTTTACCGGCATAATTTGAGTGAACTCTACACCCTCTATTCCTTAATATAAGACGATTTCGTAGTTCAATTTAAAGTTCCCAAACATCTAGTATTTAGAAAAACAGGTCGTAGTTTTCTTGAGCACATATCTGGGAAAGCTTGCCACACCTTATATATGTCCATACGCTAATGCAACACCATTCGAATAGTACAAATATACACTAATCCAGTGGCTAGTGCAACATAGAGTAGTTTTTTTATTACGGGGTACAGTACAATGGTTTTACTGAACAGATTTCCATAAGCTAGCACTAGAAGATTTCTATAAGCATTAACTATACAAAATGTAAAGGTAACAAGTTTCAACATTGGTATACTAGCTGTGCAACAGCATTAAACCAAATACAAAAGTCTGAAGGTAACTAGCATTATTAACTAATGACAGTATAAAATAATTTGCAAACCATGTACCTTCAAGGTAAATATCATTTCAAACTCGAGGGGACTTGAAAAATTGCTATCCCAATCTTGATAATCGATCAAACATAAAAACTTGATCAACCGAATCAAGAAAACAGCCGGAGGAGGAGGTGCCCACTCTTGACCTTTCCTCTTCTCTTCATAATTTTTTGTGTAGTTTAACCAAAATAAAATGACATCAGCGCCTTGGCATTTTGGTGACAGTGTACAAAAAAATTGACTTATCTCATGAAAGTGAGGTATGTAATCTAAAAGCATTAACAGTGCAAAAATCTGAAGGTAGTAACAAGTTTCATCGTTGGTATACTGGCTGTGCAACAACATTAGAATGCCTTAGCTGAAAAATCTTTAATACATCCACAATCAACAGCTAACCCTGAAATAATCCAGTGACATTAAACGGCATTGCTTAAATTTATCGGTGGCATTAGACTGAGTGCGGCATTAGTTAAATGTGGCGTCACTTTAGGAGTAGCATTGCTTGACTTTACCGGTGGCATTATACTAACAGCAAAGAAGTGGCAATAAGAGCGTGGGAGGCCCATTCGGATAGTGGGCGCACCAGTACGATGTACCTCCACGAACGCATAGAGTGGTGAGGGAGGGATGGTTGCCCAGAGCAACAAATATCCAGGCAGCATATGTGGATTACGTCCCATTTTTGTTCTCTTTAGCCACCTTTTTCCTTTGTGAGAACAACAAGCCGATCGACCTGGTCATTCTTTATTGTGTTGTCATGCCTTTCTACCCTTTTTCAACCAAGAGACACGAGACTTGTTCCTTAGCTACTGATTTTCCCCTTTTCAACCTAGATGCGGGTTCGATACCGAGTCTCTTCGACAATACTTTCTCCCTTCCTTTCCTTATTCAACCCAGACATGGATTAGTCTGCATGAAGTAGGGTTTCCTTTAATAGTGCAAATTAAGGTTTTCGTCTGCGTGACCAGCAGAGCAGAGGATAGCAAATTGGGGAGATGGTGGAGTGGAAAAAGATCCACATGCAGCGATGTGGCAGATGGGGGCAATAGAACAAGGGTATGGTTCGAAAAGAGGTAGCATACCTGAGGGTCGGCGGGAAGTGGCTTCGCTCATGGTCATCGTCCTCCGTACACACTACGGCTACGAGCTTGGGGACGGAGGCCATCCCGCGTGGGTGCTAGGTCTGAGAGGACGGACTTGTCGTCAGTGTGTCACCTCGCTCGCCGACGACGAGTGTGTCAATGCTGCACGTCCTTTTCTTCCCCGGCGGACGGGATCCTGGTGGATCTGTGACCACCAGTGAGGAGGGAGAGAGAGGGGCCACCGCCGTGTTTTTTAGATCTGGAGAGATGGTGATAGTGTGAGAAGCAAGTGGGCAGCCCCTTAGCAAGCAAGCGCTGAGCTCCAGCCTATATATCTTTTTTGATACTAGTACTAGAGGTGGAGTAGTGGTAGAGTAGTTTATATTTTCTCTGCATATAGTACCAATTAGTTGTTCTTCAAAACTGAACGGCACGCCATTAATTAAAAAAATAAAGTCGAGAAATAATGCGGCACCTTGGGCCAACGCGGCCAGATCACATTTTGCATGAGAAATGACACACCATGTTTCGTTGACATGTGGTCCCGTTCCAACATGTCAGTGAGATGATGGCAAGTCCTTTTGTACAATTTCTGAACGGACGTCTATGTAGGCCGGTGCGCCTCTTACTGTACCGTGGCAACTGTCCACCGCCTCTTCGCCTTTCCCTCTCGATTTGGAACTGCTGTCGCACGCTCTTCCTCCATCCATTTGCCTTCACCCTTCCTTCTGCCATTGTTTGATCGTCTTCTCCATGGAGGGAACAGGCCGGAAACGACCCCGTTATTCTTGCCCCGATCTGAAAGATGACGTGGTGGAGGAACTCATTGATCGGTGCAACGTTATCACCTCGGCTAGCATGGCAGGTTCGTTCAAGACCATTCTCGACTCAACAAATAACATCATTACAAAGAACCCAAGGGTTTGGGAGCAGTTTGATCTCCCCTATCTTCTTCGCCATGACCCTGCTCGTTGGCGTGGGGACGACAGAAGCCTCGCCTTGTGCAAGTTGATGCCGCTTGATAATGATACGTGTGATGTTAAGATGCCATCGCTTAAGGGTAAGGCCTGGGCAGGCGCAAATGGATACTGGGTTGTTTATATTGGGTAGAACTGTGAGTGGGAACTTGTGAATGTGTACACTCGTCACCGGGTTCCACTTCCAAAAATCTCAGAGTGCCCTGAGGTTGAGCACACAGATGATCTACGTAGGTTCAAATACAATCATGGTGACTGTCGTCTACAAAAGATAGCAATTTGTCGAGTTCCCAACCGCTCTTGGGATTACACGAACTATCATGTTGTTGCTATCTTCGACAAGCTTGTTGCCATCCTTACTTCCACGCCTCAATGGATATTGCTCAAAAATCAATTTCTGTACACAGATGAGTACTGTGATGCAATTCAGTACGAGAGTCTTGTGTTTGCTGCCACCACTCGTGGCACTGTTTTTGCATGGAATCCTTATTGCTTCGGTACGTTTGTCTTCCACCGTAATTAGAATTGTTTCATCCACGTGCATGCAAGTTAGTATCCCCGTACTAATTAAACTTCTTGTGTTTCCAAGGTCCTGTGAACATTCCACCACCTATACTTGAAAAAATTTATAACCAAGGGGGAGATGACGATGGTGATGATCACGAGCAGGACCTACATACTCAGTGGCACCTGGCAACTTATTCCGATGGATCACCTCTTCTTGTATGTATACAGGGCACTGCTGATGTTACTAAGGAAGCAGGTGTTGTCTCCCATGGTCGCACTCTTTGGACCTATTCCAACATCTGTTGCAGGGTATTCGGGATGGATACTAGTGTGCTAGCGCCAGCACCTTCTGCCTGGTTCCGTATTGATGGTCTTGGAGAAAACTCACTCTTCCTTGGACAAAACTATCCAATGATGGTGAAAGGCGATCTAGCTGCTGTTGGCACAATGTTACTACCATTTATGAGAAGCAATTGTATCTATACCTCGGACATTGCCATGGTTCCCTACCCTGGCTATCACAATATGCGTCCTGATATAGGCCACTTCAGCCTGGATGATGAGTCCTGCGTTGGTCTCGATATTGACAATAACTGGCCCTTCCCAGAGGCTTACTTATGGTTCAAAGCAAGCGTTTCCAATGCCGAGGATTGGTTGAGCTGAAGTTCATTTCATTGCTTGTTATTTGTTGTGTGATAAAAACTTTAGTATTTACTAGAATGTTTTGTTGGAAATAATCTATAATCCAACATGTATGATCGTTGTCATTGTGTGTTGATGACTTGTTTTATGTAATGAATGGTACATTTGCATATGCATGTCATAAACTCAATTTATGAATGGTTTTTGAGTCACTTCTTGGAGTGTGAGTACCGTAGTAGTATAGCCACCATCCGGTTATATGAAGTTGCTACATCACATAGAGCCAACCTAATAGTGGAGTATGCTAGTACAATAGTTAGTCCTAGTAGTAGTATACCATCAACTAGAGCTAGGTGTCGCACGGAGGCCGAGAAATATGGTGATAGCGTGAGGTGGGCTTGTATGTATGATGTAGGCACAGGGCTTGCTGTGTTTCCTACTCCTCCGGTTAAATGTGGAGAAGATTTGGTCGAGTTCTTCCTCCTTTTGCCGACACGTGGGACATCCAGCATCCAGGTCGTGTCATTCAAGAAAATGGAGTGCTAGTTGAAGGTAGTAGTACGTGTTGTGCATCTTGGGTTAAACTGTAAATAGAATCTTACTCTTGAGTAACTCCAAAAGCGGCTACCAAAGATCTTTATTGGATTTGTTTTTCATCACCAGCACGTCGAGGTGAAAGATGTGCAGGTTTAGTGGGTCATCTTGCATTTCCACTGACATGTGGGACTGAATGTGAGCAAATAGACGATGGGCACACTCCGCGCGTCTGCTGACTGGCTGAGAAGAGAGAGAGGAGGGCTGAGCACAGACTCCAGGAAATTTCGTGACAATGTGAGTACTAGTACTAGTGGTGTACCATATGGCCTAGTGGTGTTCGCTCTACGTAACCAGCACCTCGATTAATAGTGGGGTGGCATGGGCCATAACTAGCATTCACGTCTAGCAGTACGGCACATGCCACCCACATGAGACCCATCTGACACCAATTTTCTTGGACTCCGTGCTATAGCTATCTCTTCTCCCTCCTGTTTTCTCTAGCTCAGCCATCGCGCGGTGGGTGGGGTGGGGTTTTGCCAATGGTCGGTTTGCTCAACTGCGGTCCCACTTGTAAGTGAAAATGCAACACATCATGGATTCCCCCTTGAGCGGCATGCCGAATGAACCATGTGGGGGTGCGACAGAAACACGGCAGGCTTTTCCATTTTTATATAGAAGGGATGGTGAAAAGATGCAATTTACAGAGGGGCGAGGCTTTTCCTTTTGAACTTGTAACTTGTAAAATTTGGTTCTGCTCCTTGGCGCGACCGATAGATAGAAATAACGATTTTCCCTAGAGTAATGAGAAGTTTATTTCTGGCGCAGTTCATGCATAGTACGTAAGAAAATTATGAAGTTGATGCAAAAGGTAAGATAATTACAATATACAACTACATGGAATTGATAGAAAGATAGAGATACATATGGATCCATCAACGACATCCTCACGCCCTAGTGCGCCGGGTCACCAACCGACGTGTGAGGAGCAGCGGTGTTGGCGGTGAGCTCAACGTGCTTCTGAACAATGCCGTCCAAGGTTGCCCTGCGGTCCAAGAAGGCCATCGTCCTATCATCCTCCTCTTGCACGTAGTAGTCCTTGTGGACGATTTGCACGTAGACGTGGGTGATTATGTCGATGGTGTCTTGCTGCGCCAGGCACTGCGCGCCGAGCGCGACCTCGAGGTGGACATTCTCCGGTGCGACGGCGGGCAGTCACAGGGCCACCAGTGCATCGAAGAGGTTGTCACCATAGAGGCCATTGAGGGTGGCAGGCATCGCAGAGCCTGGGCGCGTGGGCTGGAGGCATACGTCAAGGTCGTCCGCGAGCTTCTTGACGACGGTGAACTTGTCGAGGAAGCTGACGAGGACCTCGTCGAACAAAGAGACGAAGCTGTCGTCCAAGAGGCCTCTCGCCCTGGCGGCCTCAAGCACGACCTGGAGACGTTTCTCGGTGCCGGGCCAAGGCCGGCGTCGTGGACCATCTGGCACAGCCGGCTGATGCTCGCGCTCATCGCCTCCATGGGTCTAGCTTCTAGTCAACTGATCTTGTGATTGGAGTGATCACTCTTGCCCTTGGTTAGAGCTAGTTCAACTCTAGTGTAAAATTATTTGTACTAGGTTATAGAGCTAGTTCAACTCTAGTGTAAAATTATATATACTAGATTATAGAACTAGTTCAACTCTTGTGTAAATTTATTTGAACTAGGCTATACAGCTAGTTCAACTCTAGTGTAAAATTATTTGAACTAACTTATAGAGCTAGTTCAACTCTAGTGTAAAATTATTTGTACTAGGCTATAGAGCTAGTTCAACTCTAGTGTAAAATTATTTGTACTACTCTATAGAGCTAGTTAAACTCTATTGTAAAATTATTTAAACTAGCTTATATAGCTAGTTCAACTCTAGTGTAAAATTATTTGTACTAGGTTACAGAGCTAGTTCAATTGTACTGTAAAATTATTTGTATTAGGTTATAGAGCTAGTTCAACTCTAGTGTAAAATTATTTGAACTAGGTCATAGAGCTAGTTCAACTCTAGTGTAAAATTATATGTACTAGATTATAGAGCTAGTTCAACTCTTGTGTAAATTATTTGAACTAGGCTATTGTAACACCCCCAGTGTGATACTACAGTGACCACACTAATGGTGCCTTGTCATCAAGAATTACTAAGCCAATATGACTCTTGATTAAAAATCAAATTCAAAATCCAATTTGTATGGAAGTCAAATATTTAGATTTTAAAAAATGCAAATAAAATAGTTCATAGTATTGCAAATAATCTCAAAGCAATTATAAAAACAAGTTCACATTACAAAAAAAAGAAAACATCCGTGAAATTTTGGCCCGAACGAAAACTTTTTCTGTCATGGTTATGACACTTCTATGATGATAATTGTGACAAAACCACGTATCATCATAGATGTGATGGGCTCCTACTTCTATGACAAAAAATCATGACAGAAAATGGACTTTTCTATCTGGGCGGGCCGGGGACGCACTGATACGTCTCCAACGTATCTATAATTTATGAAGTATTCATGCCATGTTTACAACAATTTTATATGTTTTGGTATGATTTGCATGGAACTAACCCGGACTGACACTGTTTTCATCAGAATTACCATGGTGTTGTTTTTTGTGCAGAAATAAAAGTTCTCCAAATGCAACGAAACTTTTTGACGATTTTTTTTGGAACAAAAGAGGCACTAAAAGCTTCATGGGAGGGCCGGAAGAGCCACGAGGTGGCCACAACCCACCAGGGTGCGCCAGCCCCCTCTGGCGCGCCCTGGTGTCTTGTGGGCCCCTCATGGGCCATCTTGGCGTCAAACCGACACCCAAAAATCCTATGTATTCAGAAACCTCCAAAAATAACCCTAGATCAGAAGTTCCATCGCCGCAAGCCTCTATAGCCACGAAAAACCAATCTAGACCCCGTTCCGGCACCCTGCCGAAGGTGAAAATCATCACCGGTGGCCATCTTCATCATCCCGACGGCCACCATGATGAGGAGGGAGTAGTCCACCCTCGGGGCTGAGGGTTTGTACCAGTAGCTATGTGTTTAATCTCTCTCTCTCTCGTGTTCTTGAGTTGGCACAATCTTGATGTATCGCGAGCTTTGTTAATATAGTTGGATCATATGGTGTTTCTCCCTCTATCTTGTTGTGATGAATTAAGTTTTCCCTTTGAGATTTTGTTTTATTGGATTGAATACTTTTATGGATTTGAGAGCACTTGATGTGTGTCTTGCTATGAATACCCCTGGTGAAAATGGGGTATCATATTGATTCACTTGATATATGTTTTGGCACTCAACTCATGGATTCCCAACGTGACATTGGGGTAATCTATGCATAGGGGTTGATGCATGTTCTCATCCTTGTTTCTCTGGTAGAAATCTTGGGGCACTCTTTGAGGTTCTTTGTGTTGGATTGAGTATTATGAATCTGAAATGTTTGATGCATATCGCATAATCAACTCATGGATACTAGCGGTGACATTGGAGTATCTAGGTGACATTAGAGTTGGTTGATGTGTATCATATGGTGTTATTTTAGTACGAACTCTTAGATAGATTGATCGGAAAGGATAACTTTGAGGTGGTTTCATACCCTACAAACAATTTCTTCTTATGTTCTCCGCTAGATAAGAACGTTGGAGTGATTCTTCATCGCACGTTGAGGGATGGTTATATGACCCAATTATATTAGCATTGTTGAGAGATTGCACTAGCGAAAGTACGGACCCTAGGCCTTATTTTCAAGCATTGCAATACCGTTTGTGCTCCGTTTTATCAATTGCTACCTTGCTGTTTTTTATTGTTCCCATTATAAAAATCAATATCTACTATCATTACTACGCTTGTATCACCATCTCTTCGTCGAACTAGTGCACCTATACAAATTACCATTGTATTTGGTGTGTTCGGGACACAAGAGACTTTTTGTTATTTGCTTCCAGGGTTGTTTGAGAGAGACCATCTTCATCCTACGCCTCCCATGGATTGATAAACCTTAGGTCATCCACTTGAAGGAAAATTGCTACTGTCCTACAAAACTCTACGCTTGGAGGCCCAACACGAGTCTACAAGAACAAGTTGTGTAGTAGACATCAAGCTCTTTTCTGGCGCTGTTGCCGGGGAGGTGAGTGCTTGAAGGTATATCTTTAGATCTTGCAATTGAATCTTTTTGTTTTCTTGTTTATCACTAGTTTGGTTCATAAAAGAAAACTACAAAAAAATGGCATTGAGATGGCCTCATATTATTCATCTTTATTATGTCTTTCGTGAAAATGATGGAAAGGAAAATTGTGCTCAATTGATAGAAGAAGAATTCAATAAATTGTTTGGCATAAATGATGAGCATGATTGCAATGTTGTTGGTATGAATTCTTTGACTATTCATGATGCTAATGATATGCAAAGACATAAGCTTGGGTATGCTATGTTTGATGAAGATGATATTTTTAGTCCCCCAAGTTTTGATGAGAAAACTTATTATGATGAAAGCATGCCTCCTATTTATGATGATTATATTGATGAAAGTGGGTTTGGAAGAGTGTCAACTCTAGGTAATGATGATCCCACTATTTTGGAGGGTGTTGAATCTTATTGTAATAATTATGAAAGTGGATTTGGGGAGGTCATGACTTTATTTAATGATGAATCCACTATTTTGGAAGAGGTTTCAATTGATTATGACAACAAAGTTCCTATCTATGATGATTACGGTGATGACATGTATGCTATAAAGAGTAATAAAAACCATGAAACTTGTCATCATGATTTTAATGTTCAATTTGATTATGTCCATCAAGTATCTCATGGTAGTTATTTTGTTGAGTTTGCTCCCACTACTAATCATGATAATAAATTTCCTTATGTGGAGAGTAGTAAAAAATTTATGCATGTGGATCATGAAAAGAATGCTTTATGTGATAGCTATATTGTTGAATTCATTCATGATGCTACTGAAAATTATTATGAGATAGGAACATATGCCTTGACATATCTCAATAATATCATGTTTCCTCTCTATGTGTTGAAAATCTTGAAGTTTTGCTTCTTTTGCCTTCCTATGCTAGTTGATTCTTGCTCCCATAAATTGTTTGCTCACAAAACCCCTATGCATAGGAAGTGGGTTAGACTTAAATGTGCTTGTCATGTGCTTCATGATGCTCCCGTTATGTTTCAATTCTTATCTTTTATGTGAGCATCATTGAAATCATCATGCCTAGCTCAAAAGGCATTAAAGAAAAGCGCTTGTTGGGAGACAACCCAACACTTATACCTACTGCTTTTGTGTGTTCACATGATTAGTCTACTGTAGTAATCATGTTTTATAGCTTTTGTTTAAATAAAGTACCAAGTAAAGCCTTTGGGATAGTGTGGATGATAGTTGACGATTCTATGCAAAAACAAAAACTTTTGCGTCCAGTAAAAAAATTGTTAAAAATTCTGAATTCTTTACAGATGACTGATATACAAAATTTATACACTGTCCTAATTTTCCAGAATTTTTGGAGTTACAGAAGTGTGACCATAATTCAGATATTTACATATTGTTCTGTTTTTGACTGATTCTGGTTTCAATGCATAGTTTGCTTGTTTTATAGTTTCTATGGCTTATATTGGTCAATATAAGTTGTAGAAATTATAGGGTACAGTAGGCATTGTGTGAGACAAAATTATGAATCTTATCCTGATAGTACCAAAGTGAATGATTTGTCTTTATCATACTAACCCATCTCACGAAGTTCCGTTAAGTTTTGTGTGATTGAAGTTTTCAAGTTTTGGGTGAGATCTCGATATGAGGAGAATAAGGAGTGACAAGATCCTAATCTTGAGGATTCCCAAGGCACCCCAAGGTAATATTCAAGGAATATACAAGCAACTAAGCTTGGGGATGCCCCGGAAGGCATCCCCTCTTTCGTCTCCAACATTATCGGGAACCTCACTTGGAGCTACATTTTTATTCATCACATGATATGTGTTTTGCTTGGAGTGTCATTTTATTTTATTAGTATTTGCTTTCTGTTATTTAGAATAATGTTTTGCATCTTTTACTTCAATAAAAATGGAAAGTATAACCTTTGCCATGCTTATTTTGCAGGTCTATATGTGGCTGTTTGAAAAACAGAAAGTTGCACGCTAGTGCGTGAATTCTTGAGAAAAGTCAGTATGTGATAAAATGTTCAAATGTTTTGCACAATAATCTATGATAAATTTCTACAGTATGGTAAATTTTCATAATTTTTGGAGTTAGGGAAGTTTGAGTAAAATTGCGCTCTTTACAGGCTGTCCTATTTAGATAGATTGCTGTTATGTTTGCATATGTTTGCTTGTTTAATGATTCTATTTGAGGATAGGAGAATTAAATATGCAGAGGCATTTAGTATTCAATGTTAAATAATAATTTTAGTGATTTGTTACAGTAGAGAATGATAAGGTGTTGAATTGATTTATACTAACATATATCACGAGTTCTTGTTGAGTTTTGTGTGGATGTAGTTTTTAAGATTTAGGGAAACCGTGATATAAAAGGAATTAAGGAGATACAAAAGCTAAAGCTTGGGGATGCCCAAGGCATCCCAAGATAATATGTCAAAAATTCTCAAGCATCTAAGCTTGGGGATGCCCCAGTAGGCATCCCACCTTTCTTCATCAACAATTATCGGTTAGCCTCGGTTGAGCCTAAGTTTTTGCTTCTTCACATGAGTTGTGCTTTTCTTGGAATGTCATTTAATTTTAATTTTTCTCGCTATTTTAATAAAATACTTAGATATGAAAGTTTTTAAATAAGAGAGAGTCCTCACATAGCTACCCATTTACTTAACTACTCACTTGATCTTCACTCATATCTTTTTTGGAGTAATTTGTCGAACACTCTCATGATTCACTTATATTATTTTGAGAGTTGATAATAGTGATGACAATTTGCACAAGCTATGAAATTGGTCCCAAAGTGATGGATGTTCAAGAAGGATATAATAAAAACTTTCATGTAGATCATTGGATATGATAAGTTTGATTCCTTGCAATAATTTTGCGATATGGAGATAATAATATGTGAGTCATGTTGGTAAGTAATTATGCTTTAGTAAGAATATTGGTGTTATGGTTTGTGATTCCCTATGCAAGCACGAAAGTCAATAGTTATGCAACGAAATTACATCCTACTTGTGGTGCATTATTCTGTGTTAGTTATGTTTAATGCTCGTTTATGATCGTTTTCGTTTCTTGGTTGGTCGCTTCTCAATCTATTTGCTAGCCTCCACTTGTACTAAGTAAGAATACTACTTGTGCATCCAAAATCCTTAAACCAAGTTGTGCCAAATGAGTCCACCATACCTACCTATATGCGGTATTTTCGTGCCGTTCCAAGTAAATTTGTATGTGCCAACTCTAATTTTCAAAATAAATTTCCTTTTTGTGTGCCCGTACCTCTCATGAAGCGGTAGGGGGTGGCCAATATTTTCTATGCTAGATGCGTTATTCTCAAGATGAGTGTTTATTCACTTGTCATTGCACGAGAGTGTGGCAAAGGTAATAGGGATTCCTAGTCCCGAAATGCAAAAAATATTATTTATGTTGTTCAATAATAAATTTCTTGGAAAGTGTTGGTGTGGAAGGCACCCGTGGATACGGCTAGCCATGGATTGTGAAAGAATGGTGGAAAAAGGAATAAACTTTATTTTCTGTTTGGGAACCGCCTATGATGTATCTAGCATGGAAAGTGTTGGGAATTCTCAGTCGTCTTCATTGATGGGAAAAGTATGCCTCTCAAAATATTTTATCTCTCAATTTAAGCTTTGAGCTCTGGCACCTCTACAAATCTCTGCTTCTCTCTGCGAAGGGCCTATCTAATTACTTTATGCAATTTTTATTTTTATTTGAGTCTCCATCTTCTCTTATAAAGCACCAACTAGGGAGCACTATGATCATACCTGTGCATTGGATGTAGCTAATATTCGAGTGTGTTTCATGAATGGATCAATGATTGAGCATAATGGGCTAGGGGTAGCTTTATTTAGCATTGATATTTTGAAAGACATGGTTGCTTGTTAGTATGCTTGAGTATTGATGTCTTCATGTCAAATTATAGACTATTGCTTTGAATCATTCAAGTCCAAATGTCCATGCTAGAAAATAAAGAGTATATGATGAATATGATAGGTAGCATTCCACAACAAAAATTCTGTTTTCAATTGCTACTTTATCATGAGGAGTTTTATGAGAAAGAGTTGTTGTTATGATGCTAGGAAAAGTGATTGAAATTATCATTGATCAAACTTATGCACTATGCTAGCATTCACACTTCATAAATTATTTCTTTTATCATTCACCTACTCGAGGACGAGTAGGAATTAAGCTTGGGGATGCTGATACGTCTCCAATGTATCTATAATTTATGAAGTATTCATGCCATGTTTACAACAATTTTATATGGTTTTGGTATGGTTTGCATGGAACTAACTCGGACTGACGCTATTTTCAGCAGAACTATCATGGTGTTGTTTTTTGTGCAAAAATAAAAGTTCTCCAAATGCAAGGAAACTTCTTGACGATTTTTTTTTGGAACAAAAGAGGCACTAGAAGCTTCGTGGGAGGGCCGGAAGAGCCACGAGGTGGCCACAACCCACCAGGGCGCGCCTGCCCCCTCTAACGCGCCCTGGTGTCTTGTGGGCCCCTCGTGGCCCATCTTCGCATGAAACCGACACCCAAAAATCCTATATATTAAGAAACCTTCAGAAATAACCCTAGATCAGAAGTTCCGCCACCGCAAGCCTCTGTAGCAACGAAAAACCAATCTAGGACCCGTTCCGGCACCCTGCCGGAGGGGGAAAACATCACCGGTGGCCATCTTCATCATCCCGGCAGCCACCATGATGAGGAGGGAGTAGTCCAGCCTCGGGGCTGAGGGTTTGTACCAGTAGCTATGTGTTTAATCTCTCTCTCTCTCATATTCTTGAGTTGGCACGATCTTGATGTATCGTGAGCTTTGTTAATATAGTTGGATCATATTGTGTTTCTCCCTCTCTCTCTTGTTGTGATGAATTGAGTTTTCCCTTTGAGATTTTGTTTTATCGGATTGAATACTTTTATGGATTTGAGAGCACTTGATGTGTGTCTTGCTTTGAATACCCGTGGTGACAAGGGGGTATCATATTGATTCACTTGATATATGTTTTGGCACTCAACTCGTGGATTCCCGAGGTGCCATTGGGGTAATCTATTAATTGGGGTTGATGCACGTTTTGTCCTTGTTTCTCTGGTAGAAATCTTGGGGAACTCTTTAAGGTTCTTTGTGTTGGATTGAGTATTATGAATATGAAATTGTTTGATGCATATCGCATAATCAACTCACGGATACTCGCGGTGACATTGGAGTATCTAGGTGACATTAGAGTTGGTTTATGTGCATCATATGGTGTTATTGTAGTATGAACTCTTAGATAGATCGATTGGAAAGGATAACTTTGAGGTGGTTTCATACCCTACAAACAATTTCTTCTTATGTTCTCCGCTATATATGAACTTTGGAGTGATTCTTCATCGCACATTGAGGGATGGTTATATGATCCAATTATATAAGCATTGTTGAGAGATTGCACTAGCGAAAGTACGAACCCTAGGCCTCATTTTCAAGCATTGCAATACCGTTTGTGCTCCGTTTTATCAATTGCTACCTTTTTGTTTTTTATTGTTCCTATTACAAAAATCAATACCTACTATCATTACTATGCTTGTATCACCATCTCTTCGCCGAACTACTGCACCTATACAAATTACCATTGCATTTGGTGTGTTGGGGACAAAAGAGACTTTTTGTTATTTGGTTGCAGGGTTGTTTGAGAGACCATCTTCATCCTATGCCTCTTATGGATTGATAAACCTTAGGTCATCCACTTGAGGGAAAATTGCTACAGTCCAACAAAACTCTGCGCTTGGAGGCCCAACACGAATCTACAAGAACAAGTTGTATAGTAGACATCACGCACCTGCATGACATTCTTTGGGCCGTCCATGACGGAAAATATCATGGTAGAAGCAAGGGTGAGGAAAATATCGGGGAGTTCCCAGTTACGGTGGGTGGTCGAGGCTGAGCGATGCACTGTGGTTTGCGCGTTTCTCTCGTGTACGCGCGTGTGTGCGAGGTGTTGGCTAACTGAACCCTAGCGATCGCACTATCTACGTTACTGAACCCGAGTGATCGATCCCTTGGCTGTTAACTAAACCCGAGCGATTCCTTCGCTGCTGACTGAACCCGAGCAATTTCTTCGCTACTGCTGCTAACTGAAGCCGATCGAACTTGCCTAGTGACCGTTTGTTGGCGGTTGGATGAACAGGACCCTGTGGTAGTAGGCCGTTGTCACTGGATGAACAGGACCCCGAGGAGGCCGCCACACCCAAGTCGGTTAGGGGTGGATGAACAAGACCCCGTGGAGGGCTGGTTGAAAAGTAGGCGGTTGAGGCTAGATGAACAGTAGCCCGTGGATGAACAGTAGCTCGTGGAGGCAGGAGGAAGACGCGGTGGATGAACAGTAGCAGGTGGAGGCTGGAGGAAGTCGACGGTGGATGAACAGTAGCCCACAGAGGCTGGAGCGAGGCAGCAGACGGTGGATGAACAGTAGCCCGTGGAGTCCCGTTTTGTGGTACGCCACACCCCTGCCGATGAACAGGACCCTGTTTCGACCGTAGGCGCTCCAACACAAATCCGTTTCCTCCGTTTTGCGGTACGCCACACCCCTCCAGATGAACAGGACCCTGTTTCAACCATAGGAGCTCCAACACAAGTCTGTTTCCTCTGTTTTGTGGTATGCCAGACCCTTCCCGATGAACAGGACCACATTTTGACTGTACCTGGTCGAACAGAAGGCCGTTTCCTCCGTTCTATGGTACGCCAGACCTAGTTTCGGCTGTTCTGTCCAAGTCGGTTGGCTCCCAATGAACATGACGTATTCTGACCCAGTCGGTTGCCTCCCGATGAACACGACGTTGTTTCCTCCATTCCGAACCAGCCGGTTGGCTGCCGATGAACAGGACGATGTCGCTGTACGTGTTCGAGACCCCGCCCATATGTACGTATGTAGCCATATTTACTTTCTTGCAGCGTGGCTGTACGTACGTGTATACGATATAGACGGGACTACGTGACATGCTACATCAGCGGTTCTACTGCGACACCTACCGCTCCTTACTCGGCCAGGGCTCATCGCTGCAGAGAGACCGATCGACTAGTATGTACGTACACGTTCGCGACCAGACAGATAACGCTACGTATGCTTCGATCGGGTGGGTCCCAGCTGTCAGGGAGGACAAGGAGGCACTTCCTTACGTGCAAATATGTAGCTGGCGGGTCCCAACTGTCAGCGGCAGAATCATATTTTTTTTGCCCGTAATAAGGAGGCACTTCCTAGCGTGCAAAGATGTTGTTGGTGGGTCCCAGCTGTTAGGGGCAGGAATAAGGAGGCACTTCCTTCCATGCAAAGATATACGTGGTGGGTCCCAGATTTTAGGGGGAGAAATAATTTTATTTTCGCATAATAAGAAGGCGGTTGCATGCGTGCGTACCCACTGCCAGCCTCTCTGTCGGTGTCAAAACCGGCGGATCTCGGGTAGGGGGTCCCGAGCTATGGATCTAGGTTCAATGGGGAACAAGGGACGATGAACACGGTGTTTACCCAGGTTCGGGCCCTCTCAAAGAGGTAAAACCCTACGTCCTTCTTGATTGTATTTGATGTATGATATGGTTACAGAGTAGATCTACCTCGAGATCAGGCGAGCTGAACCCTAAGCGGATGAGGTGATGGATGTAGCTCTAGCCCTAAAGCCCTAACCCCTCTGGTTTATATAGACACCAGTAGGGTTAGGGTTACATGCGATCGGTTACAATGAAGGAAAGATCACGCTAATCCTGACTTGGAGGGCACACCACGACTCTGAAGATCTCCTGTCCGGTCACGGGTCCGCACTCTAGCTTGGCCCCATAGTGGCCCATCAGTCCGACCAATATGTAATAGGTCGACGGCCCGAGGACCCCTTAGTCCAGGCACTACAAAAAAATACACTTCTGTGATGATACGTGTTTGTCACAGTAGGTCACGTTTTCTGTCAGGCATGTACATCCATGACGATTTTATGATAGAATCAAGATAGTCATACCTGTGCTGTCGTAGAAGCGTTCCATGACAAAACCAAAATTATCATCACGGAAGTGTCCACTTCCATGATGATAAATGGCGCGTCATGGATGTGTTTTCGTCAAGGGTAACTGGCACGTGGCATCCACCATAACAGGTCGCCGTTAAGCTATCGAGTTCCGGTTTTGATCCGATAACCCGTTAACAGCCCGGACCAATGGGGATTTTCCACGTGTAAAATTCTGATTCGCCGGAGGATCCATGTGTCAGCTCAGCCTTGGGACAGATGTCATCCAGCCAATGGACGGGACGCGCCTATGATAAGTTGACACGTGGCTCAGCCCAACAGTGGCCCATTCAGGTTAAAAGGCCGGGCCTGTCAAAATAAGCGGGCCGGCCCATTAGTAGCCTACTTGCGTCAGGCCCATTCACAGCCACGACCCATACGAGTTACACAGAATCGGCCTATCAAAGGCCCATTTTAGATTTGATAATTTCCAGCCCATCGTCAGTTCCAGCCCGTTAACGGCCCGCTACGTCTTTGGGCTCAATTACGGCCCGACCTTCTTTCGTCCTGTCAGCAGCCCATGATAGATATGGACCAATATGCCGTCGGTACGTCTTTCGGCCTTTTCTCGTCCCATTCTGTAGTTGGGCCAACTTCTAGCCCGTTGTGACTTTCGGCCTTTCCTCGGCCCATTCTGTACATGGGCTAACTTCTAGCCCATTTTGTCTTTCGGCCTGTTAACGGCCCGCACAACAGTTGGGGCTTTGTCGGTGCCACCTGAATATGGGTCCATTAGCGACCCACTTTAAGTTGGGTACAATTTCAGCCCGACGGGACTTTCGGCCTGTTAAAATCCTAGTTCGTAAATTGGGCCTCTTTTGGCCCAAAACACTTTCGGCCTCTTACTGGCTCATCAAGTAAAAGGGCCGAGACAAAATTGATATTTATTTCGACCTGGTAGAGGCCCGCGGGCCGTTTCTATTTATACGGCCCTACCGAGCTTTCGGCCTGTTAACGGCCTGCTAAGGTTGTTACGGTGGGCCACAACGATTGGGATCCACTAAATATTAGTTGACCAGCCCAATTAAGGCCCGCTTTGACTACACATATTTGTTCGTTTGGATGGCGTCCAGGTAATGTTTGGGCGTGTTGGCCCCCATTTCAACGATATAGCATATACAAAGAATTATCCTACTCTATACTATCGCCTCTAAAAAACCTACACTATACAATAAAGAGACTAAGGCATAGAAACGAAGAATAATCCTACACTATACAATAAAGAATTTACAGCAGATTATATCCACTGGGCATTATAGTTCGGCACCGGTGATAATAAAGCATACAGAAACAGCAAATTACATACACTTGGCAAATAAAGTTCATACATCATGGACGCGCATCAATAGAACTTAGCATTTGAACTATAATCTCTTCAGAAAATAGGATTGGCTGGATTCAACTAGCACAAATTTCAATCTGCAAAATCTCCAATTCCTTTGTGGTTACCTCAGTATCTTGTTTCATTTTTTTTGACTCCTGCATCTAATACCTACAACTCCAGCCTCAACATTTTGATTACAGGTTGAGAATCATATATACGTTGTCTTGCCACTTCTAGTTGATGCTCGAGAACATCAACACATTCTATGGTAACGGCCATGCCGCACTACTCTGAGATCTTTGTGTTGATGTCACTTCATCCTGAAATGCTTCTGTAAGTACACATGACTAGGGCAAAAATATAGTTACAACAGTGAAGCGAGCAAGATAGACTATCTTGTACATGAAAAAACAGGACTAACAATAATGTGACACGTCATGAAGCATAAGCAAGTGATATTTTAAAAATTATAAAAATGATAGTCTATGCATCCCGCATACAGAAATCTCTCTTAGCTCACTAGAGGAGCTGGATGTTGGGGCCAAATCCAAAACACAGACAAGTTACAAATTTAGGCCACACGCAGCTACTGAACAGGGTGAGACTATTCTGCAACCCCCCTCTAGAGTTCCTAAATAAGGTTATTTAGAAACCACCCCCACTCCTACCTGTTTCTTTTCCCGAAGGGCAGTGAGCGAGGGAACGAGCGGCGCGGTAGCGCCGCGAGGGAGCGAGCGAGCTTGGGTCCGCCGCCAGCTGCCCCCCTCTAACCTGTAGCTACCTGCGGAGCGAGTGGCAGCGAGCGGAGCCAGTCCACCCTCTTCCTCCCGCACCTTCTTCCTTACAACTTCTCCCCGAATCCCACCGCACCTTCTACCACCGGCAGGCGTGCGCCCCCTTCCTCTCCTGTTCTGGCGCACCAGCTGCGCTAAAAAATGAACGGAGCGGCCGCCACCCACTCCTCTGCTTCTTCCTGTGCCATGCCAGGATCTAGTGGCCCCCATCGCACCCAGATCTAGGGGCCCGGCGCTGCCGCTGGCAGTCGTCAGCCTGGCACCCAACAAGCAGGAGGGCCACGAGCTCTTCCCCTAGCCTTCTCCATTCTCGTCGGTCGCCACGAGCCGCACCATAACCCCTGATCCCGCGCGCTCCCTTCTCGGTGTCAACTCCCCTCCACCCTTCCCATCGGCGTCCCCAACCCCTTCCTCATCGGGTTGTCCCAGGATCGAGGCCCACGCCCCAGCCGCGGCCACCTCCTTCCTGGGTGAGCACCTCCTACCTCATGAGCGCCACCCATCATGGAACACGAGCAACGCCTGCCGTGCGCCCCTACAACACCATATCGACCCTAACCTCGCCGGCTGGCCGCATGCCTCCCTCGGTCTTTGATGTCGCCGTGCCCCTTGAGGTCTCCACATTGAGAGGCGGCCGCGAGGCCGCCACTGTCGCCCACACCATCCGGTGGAGCTCCAACCACAGCATGTGCCTCTCTTCTCCTGTGTATTCCCCATCCTATGTGGCTCCACCGACGCCTGGATGGTAGGCTATTAACTTCCCATTAGTGGATGGATGCTTAACTTACCATCGATGGATGTTCTTGGTTTCAGCAGTTTTTTTCCTGAACCAATGCTCAACTTCATCAGTTTTATGTTTCAGATCCGAGCCGGCCCTAGCCCTAGCCTTCTACTCCGTTGCGCCGGGGATCGACGAGGTGCAGGACCCCCGATGGGGATTTGTTGGTGGAGCAACCTCTCTACAGCTAGCTCAATTTGATGGATAAGTTAGCTTAGTTTCAAGGAGCAGTTTGCTTTACTGATAGTTTTGTAAAAAAGAAACAGAGACCACTGCTCAATTAGCTCTTGCCCCCATGCTACCAGCGGCGCGATCCACGGTGCGCAGTTTGCCAATGCTCAGTTTCATGGAGCAGTTAGTTCAGGGACTGGCTGCAGTTATCTTGCGTCCAAAAAAATTAACTGATGTACACAACTATGATTTTGCCAAGCCCCTGCTTGCATGAGGTACAAAAAATAGCAATCTAATGAGAGGGTTCAGTTTGTTTGCCAAGCCCCTGTTTGCGTGTGGTACAAAAAATATTTTTAATACCGACAGTTAACTCGGTGTTAACTGCTGCAATCCCTGGCAGTTAGCTATTTTACTCCCGGCCATTAGCTTGAACCGGGCAAAAAACAAAAAAAAAGTATTTTCAATCCTGGCAGTTAACTATCGCAGTCTCGACAGTTAGCTATTCCAATCCCGATGGTTAACTTGACCAGGGAAAAAAAGAAAAAAAGAATTAAAAACAAAAGAAGCAAAAAAAGTATTATCAACCATTGCAGTTAGCTTGCTCATCACGTGCAGTTAGGTATTTCATACCCGCAGTTAGTGTGACCAAATCAAAAAAGAAAAAAAAACATTTTCAGTCCCGCAGTTAACTTGGTGGTAACTGTCGCGATTCCTGGCAGTTAGCTATTTCACTCCCGGAAGTTTACTTGACCTGACGATAAAAGTATAGAAGAAAAAAAACAATTTTCTTCGGTCTCAGCAGTTAGCTTGTCAGCATATGTCAGTTAGCTATTCCTCGCGAGCAGTTAGCGTGTACTGTAGCAGTTCAGGCAAAAAATGTCGAAAACGATGTTAGTTTTTTGAAAACTGCTCTTAAACCGTAGCAAATCTGAAAACATGTTATATATGTCAAAGTTCGGGCTAATCGGTAGCTTTCTAATGGTATATCATACGCATCATTCCAACAAAAGCTTTGAAAATTCCTTTCACCAAAATATTGAAAACTCGTTTGATGGATTTTCAGTTCTTTGAATTTTGTTTAAAAATTGGATCGATTTTGGGAAAATGATCAACATGAGTTTTTTTGCTCCTTCTCAATAGCTATCCAACGGTATATAATTTGCATCATTCCAATTAACGGTTCAATAATTACGACAAAAAAACAGTGCGAGAAAATGGTGCCAGAAAAAGTCCGCTCGGCAGTTAACTAGTATAGATCGCACAGTTAGCAGTCTGTTATCTGGCAGTTAGGAACGGTTCCTGAATAGCTTATTCAGAAATGGGTTACAGAATAGCTGGGATGTATATATATAATATAATATATATATATATTATATATATATATATATATACGTATAAGTAAGCAAGCAGTTGGCCATTCTGTAGCTCAATTAACTAGCTGGAACATTGTGTGCTATGTTCTAGAAGAGTCATAGGGAGCATAATGAACAACAAAGTGATTCATACAAACCTACTACAGCAAGCAAAACTATGCACTCATTAGCCTCGTATAAACTAGATTGTGAGCCTCATGCAGTAATAGTTGGTTAATAGACTTCAAAGCTTCAGGCACACTTCGCCAGAGTAATTAAATGGTAAGGCCTTTAATTATGTCAACTAATAGTTATACAAGTACCCTACATCAGGCATCATTGTTTGGGCATCTCATTAACTGAGGACAAATAAAGCAATTGAAAAGAGCAATTTAACTATGCCTGAAACAAACAAGCAATTGAACTGTTGAGTTGGCAGCATGCATACATGCACGCCTCAATAACATCCATGGCCTAGCTACATTTACTATATAAAGGAACAAGTAATGTAATATTGTTTGCCCCCTATGAAGTATCTCGACTAGTATGTAATCAAGATCCTAGTAATGATAGGGAGGCTAATGATGTGAATATGCGTTTGGTTATGACATTTATGACATCGACAACTCTACCATAGCAGGAAGCAGTTTCACACTGTTCACTACTATAAGATGTTTTAGATATTTAAAAGTAGACTACATCCGTAATGAGTGAACAGACACATTAAAATGTGTTTACATACATCTGATTTACAAAAAAGTTAGAACATCATATAGTAGTGAGCGGAGGGAGTTTTAATCAATGGCCCAATGACTGGGTTATAGGTGAAGAACCCTACGCAAGCACAATGTCAGACAAATAGGATGTCCTGGTAATTGTAATAAAGTGACTTACCATAACTGGTTGAATAGGCTCAGTGCTGCTCCTACTTCTCTTACAAGGCTCCTTCCTAACATCTTATACTTGGAAACCCTCAATCTTATCTTCATTGCACCCCCTCTGCAAGGTGACACAAACTAGTTACTGGTCTCCTTGGAAGATAAATATGCATACTTTCCAGTCTGTGAACAACACCAAAGGATGAGTTTATAACAAAACAACACCACATAATGAAACATGCCACATCTGCTGCACACAATGAAATGAGCATTTACTATATGTGCGCTGTGTAAAAACTAGGCATACCTTCGAACTGTAACTCTAGGTACTCTTAGAGATCCTACTTTAGTGTACAGCCAAATCTTTATGTCACCTATGATTTATACAAGCCCCCACTACAGCAGCCTGTAGTGTTTAAATCGTTGACAAGCTCTGTTAAGTCAAGAATAGCAAGCAATCAAAGCAAACAGTCCTAGAATGGCTGGCTGATACAAACAAGCAATTGAACAGATGTGTGAATAAATCTTGCACAACACTGAATTACATATCAAGAAAAGAAGCATAGAAGGAGGCTTAAAGACCATCACTTGACTGACCAGATTTAAGGGGCATTTAAACATCATGTGCAACGTATGAACTAACATAAACATTGCATATTTCAGATTCTATAATGAAATGCACATGTATTAGGTTATGCCATGTATGATGCCTAAATGTATACTATAGCAGGCAGGAGTGATTCATCATTGCACGCATAATTGAATTGCAGGTTAAGGGCCAGTTCTATTCCGCCTTTTCCGAGTTTATTGTCAAAATAAGCCATAAAAGATGTAAAGAACTCATTTTTGAGTTACGGGCTTGGGCTTAACTTATTTCGCTTTGGGGGGTGCTTCGGGTAGAAGCTCACTAAAAATTGAAGGGAAGGGGAATAACGAAATGACTCTGTTGTTTGCCCATATTACACTAAAAATGCCACTGCTCACGCCCGCGTCACACCTGACCCTCAAGTAAAAACAAACACGCAAGCGTTCATTGCCCTGCCCGCTTGCATCTCCTCTCCCCTTTCCCTCTACCTCAATCCCCTGCCTACAGCGCTAGGGTTCCTCCAGCGAGCCGCCGCCACTAGTCCCATCTGGCCTGCTCCTCGACAATGCTTTGTCCAGCTAGGCTACATGGCCGGTGGGTAGGGCCAAATCTCTCCGGCTGCTCCTCCCTCTGGCGCTGCCCCTCATTCTCATGGTCTCCAGCAGCTGCTCCGCTATGGTCCATCCAAGGCACTACTCCGGCAGTCGCCGCACAACTACGGCTGATGCCCCACTCCGGCAGAAAGCACCTCATTCCCCCTCCCCTCCTCCCAGGCCGTGGTCTTGAGGTGCTGTTGAAGGATGAGCTCATCCAACAAGGTGAGGATCTCCTCTAATTTTTTGCCAAATTTTCATTCTGATCCGCTATACGATGAATTGCTATGAGCTGCTGCTGCTGCTATATGATGCATTGCTATGAGCTGCTCCTGCTACTGCTATATGATGAATTGCTATGAGCTACTGCTGCTATATGATGAATTCCTATGAGCTGCTGCTGCTATATGATGAGTTGCTATAAGCTGCTCCTGTTGCTGCTATATGACGAATTGCTATGAGCTGCTCCTGCTGCTGCTATATGATGAATTGCTATGAGCTGCTGCTGGTATATGATGAATTGCTAGCTGCTGCTGCTGCTGCTACTGTATGATGAGTTGCTATGAGCTGCTGCTGCTATATGATGCTTTCAGGTGGTGCTGCTATATGATAATAACCAGCCACTTGGACCATCAAATTTCGATAAATAATGGTTCTTCATTTAAATTTAGGCAATGTGTTCTTCATTTAAATTAGGCAATGGGCTCTCTATGGAAGACATTGACCAAAGTAGATTGTGCCAAGTAGATGGTATCTTTGTATTTTCATTTTGAACAAATATTGATGGTATGTTTTCCTATCATATTAATTACTGCAGTGGGTTCAATTTGTGATGTTTGCAAGTCAAATTAATTTTCATATGGGCAGCAAAATGACAAAATATAATGCAATCTAGACTTTTCACTGATCATACCACAGATAAGCAGAAAAGGCAGGCAATGAAAAGAACTGGTTGGCTTATTATCTGGAGCTTATATTCAAAGGTGCTTATTTTCTTAGGATAACTCGAAATAACTGTCCCTAAGAACCCTGGCCAACAGCACTGACATACAAATGACATGTCACGATGATTGCAATGGAGTGACCTACCATAGCACACTGTATAGGCTCACCGCTACCTCTCCTTTTTTTTGCAATGTTCCATGAAATTGCCACATACATCTTGTACTAAGAAATCTTGTACTTTTTCATTGTGGCACCCCATCTGCAAGTTGACACGGCTAATTTGAGATATCTGTACATGATAATACATTGCATATCCCTTGCGCATATTTAAACCACTAATTAACGATTGTGTGCGTAGCATAAACTAGCCATGACTCTGTGTACTGGGCTAGTAGGCACTCTAAGGGAGCCTAATGTAGTGCACTGGAATTCCTACATGCCACCTACGATTTTGTGTAATGTACTACCTCTGTTCCTAAATATATGTCTTTGTAGAGATTCCATTATGGACCACATACAGATGTATATAGATGCATTTTCGAGTGTAGATTCACTCATTTTGCTCTGTATGTAGTCTATAGTGGAATCTCTAGAAAGACTTATATTTAGGAACGGAGGGAGTATCATGTATGACATCTACAACACTAATTTAGCAGCCAGTAGTGGAAATCATTGTCTGCACAAAGGGATTACTGGTCAAAAATCCTAGCAAAGCATGCTGGCAGGTACACAACAATACAAGAGAGAGACGCACTTACAAGATCATAGCAATGCCTCTGTCCAGGATCTTGGTTGGCCAAGCTGTTAGATCCAGAAGAAACATCGTCCTTGTAGTTCTTGCCAGCTGCATAACATGTAACAGCAACGTGCTAGTATATTTGAAGTACATCGGGCAGGTGATGCTGGACGGGTTTAAAGGTGACAAGTACCTAGGCCGTGGCGGGTGCTTGGCATCTTGCCAGACGGTGGGAATCAGGTTAGAAACATCAAGGGTGATGACGCTGCGCTGGCTGTCGGGGTCCGGTAAGGAGATCTAGAACCGTGGAGTAGGGTGTTTCTGGAGCAGCTCCGATAGGGTGGACTACAGTGTGGGCGAAGCGGATCTGAGGCCGTGGATGAGGGCGTCGGTGAAGCTGCTCCGGTGGTTGGGTTCAGGATGGTGTCGACGATGCGGATCTGCGGCCGTGGATGGGGCGTCAGAAGCCGCTCCGGTAGGTTGGACGAGGGTGCGATGAAGCGGATCTAAGGCCGTGGACTTGGGCGTTGGCAAAGCGGCCCCGGTAGGGTTGAGAATGGTATAAGCGAAGCTACTCCGGTAGGGTTGAGGATGGTGTCGGCGAAGTGGCTTCGGTAGGGTTGAGGAGGGTGTCGGCGAAGAGGATCAGAGGCCATCGACGGGGCGTCGGTGGGGCGGCTCCGGGGGTGTGGATGAAGCGTCTCCGGTGGGGAGTACGAAGGAGCCGCTGCACATGCGCTGCGGTTGACGAGAGTACCGACGAAGCAGATCTGGTGCCGTGGACAAGGCCGGCACTGAATGGGCTGTGGTACAGTGGTGGATGAGCAGTCTACTTGTTTCTAGGGGAGGTGGGAGGGGTAGATGCGGCCGCAGAAGCAGATCCGGCGAGGTGGACGACACTAGCAGTGAATGGGCTCTGGTACGCTGATGGATGAGTAGTCTAGGGTTTCAAGAGGGAAGGGGTAGAAAGGCCGATGAAGTACGGACGGCGTGATGTAAGATTCTCTGGTACTGTGGAGTAGTCATTTTTGCGGGAGGGGGAGAGAAAATGGGGGTGCCGTGTGGTGGGGGAAACCGGAAGTTACCAAAGCAACCCTGACCTATAATGTAAATGAGGGCCGTATTGTAACTATTGTTCTCCGTGCACCAAGGACATAAGGGGAATTTCGCATGCTAAAGACTAGGTGGCGGAAATTTTAGAAGGAAGCGGGAGATTTTACCGCCCGCGGGGTCGTTCGTATCCAATTTCAACTAATTTTGGACAGTGCTAGTGGGAAGGTCATGCGAGACTGTGTACACGGGGCACACGTCAGCAGTTAATAACTGGTATGAAGTCCACCCCAGAAAAAAAGACAATAACTCGGGATGATGCACCGATAACTTGGACGTTCACACGGGCGCAACCAATCGTACGGGTGTAGAGGCGTGTTCATAAAAAACGGATCAAACGCTCAGCCTATGTATTTCTCGTGTAAATATATAATTTAGTGCCATTGGTTATTTATTTTAAAGACAATGCATTGACGTGTTAATTTTAATTATATTGCACAGTAACAAATGGATAATATAGATGCACAAAAGAAACGGATATTGTAGTCCGCTACTTAAAAGTGTTACCTTGTATGATTACATGGCCTCCATTTCATAAATTGCGTACCCGTTGAATTCATATATGAATATTACATATATTACTTCATAATAGAACCTTAAATCATCCAAGACTAATGAATTTGAATGCAAAACTAACAATGGTGCATGTACATGATAACTACAGTGATTATTTGAAGAAACATCACTATAACTTTGGCATGCACAATTGAAAAAGACTATTTGAAAAAAAAAGCGATATGTGAGTGTCCAATCTTTGTAGCGTTGAATCAATATTGTATCGTTGGCCACGATATGAAGTAGATATTGATTATGTTCAATCGATGCACGTCTATGATCGCTAGATAGTGATACGTGAATGAATTGTGCAATCTGTCTCACACGCATACATATCTCGTTTCTCTGTGGGCATCGGAATCACACACGCGCACTTCATGTATTTCTCTCCCTCCGTCAAGGTTAGAATTCGTCTTTCTACCCCGTCCCACAAGTCTCTCACACAAAAACACACACGCTCTCTCTGTCAAACATGCCCACCCCTTTAATTCCGCCCACCCACCTCCACTAATGTCTCAAAGTATAACTATGTCTTGCACACATATGCGCAAGGTTAACTCGAGTCCCGGAACCATATGAATACATACAATGGGATTCCAGCAGAGCACCTTTTGTTTTGAGATTTCGCTCACACACACACACACACACACGCATGCACGCACGCACGCAGACATTGTTTCTCTCTTCATTTTTTTCCAGCACTTGCATGCACACCGCTTGTTTATCTCCGTGATGCTTTAAGCATGCCTCGCACACATGCTATCTACCTATCCCTTAATATAGATATGTATCACACAAACTCCTTCTCCCTGTATCTAAGTGTCACTGGCACCCCACACAGACACAGACACAGACACACACACACACACACACACACACACACACACACACACACACACACACACACACACGTCCCGACGCTGAAGGAGTAGGGTGACACCTCGATCTTGATACTAATCTATCTACTGGCTTCTCTATCAAACACACACACACACTTCCCGATACCGAAGGAGTAGGGTGACACCTCGATCTTGATATTAATCTATCTACTGGCTTCTCTCTCAAACACACACACTTCCCGACACCGAAGGAGTAGGGTGACACCTCGATCTTGATACTAATCTATCTCTACTGGCTTCTCTATCAAACCACACAACCCACACACACCCTCGCTAGTTGTGCCTTGTGCCTACCGCGCGCACACTCTCGATACGTCTTTCTCTCCTTCCCCCCTCCCCACCCCCCCAACAATGACAGCAGAAGGGACACCTCGATCTTGATATTAATCTATGAATCGGCTTCTCTCTCAAACACACACACACACACACACTCGCTAGTTGTGTCTCTGTGCCTCACTCACACACACCCGATACGTCTTTCTCTCTGTAGCCCCCCTCGATATGTAGATTTCTCGCGCGCGCACAGCTGTAGTGACGATGACGCTAAACCCAGTGTGCCTTGTTTTTACCGGCCTCATGTGATAGTTTTCACCCTGGTTTCTGTTAATCAACAAGGCAACCTTTTCTTTGTAACTACTAGTGAATTTGAGATCATTCGGGGCAGACATAAAATATATCACTTCAACCCAATTATCGCAGTAACTATTTAAAAAGAAACTAGCAAGATGCCCGTGCATTGCACGAAACATCAAGATGCATTTGTATGAGTAGTTTATGTTGTGGGAGAAATGGATGAACGAGAGAAGGCCTTATTTGCAAATGTGGAGAGGGGTGTGGGTATTTGTCGGTGCAACAAACCCTAGTGTATGTTGCCCTGACTATACACAGGCTCAAGGACAAGGTTACAGCATCCAAGACAAGGCCAAGAAGGAGAGTTAGCTCTTTGAGAAATCAAAGGGTGGATCAAGAAGACGAGACAAGCCAAGGCAGCAAGATATCACCATGGTGAAAAGCCTCCCTTGCCGGGCAGGCGAGCCTGGTCAGGTTGAGGCCACCCCAAGAGCAAGTCCCAAGACCTCCCCGGCAAGGATTGCCGAGGCGCTGGCGGCCTGCTATCCCGCCAGGGCTCCACCGCTCCACCTCACAGTGACGCAAATCGCTTATCGGTGCGGTGTCGAGCCCCCAAGTGAATAAGTAGCAGTCATTCAGCACGTGGCGGCCATTCCTGAGGAAGATCACCCCTAAATGACACCCGTCCATGGGTGTGTCACGCAGACAGGCGAGAAGGTGGTTGGATGGCACGACAAGGCTTGCCGGGCTGCATCCACGACGTGACACTAAGCGGTGCATTTAATGCACCTTGTCCTGTCTGCAGAGTTAGGTATGATAGGACTGTGGCTATCTAATCGCTGGATAATGACTGTTTTGCCATTGTGGTAACCCCTTGACCTATAAAAGGAAGACCGAGGCAACCTTAGAAAGGATTTGGACCCTTGTAGGCTCATAGGCATGTAGCTGCTCTCCCCGAGGCCACCTTGCCGGGCTTGATCATTGCGCGTTCGTCATGGTCTCCCACTCAATCCACCAAAGCAGGAGTAGGGTTTTACGCCTCGCGGCGGCCCGAACCTGGGTAAAAACCACCCGCGTCACCACTGCTGTGCTGTTCTATGACCTCCGCTCTTTGTGCAACATGCACTTGCCCCTTGCCGAACCACAAAGGGGCCGATGGCCCCATAGGTGATCGTGTCGAACCACGACATCTTTGGCGCACCAGGTAGGGCGGATCGCTTGTGCGAACCTGAGGACGTAAACAGCGCGTTGATCTTCATCACCATCTCCTTCGACGACGGTGTCATCACCCATGGCACCCAAGAAAAAGTCCGACGCAGCAGCCCGTCCTTCCACCTTGAAGGCCCCCTCGCATGCAGCCACTGATCCCATGGGGGCTGCGGTGGCGTCGGGGGACGCAAACACCACGGGGGACGCGACCGGCGCAGGCGGCGCCGTCATCGTTCCCCCCGTGGCTGAGGTGGGAGCAGGAGGTGCCGGGGGAGGACAGCGTCAACAACACCCTAGTAGCCACGCTCCACAAGATGCGGGAGGGGAAAACATCCAATTCCCACCTCTCCACCTCACTGGAGGACGCAGCCGCGGCGATGGCGCCCGCTCCGACGTGAATCGCTACCTCCTAGCTGCCCCTGCTACGGGTGCAACTGCAAGGCACATGCCTTCCCTAGGACAAGGCAATCAAGACAAAGCACCGAACGGGGCCATCAACCCCAAGCGCGTCTTTCTTGTCGTCACACCGCCCTCGCGACTAGCTCGCGACGATGAGAGCACGATGCCACCACTACTGGTGCTGTCAGGAGTCAGGCGACATCGTGATCTGCGCCGTCGTCCGTGCCAAGTACTGCTTCGGAAGCCATGGCTCAAGCCCAGCTCCTATTGAGATTCCTGCCAGCGGCCGACCAAATGGATGAATGGAGAGCCACCATTCAAAGTTTTATTGGTTTCGCTGAGGCAGGGGGATCGCAACGAGCGGGCTCGCCAAGGCATCCGTAGGAAGTGACAACGGCCCGAGCCGCTGGCCGTGCTGAAGGAGCCGATCTTACAGTGCAGTCCCCCCACGACAGCCAGCTCAGGGGCCGCGGCCAGAGCTGCATAACCAAGAACACGATGAGGTGTCGATGGCTTCATCTGATCCTCAAGCCCATCGAGATCAGCGGCAGGTCCTGGAGGACAGGCGGAGGGAAGACGCGCGCATTACCATAGAACAGCGCCGCGGAACCCACCGCCAGTCTGACAGGCGCAATGGCCCCAACATCAACGAGCCTGCGCCCGGTGGAGACGGATACCTGCCCTTCGAGGTTGGGTGTCCTGCCTTCACTCGCGAGCTGTGGCAAGTCCGTTGGCCATCTGCTCGTATGTTCAAGCCAGAGATACCAGAGAAATACGATGGAAGACTGAACCCTGCAGAGTTCTTGAGCATTTACACCATTGCTATTCAAGCCGCCGGGGGAAGAGATGAAAAGATATTTGCCAGCTACTTCCCTTTGGCGCTCAAGCCAAATGTGAGGTCGTGGCTGATGCACTTGCCGGAGAACTCCATCTCGACTTGGGTTGATCTGTGCCACGAGTTTGTTGGTGCCTTCACGGGCGGCCATCAAGAACCAGGGCGGCCTAGTGATTTGCAGCTCCTTCAACAAAAGGAAGGAGAGAGTTTACGGAAGTACATGTAGAGGTTCAGCCAGGTGCACAGGAACATTCCAGATATCCACCCGGCAGCTGTGATTGCCGCATTCCAGTCCAATGTGCGCAACCGTAGGATACGTTCCAAAATGAACGTCCGGTTGCCCAAGACTGTGAACGAGCTTTACACCTTGGCGGATAAGTGTGCCCGTACAGAGGAGGGGAGGCATCTCCCCACAGAAGAGGATGGCATCGACATCGACTCAGAAGATGACGACAATGCCACCGACCAGAAGAAGAACAACAAGAAATGCAACAAGAAGCGCAAGGAGAAAGCAGTGCTGGCTATCGAGGGGTCGGGTACTCCGAGTACCAGCAAGAAGGCCAACGCCGAAGCCCCCGCCAAGGAGGTTGGCGCGTGCACCCACTGCCAGGAGGCCGTGGTGGCCGAGAAGGCTGGGAAGGCTGACGGGCCATACTGCAAGATCCATCGAACCAAAGGCCAAGATCTCCAAGAATGTCACCAAGTTGAGAAACTCGTCAAGAAGCAGAAGGCTGAGTACGAGAAGCGTGATAAGGAGAGAGACCAAGATGGCATTGGCGGGAAGGGCCGAAGCGGCCGAGGTGGCCGCCCTGGCAAGGTCCCACAACATCAGGGAAAACCTGCCAAAGGCCATGAGAAGAAGGAGTGTGGTGACGAAAGTGATGAAGGGGATGAAGAGAAAACCAGTGAGCAAGAGTTTCAGAAAGCCACTGACGCCCTATGCATTGACGGAGGCGCATCCTTGCACTCCTCTCACCGCCAACTGAAACAATGGGCACGTGAGGTCAATGCTGTGGAGCCAGCGGCGGACTCCCGGAAACCACTCAAATGGTCTCGCACGCCCATCATCTTTGACGAAGAGGATCACCCTGACCGCACCACTGCGGTAGGGTGCTTGCCATTGTTGGTTTCACCAACAATCCGCAACCTCAAGGTCACAAAGATGTTGGTTGATGATGGGGCCGGGTTGAATCTGATTTCCCCCAAGGTGCTTAGCAAGCTACAAATAGCAGATGAAGAGCTCAAGGTTATTGGCACGTTTCAAGGAATCAACCCCAGCAGGAGTCGTCCAAAGGGGAAGATCATGCTGCCAGTGACGTTTGAGGGGAGTTGAACTACCGGACTGAGAAGATCGTGTTCGATGTGGTCGAACTTCCATTGCCATATAATGGGATACTCAGGCGACCTGCCCTGGCAAAGTTCATGGCGGCATCCCACTATGCCTACAACACCCTGAAGATGCTAGGACCGATGGGCGTCATTTCTATCCCATCAGACAAGAAGGACGCGATCATATGCGTAGACAAGATGTACCGTGAGGCGGTCGCTACCGAGGCCGCGGAAGCTGCAATCCCCGCCAAGGAAAACAAATAAGGGAGAAGAGTTGGCAAGGATGCCGGCAAGGAATCCGAGAAGCGCGCCTCTCCAGAGTACACTGCACCCGTCGATGATTTGCCGGAGAGCTCTACTAGCAAGAGATCCAAGGTTGCTGCAACCGCTGTGAAGAAGGTCCCGGCAGGGCTGGTTGGCGCTGATGGTACATTCACTATCAGCTCCACCCTTGATGACAAATAGGAAAGCGCGCTCGTTGCCTTCCTGCGGGCGAATGTCGATGTGTTTTCTTGGCAACCATCCGACATCCCCGGTGTTTCCAGGGAGGTAATTGATTACCACCTTGCTGTCTGCCCTCATGCCCGGCCTGTCAAGCAGAAGGTCCAAAAGCAAGCCTTGGAGCGGTAGCAGTTCATTGCCGAGGAGATCAAGAAACTTGAGGCAGCTGGTTTGGTTAGAGGATTATTGCACCCAACATGGTTGGCAAATCCAGTGGTGGTGCGCAAGGCGAATGGGAAATGGAGGCTTTGCAAAGATTTCACAGATCTGAATAAAGCATGCCCGAAGGACCCGTTCCCCTTGCCGCGCATTGACCAGATCATGGATTCCACCTCCGGGTGTGATCTACTTTCCTTCTTGGATGCCTACTCCGGGTACCACCAGATTTTCATGTCCAAAGAAGACGAGGAGAAGACAGCGTTCATAACTCCCTATGGCACATACTACTTCGTACGGATGCCCTTCGGATTAAAGAGCGCTGGATCCACTTTTGCAAGAGCAGTGCAGATAGGGTTTGAGTCTCAGCTACACAGGAATATTGAAGCTTACATGGATGACATAGTGGTCAAAACTAAGGACATGTCAACTCTCATTCAGTACTTGGAAGAGACCTTTGCAAATTTGCGCAAGATCAACTTGAATCTAAACCCAGAGAAGTGTGTGTTTGGCATTGCTTCCGGCAAGCTACTTGGCTTCTTCATGACCCACCGGGGGATAGAGGCCAACCCCGACAAGATCAAGGCGATCGAGCAGATTCAAGCACCCAAGACAGTTAAAGATGTGAGGCGTTTGACTGGATGTGTTGCTACGCTAAGCAGGTTCATTTCCATGTCCGCCGAGCGCGCCTTGCCGTTCTTCAAAATTTTGAAGAAGGCAGGGCCCGTAAAGTGGACCCCGAAGGCAGAAGCGGCGCTGCAGGACTTAAAAACCTACCTTTCCTCTGTTCCCACCCTGGTCGCTCCTAAACCATAAGAGCCATTGCTGCTGTATCTGGCGGCAACCAATCAAGTGGTTAGTGCAGCACTGGTGGCACAGCGGGAAGTGGAAGAAGGAGCAGCTGCAGCTACTATCCTCCCGGGAGAAGGGAGTGAACCAGTCACGGCAGGGCTGGGCGCAGAACAAGAGAAAGAAGAGCAGAGAAGCAAAGGCAATCCCAAGACTGTGACAAGGAAGAAGGTGGTGCAGCGGCCAGTCTACTTTGTCAGCTCCCTGTTGCAGGGGGCTAGGTCAAGGTACTCTGGTGTGCAAAAGTTGATTTTTGGCGTCATCATGGCCGCAAGGAAACTGCGCCACTACTTTCAAGCCCACGAGATCACGGTCATCACCCGATTCCCCTTGCAACACATACTGAGGAACCCTGAGGCCACTGGCAGAATAGTGGAATGGGCTTTGGAATTATCAAGCTTTGGTTTGAAGTTTGAGAGCACGTCAACTATTTAGAGCAGAGCACTGGCAGAGTTTATTGCGGAGTGGACACCTACCCTAGACGAAGAGGCATTAGAAACAGTTATCCCTGGCAAGGAAGCGTGCCAAGAATGGATCATGTACTTTGATGGTGCCTTCTCACTTCAAGGTGCAGGGGCTGGCGTGCTCCTCGTCGCACCCACTGGGGAGCACCTCAAGTATGTGATCCAGATGCATTTCCCCCAGGAGAAGGCAACTAACAACACTACAGAGTATGAAGGACTCCTTGCAGGGCTCAGAATCACGACGGAGTTGGGAATTAAGAAGTTGATCATACGAGGAGACTCACAGCTTGTGGTGAGGCAAGTGAAAAAGGATTATCAAAGTCCATTGATGGAGGCATACATGGAGGAAGTGAGAAAGCTGGAGGAGCACTTTGACGGATTGCAAACAGAGCACGTACCCCGTGCGGAAAACAACATTGCTGATCATCTGTCAAAGTGCGCTGCACAAAAGCTTCCTGTGGAACCAGGGACTTTTGTTCTCCACCTGACTCAGCCCTCCGTATCCCCGACAACAATTGCTAGAAAGAGGAGGAAACTAGACTCCGGCAAGCCTCTCCCGGCAGAGCTTCCCGAAGCCCCCGGCAGAGAGGTTGGCGGGAATAACTCCACTTCGCTTGGCGAGCAGCACCCTCCCACTTAACTACCAATCCTCGCGGTTGAGGCATGCGCTCCCACGAACGAGGAGGTGCCGCTGATCCTTGTTGTCGAGCCTCGGGCTCCAACTTGGGTGCGACACATAGTCCATTACCTCCAAACAGGAGAACTTCCCGAAGAGCAAGAAGAAGCTGAAAGAGTAGCCTGGAGGGCCAGTATGTATCAGTTCGTCGATGACACACTATACAGAAGGAGGCCCAATGGTGTGAAATTGATGTGCATTTGCCGGGAAGAGGGGAAGGAACTGTTGGCAGAGATACACGGAGGCATGTGCGGCTCTCACATTGGATCAAGGGCTTTGGTTGGAAAAGGTTTCCAGCAAGGTTTCTACTGGCCCACGGCCCTCCAAGATGCAATCGAGCTAGTCACTAGATGTGAATCCTGCCAGTTCCACTCCAAGAATATCCATCAACCTGCTCAGGCTCTCTAGACGATCCCTTTGTCATGGCCCTTTTCGGTCTGGGTGCTCGACATCTTGGGCCCCTTCCCCCGTACTACCGGGGGCTTTGAGTTCTTGTAGGTCGCCATCTACAAGTTCTCGAAGTGGCTGGAGGTGGAGCCCGTGAGGAAGGTGACCTCACAGTCAGCTATCAAGTTCCTGAAAGGACTGGTGTGCCGCTTCGGAGTACCCAACAGGGTCATCACTGATAACGGCACCCAGTTCATGAGCCATGCCTTCATGCAATACGTTCGAACCCTTGGAAGCAAGGTTTCATTTGCCTCTGTTGCTCATCCCAGAAGCAATGGACAAGCTGAGAGGGCAAACATTGAAGTGCTGCGAGGACTCAAGACAAGAACATTTGATAGGCTGCAGAAATGTGGCAGGCGCTGGATTGATGAGCTGCCGGTGGTTCTTTGGTCCCTTCGCACGACACCAAATCGAGCTACCGGCCAGACTCCCTTCTCCCTAGTCTATGGGGCAGAAGCAGTGATCCCAACGGAACTCATATACGGGTCACCTCGAGTACTTGCCTACGATGAAGTAGAGCAAGAGCAACACCGGCATGACGATGCCGTGCTCCTCGAGGAGAATCGTCTCTGGGCTGTTACGCGTGTTGCGCGCTATCAGCAGGCCCTGCGCCACTATCATAGCCGTAGGGTTCACCCCCGGAGCCTTGAGGAAGGCGACCTTGTCCTTAGGCGCGTTTAGTCCGCCAAGGTCGCAAACAAGTTGAAGCCGAAGTGGGAAGGCCCTTATCGAGTGGTACGAGTCACCAGACCTGGCGTAGTCCGTCTGGAGACCGGAGATGGCATTCAATTGCAAAACTCATGGAATATTGAGCATCTCCGTAAGTTCTACCCGTAAGGCGCGGATGTCGGGCCTTGCCCGGCAGCCACCCTTTTGTACAAGCTTTGCCGATGCTGCATGTAACCCTTCGTACAAAGCCAGGCGCAGACCCTGAGCAACAGATAAATAAACGAAGCGCTGGGGGCCCCAAAAACTTGCATGCATGCATAGCATAACATGAGCATGGCATGATCATGTAGATAAGGGCATATGTAGCATTGTTTTCCTCTGCACTTAACTGCAGGGCTCTTGTCGCGGACTCGGTCCCGAAGAGAAGAAACGGAGACAAGCCTACATATCGGTCCCCGACAAGCCAAACAGATAAGTTCCTTCTTGTCCATAAATGTTTTGTAAGGTGAAAACTTGTGCATATGAAAACCTTGTCACCTTCGAAGCATAGGTGCTCCCATCCTTTATCCCGAACGTTGCTTCGGTCAAGGTGGTTGTAGTGGCCTTTGACAGAGGAGGTTCGACAAGGGGCAGGTCCCTTTCCATAGTTTTGAGCCCGGCAGGCTAAGCCCCGCGGCAACAAATGGAAGGAACCAGCAGGATAGCTTGCCGGAGATAACTTGTTCACTTAAATGTATAGAGGCATCTCACCTCTGCATGGACATAGTACATGCACAAGTACCCGGCAAGGCTTGTCTTTTTTCATTAATATGCGGATAAACAAGTACAGATCTTACAAAACACAAACATGGATAAAGAAGATAACATATTTGAGACTAAAATTTGGCAAATGCCTATATGTCTTAGACTGAAAAAAGATAAGTGCCCCGTAATCCGTTTTTTGTCCCTCTCCTCCTAGGAACTACAGTGGAGGCGAAAAGGGCAAAAGGAGTGCCTGAGCAGAAGCCCAGCCCGACCCCATCAGGACCTGTCGGGCGCGGCTTGACAAGATCGGGAGTGGCAAGGCTACGAAGGAGGGGGACAAAGAGAGCAGCTCGGCGGTGCCCTGGTCACCACCCCCAGGGCCAGCAAGACGTCCCAGCACAGGCGCCGGCGGGGAGAGCCTGCCGGAGCTCAGCTAGAAGACTGCTGGAGGAGGCGAAGGCACCAAGAGAGCATCCCCCTCCCCGGCAGCTGTCCGGAAGAGGCCAGTGATGATGGTGCCGGGGAGGGAGGGGAAGAGCGGAAAGATGAGGCAGCGGGCCGACAGTACGAGACGAAGGCGTCGGTGCCATCGTACTCTGACTTGACGGCCTGTCACCCGCCTTCTCCATCTTCCCTCATTTTTTCCTCATCACCATCGCTCCAGAAGGACGCCGACCCCTCGGCCCGTCACCTCCCTCGGAGAAGCGGCAGACGGCGGGGGCGTCCGAAGCATGCGAGGAGCGCCACTCCCCACCTTGGTGGGCAGAAAGGCACCGTCATCTTCAGCGTCAACCCCGACCTCGCTGGAGGGGGCAGTGCTGGGACTACCAAGGATCCTGAGCACAGCACCACACGCGGGCGCCGGGAGCCCCAGGGGCCTCGCCGACGGGATGACAAGCCTCGACGACTTGCGGCAAGGGCAAGTACTCCCCTCCAGGCGGCTGGCTTGTATGGGGAAAATGAGCGCTGCACCATTTCGCAGAAGCGCAACGCCTTCGACACTGCAGTCGATATGGCCCCGCGTCTACGACCGCCACATCTCCGACAACCTTGGACCAGACTCACTCCCTGAGCATCAACACGAGTATTCGGCATCATCACCCCTGAGCTAGAGCTCGGGGCCTGGCCCCGGTCTCCCCCCCTCGACATAACGAAGGAGGAGGCAAGAAATGAAAGGGGAGAGGTGTGTGGATAGGTGCCTCCGCTCCCTCTCACCCCCCCTTTTATAGGTAGGCTGGAGCTGGGGGCTGATCCTTCACCCCCACCCCTGAGGGGCTCTTCCTGATCCGACCCATCCAAGCTACCATCGATGGCCGGATCCGATTACCGCCCTCTTACACCAATCCCAGAAGACCAGACCTTTGTGATGATGCTCTTTCCCGTGCCACGCGCCTCCGTTACCTACCCCACTCGATGCACGCGGCATACATGGCAAAGGAGAAGGGCATGGTGGGATGAGTGAATTGGGAGTTACTCCCCCGTGGGTTAAAGTCATTCACGGGCCATTACAGGAATGGCCCCACCACAATTGGCATCACACGACGCGCGGAAAAACCGGAAACTAACTCAAGCACAGATTGATGAAGAGGCAAAGAAAATATCAAGGGATGAGCTAACACAAACCCTTCACCTATGTACTAGATAGGGCCTACCCCAACGACACTCAACAGCGCGTCCGGGCCAGGCCCGGGGGTTCCTGTCGGTGCAACAAACCCTGGTGCATGTTGCCCTGACTATACACAGGCTCAAGGACAAGGTTACAGTATCCAAGACAAGGCCAAGCAGGAGAGTTAGCTCTTTGAGAAATCAAAGGGCAGATCAAGAAGACCAAGACAAGCCAAGGCAGCAAGATATCACCAAGGGAAAAGCCTCCCTTGCTGGGCAGGCGAGCCTGGTCCGGTCGAGGCCACCCCAAGAGCAAGTCCCAAGACCTCCCCAGCAAGGATTGCCGAGGCGCTGGCAGCCTGCTATCCCGCCAGGGCTCCACCGCTCCACCTCATAGTGACGCAAGTCACTTATCGGTGCGGTGTCGAGCCCCCAAGTGAATAAGTGGCAGTCATTCAGCACGTGGCAGCCATTCCTGAGGAAGATCACCCCTAAATGGCACCCGTCCATGGGCGTGTCACGCAGACAGGCGAGAAGGTGGTTGGATGGCACGACAAGGCTTGCCGGGCTGCATCCACGACGTGACACTAAGTGGTGCATTTAATGCACCTTGTCCTGTCTGCAGAGTTAGGTATAATAGCACTGTGGCTATCTAATCGCTGTATAATGATTGTTTTGCCATTGTGGTAACCCCTTGACCTAGAAAAGGAGGACCGAGGCAACCTTAGAAAGGATTCTGACCCTTGTAAACTCATACGCGCGTAGCTGCTCTCCCTGAGTGTAACACCCCAAAAATTTAATCATGTTTTTACTAAATAAAATTTGGCCAGAATTAAAATTTTGAATTTTTACTAGGTCTTTTATTAATTTCAGAACCATTTTCTGTTTCTGTTTATCAAAATTCTTCCCTCCATATAGAAATTTTTGGAAATAATATTATGGCTTTGGTAGTTTTCTCAAATCATTTCAATTACATTTTAATAACAGTAAGAATTATTTTCATAATAAAAATTGCCCAAAACAATTCTTTTAATAGCATTTACAACACTTTAAATGCGTCTGTTGCACTACAACTATTTTAAATAATTCTTTTAAAATCCCACAAAAATTATGGGAGGTCATGTGTTGCCCACAAATCACTTTTGTGCAAGAACCCAACTCGGTCTTTTGGGAATTTTGAGTGAAACAACCTCTTTTAAATTCTGTCCTGAATTTGAGTTTCTACTACAACCTCTATTTTCCTTGCTCCAAAAATTCTGAAATTTTTCCACACCCTAGTCCTTCCAACAAAACCCTTAACTCCAGAAGATCAGCCCTATATGAATTTTCCAAAACCACCAAATAACCTCCTGCAGTTTCTGTCCAGGAATGTATTGTGATAAAACTTGCACTAGCAAGTTTCTCTTTTTGCCAAACCAACCCCACCATCATGTCTGACATCGAAGGAGACATAATACTGCCAATTTTCACTATCATCAAAGACCCATAGGTGGTCCTGGCATTTCACCAAACAGCTTCTGTGCATGACAGAATTCTGTTAACTCATAAGTCTACTTTGGGCACTTGATCTTCTGATCCAATCACCATGTCTAGCATCCTTTCCATCTTAACAAACATCACCCTGCCAAATTGTAGCTCATTTGGATCAATTTGTGTGCCACTGGCATTTGAACAAGCACCATATGTGCGTGCTCTGGGCATCGCCAGAGTGCCCACACTGCATGCCAGGACGCCGCCCGAGCCCTGCCGTCCCAGTCTCACCCTCCCTGGCTCCCCTACGCGCTCGAGCCACTGCAGGGGCCAGGTTCAACCTCCCCCGCATCAAAGCTCGCCCCGGGCACCGCCCTCCGCCGGCCAACACCGCCACCGCCTCTCACCCGTCACTGTCAAGTCGCCGCCCAAGACGCGTGGCTCGCCCCCGAGCCAGCCAGCGCGCCCTGCACTTAATACCCAACGCCTTGAGTTCATCCGCAGCCCGCCAACCACCCACCAACCTCGTAACCGACCTCACCGGCCTCAACTACCATCATCAATGGCCGCCGCCATGAACCACTTCCGGGAGTCGCGGGAACCGACCTCGCCTGAGCTATAAAAGTCGTCCCAAGGCTATCAGCAGAACGACACACCCTCTATCACCCTCCCAATCAACTCCCCGAAGCCTCAATCGCGCTCGGGACAGCCTCCTTCCCCACTTCCGGCCAAGGCCATCGCCGCCACCGTCCGGAGGAGTCCGATGCCTCCAGAGCTTCCCTCCCCTCATTTTTCTTTCCAGAAGCATCTAAATGACCCCGTAGCACCACTCCCCCTCTCAATTTTTGCGCGGGGTCACTCTCAGGCGAAAGCCCCAGTTCATCTCCACCGAAGAGCTTCGGGTGTCCTCGCCGCCGGCGAGATAGGGCTCCCCGAAGACCATACAATACCTCGTCGGGAGCTCCAGGGTCTCCTGAGCATGATGGTAGCCTCAGCTTCGCGTGAGGAGCCACCGTTCGCCGGGGATCGCCGCCGGAGCCCCGCCTCTATCCCGGTCCAGGCGCGCGTGTGGGGAAGGCAAACCCGACAGGTGGGTCCCACCTGTCGGCGAGCCACCGCCTTGCCCCGCGCGGCCGTGTCTCTGTGCTCGGCCCAAAATGGCGCCAGGAGCTAAACCACGCTCAGGGCATTTCTCTATCTCTTTCTATTTTCTTTTCTCAGTAGATTCCAATAATTCCACTGTGGGCAGATCAAAATCAAATTTGATGATTCAAATTTCCTTGCACCCATAAAATCATGCTCTATTATTCCAGCCTAGGTGAACATTTTACCTAAGTTGTATCTCCACTGTATCAATTAAACAGTACTTTCAATCATTTATTCCATCCTAGATTTGCTCTAAGTAATTCATCTGGACTCCAAATAATTTGATTCTTTTTCTGTTGTTTTTCATTTTTCATCTATTTTATTTTAGTATTTATTTCAAAAATATTTGAAACAATTTTTGGTACTGTTTTTGAATTATGTGGTAATTCAAATATTTTTGAAAATAGGAAAATGGAGGGAAGAAACTTTTCAAACTTTTGGAGTGCACCCAATATTTCTGCATGCTCCAGGCAAGCATCTTGAACACTTGATATGGTGAATGCATGGTAGTTTATTTGCTAGAATAATTTGATCATGACTAAGTTGAATTCAAATAAAACTGGCATATGGCTAATTTTGCATGTGTGTAGTGTTGGCATGTTTCATCGTACCGTGCATCGTGTGTTGCCATGACTAAGTTGCAGGAGCAGGCATAAGAGAAATACCGTTACCGGCAGAAGGGTGATCACGTTGGAGCGTGATCATGCCTTGTTAGTTATGCTTGTTGGAGAATGCAAGGGTTGTGGCCCTGTTGGTATTGTTGTTGAAGGAATACGTTGTTGTGCTAACCATTGCAGGAAACTTAATGCCTCCTAAGTCGACCATAGATCGAGTCTTGTTCCGGTAACCCCCATACTTGTTTCGTGCTGCCACAGGTTCCTGCCACAGGTAGGGTATGGTTCAGTAAGTTGATAACCCCTTTCCATGCACACACCGTACAGAGGGCCACGATGAGGGTTTCCCAGGGATCCGGGACTAAATCCTATCATCGGGTCAGGGGGCATGGGTGTTTCCAGTTGTGACTGAGAGGGGGGCACCCCTTGGAATCCGCGCGTATTAATAGTGATCCCATGCAGGACGTTGGTCTCTCCGTCCCAGAGTTTTACTTGAATGATGCTTTGGGTGATTCCTGGCATCTAGAAAGTTAATCTGGTGTGTGCTGGTCAGGTGTGTTTACAACCTAAAGACCGTAATGGGAATTAGTCGGTGTCACGGTACTGACTAAAGAAATCCTTTACTTGTGGGTAAAGAGCACACCCTCTGCAGAGTTTAAACCTATTCGAATAGCCGTGTCCGCGGTTAAGGGCTACAGTCTGGGTTGGTCAAGTGTCGATCTTCGGAGGAAAAAAATTAAATTGAGCCTGGATTATTTTGCGGAATAATTATTGTCACCCTGGTGCTACCATGAATATTTATGCTTATTAAATATTATTATGGTTATGCATAATATTGAGGACTAACCCGTATCTCTTATTTTGAATTTTTCCTGAGTGTCTCAGGGGCTGGCTAGACTACCCCGGGCACTCAATTTTATTTTCAAGACCTCTCGTGGCGTCCCTCGAGTTAACAGGCGGTTTATCACGCCACTACTCTTGTGGACACCCGATTGGCATTTCTCTTCAAGTCCGACCGTGGCGTCACTTGACACCCGACTGGCATTTCTTTTCAAGACCTCTCGTGGCATCGCCTGAGTTCTCGGATGGTCCTGTCTCATCCGATTTCTCTTTTAGACACCGGATCGGCATTTCTCTACAAGACCTACCGTGGTGTCACTTGACATCCGACCAGCATTTCTTTTATTTTGTTTCCTTTAACTTTCCTTGTTTATCACTAACAAATTGCATATGCTAATATTTTATCATGCCATGATTTAATTCCTGTCAGTAGGCATTTAAGTCCATCATGAGCATACGCATATAGTGTGGTTCATCATGATCGTATAATTTAATTGTTGCATTCGGTATATCTTTTATTCCTGATGTTTGCGAGTACATTGAAACGTACTCACAGGCTTGTCCCTGGCTATTTACTTGGCCAGGTCAGGATTTCTACAAGGAGTACCACAGCGATGTCCGTGCGGAGCCTAGGATGGCAGCCATGCGGGATAGGAATTATCCAGCTCAGCCGTTCCTGTGGGGAATGGAGCCCCATCGACGTTGGAGAACTACGAGTTAATTCTGTCATCCACCACCAGACATCATTGTTGTATCATTGGACCTTTATAGTCTTGTATTCAACTCTTGTTATAGCTTGGTAATCTGTAACAAGGACGTGTCCACCAGTAACAGTAATCCTGGGCTGGAGATGACACGAGGGGTTAATTTTTTGGGATTTTGTGTCCCGGCCCCGGCACCGAGGCGACCTTGCCGGGCTTGAGCACTGCGCGTTCGTCACGGTCTCCCACTCAATCCACCAAAGCAGGAGTAGGGTTTTACGCCTCGCGGCGGCCTGAACCTGGGTAAAAACCACCCGCATCACCACTGTCGTGCTGTTCTATGACCTCCGCTCTTTGTGCAATGTGCCCTTCCCCTTGCTGAACCACAAAGGGGCCAATGGCCCCATAGGTGATCGTGTCGAACCACGACAGTATATTTTTTTTGCAAAATTGCCATAGTTTCCTTCCTATCTGTCAGATATAAATCGGACGGCCTATATTGCAGGATGATAGGCACACCATCATCACCAACTCTGTTTTTTAGGCTGGTCGTAATGGGAGTATCATAAGTGGTATTATGCATTCCAACTAGACTTTTTTTATGATGTGGCACACAATTAAATGAGGAAAGAGAGGATGTGGTATCATATCATGATACCGTATCATATTAAATGTTGTACTACTTTGTGTCATGCATGGCAATTAATAAGGCAAGCTAAGATACTAACTTATGATATGCATTACGGAAGTAGTATCATACACTAGTATCATATGCATGATACGAGTAAATGATACTCCCCATTACGACCAGCCTTATAAGAGTAGGGATATATCTCTTGCATCATCCACAATGAACATATGGTGGACTGGTTAGCGCCGGATGCTCGCAACGCAATGACCTGAGTTCGAATTCTGTCTTAATAAAACTTTAGATTTTTATTTTTTTAATATATACTTCTTTCGCTACTGTACTGACAGTGGAACCCACAGAGTACTTAGAATACAAGATTAAGGATGGATTTGTTTCTTTTTAATTTTCTGTTACGAATCTGTAGCCACCCTGCAAGTCATGTACAATGTACATGCAATTAACTTTTTATAGAGGGAGAATCATACAATTCAATTAACTCAAATGGATTGGATGTGACTCTATTATTTCCAGCATAAGAGCATCTCCTATGGCAACCGGCAAATTTCCTCCCGCTTCCTTCCGCGGAGGACGACATCCAACGCCAGTGGCATGCATTTTCACAACTCTAACCAACCAGAGAAAATTCATGCAAACACGGACTGATTTTATATAAGCATGAAGGATTTCATATAAAAAAGCCGGATCTTCATATAAACATGACAGATTTCATTACATTTACATGAACTAAGTTGTGCTAATCCGGCTCTCGTGGTATAATTAATACCTAATCTAAATGGTCGCCCGCCGACCCCTTTGCCTTCCTCATGTCCGGCAGACACTAGCGGGGTCGACGAAGGTCCTCGCAAGAGATGAAGTAGCCAAGAGACCACCTGTATACGCGGTCATCGCCTCGGCGGTGGCCTTCATGGGACCCAAGCAGCGGCGGCCTCCCGTGTTCTACTTCTCCTCGATGATGGCGGCGGACACGGAGAAACTGGCCACCGACTCGTCTCTCTCCGTGCACCCGGCTTCTGTCTCTGCCTGCATGGCGTTGCCGCAAGCACGGGAGGCGCGGCCACAGACACTGGAGGCGCGGCCACCGCAGACACGGGAGGCACGGCCGCAGATACTGGTGGCGTGGTATGACGCGGCAGCGACGATGTCCGTGTCACCGTGCCGACGTGGAGCAACTCGCCACTCCTCATCGAGCTGAACTGGAGCGGCAAGTTGTTGAACCACGCGCCGGCTTGGGGCGGCAACTAGCTCCATTGGGCCAGGCGAGGTAGGTGAAGCACCGAGCGGCCTCGCTCGCATCCGGAGGGCTCGGCTGGCCACCCAGCCGGGTAGTATGCCGGAGAACGGCTCCTCAAAAGCCATTGGAAGAGTGGAGAAAATGGTGAAGGAGGAGATGGGGGAGCGGCGGAGTGGTGCGATTTTTGCCCGCTATCTGGCCTCGTTTGAATAGAGGGCAGACGGTAGGAGCTTGGCCGTCGTCTAGCCTTGTTTAAACTGAGGGCGGACAGGAGGAGCTCGGCCGGCGTTGCGTTTAATTCCGGCCCGCTCATGAACGGACGTGTGGCCGTGGTAGGTTTCTCGGTTTGCATGCGGGTTTAACGAAGGCGTTTGATGGAGGAGAGGAGGCGTGTTCAGCCGGGCGTGTAGCGGGCGGCATAGTACTATTCGATTTGACAGCTACTACTAGTAAACCAGGACGGTAAAAATATATTGAGTGAACCAGGACAGTTCCCGATACGGCTTTAATGCAGATGAGGGAGAGGGTAGCGGTTCCCGAAATGTTGAACGACCAATGATGCATCCTCCTTTAATTAGCATGCTGAGGGAAAAGAGGTAGCATGATGTGAATGCAACGCAGTTTGCACTCATATAAAGGTGCCTCTCCATTCCAATGCATCTACCACATCGTACGCACCTAAGCACCTACACTAAGCGCAAAAGTGCTTACTCCAGACCCATGGCGGCGATGCGCATGAGCGGCCAGCGGCTGTGCCACATGGTCCACGATGCCGGCCTGTGGCATGGCACCAACGATCGTCTCCAGAGGGCGTTGGCGACCAGTTGGTTCATGGCCATCGTCGGCGCCAGCTATGACTCTTAGTTGGACAAGATGATCATTGCCACCATCAACAAGTTCACCGTCGTCAAGAAGCTCGCGGACGACATCGCCGTACTCCTCCAGCCCGCACACCCGGGCTCCTCATTGCCTGCCACCCTAATCGTCCTCCATGGCGAGAACCTCTTTCAAGCACTGGTGGCCCTGCGACTGCCCGCCGACGCAACAAAGAATGTCCACCTAGAGGTCGCGCTCGCCGCGAGGCGCCTCGCCCTGCAAGAATTCGTCGACCTACACATCCATGTGTATGAGGAAGTCATGCACATAGGTATCTACAAGGCCGGTGAGGACGCTACAATGTTGGCCTTCGTCAACCAGCTGGAAGCCTTGGACGCCTTTGTTGAGAAGCACCTTGACCTCGCCACAAAATTCGCCGCTCCTAAGCCGCCGGTCGGTGGCCCGGCACACTAACACTATTAAAAAAATACACTTCCGTGATGATACGTGTTTGTCACAGTAGGTCACGTTTTCTGTCATGCATGTACATCCATGACAATTTTATGACAGAATCAAGATAGTCATACCTGTGCTGTCGTAGAAGTGTTCCATGACAATACCAAAATTATCATCACGGAAGTGTTCACTTCCATGACGATAAATGACGCGTCATGGAAGTGCTTTCGTCAAGGGTAACCGACACGTGGCATCCACCGTATCGGGTCGCCGTTAAGCTATCGGGCCCGGTTTTGGATGCAATAACTGAAGGAAATAGGCGCTAGAGGCAATAATAAAGTTATTATTTATTTCCTTATTTCATGATAAATGTTTATTATTCATGCTAGAATTGTATTAACCGGAAACATAATACATGTGTGAATACATAGACAAACAGAGTGTCACTAGTATGCCTCTACTTGACTAGCTCGTTAATTAAAGATGGTTATGTTTCCTAACCATAGACATGAGTTGTCATTTGATTAACGGGATCACATCATTAGGAGAATGATATGATTGACTTGACCCATTCCGTTAGCTTAGCACTTGATCGTTTAGTATGTTGCTATTGCTTTCTTCATGACTTATACATGTTCCTATGACTATGAGATTATGCAACTCCCGTTTACCGGAGGAACACTTTGTGTGCTACCAAACGTCACAACGTAAATGGGTGATTATAAAGGTGCTCTACAGGTGTCTCCGAAGGTACTTGTTGAGTTGGCGTATATCGAGATTAGGATTTGTCACTCCGATTGTCGGAGAGGTATCTCTGGGCCCACTCGGTAATGCACATCACTATAAGCCTTGCAAGAATTGTAACTAATGTGTTAGTTGCAGGATGATGTATTACGGAACGAGTAAAGAGACTTGCCGGTAATGAGATTGAACTAGGTATTGAGATACCGACGATCGAATCTCGGGCAAGTAACATACCGATGACAAAGGGAACAACGTATGTTGTTATGCGGTTTGACCGATAAAGATCTTCGTAGAATATGTGGGAGCCAATATGAGCATCCAGGTTCCGCTATTGGTTATTGACCGGAAACGTGTCTCGGTCATGTATACATAGTTCTCGAACCCGTAGGGTCCGCACTCTTAACGTTCGGTGACGATCGGTATTATGAGTTTATGTGTTTTGATGTACCGAAGGTAGTTCAGAGTCCCGGATGAGATCGAAGACATGACGAGGAGTCTCAAAATGGTCGAGACGTAAAGATCGATATATTGGACGACTATATTCAGACTTCGGAAAGGTTCTGAGTGATTCGGGTATTTTTCGGAGTACCGGAGAGTTACGGGAATTCGCCGGGGAGTATATGGGCCTTATTGGGCTTTAGGGAAAAGAGAGAGGGGAGGCTGTGCGCCCCCCAAGGCTTAGTCGGAATTGGACTAGGGGGAGGGGCGGCGCCCCCTCCTTCCTTCTCTTCTCTTTTCCCTTTCCTTCTCTCCTACTCCTACTACATGGAAGGGGGGAAATCCTACTCCCGGCGGGAGTAGGACTCCCCAGGGCGCGCCATAGAGAGGGCCGGCCCCTCCCCTCCTCCACTCCTTTATATACGTGGCCAGGGGGAACCCCATAGACACACAAGTTGATCATTGATCTCTCTTAGCCGTGTGCGGTGCCCCCCTCCACCATAATCCACCTCGATCATATCGTAGTGGTGCTTAGGCGAAGCCCTGCGTCGGTAGCATCATCATCATCGTCATCACGCCATCGTGCTGACGAAACTCTCCCTCGAAGCTCTGCTGGATCGGAGTTCGTGGGACGTCATCGAGCTGAACGTGTGCTGAACTCGGAGGTGCCGTGCATTCGGTACTTGGATCGATCGGATCGTGAAGACGTACGAGTACATCAACCACGTTGTCATAACGCTTCCGCTTTTGGTCTACGAGGGTACGTGGACACACTCTCCCCTCTCATTGCTATGCATCACCATGATCCTGCGTGTGCGTAGGAATTTTTTTGAAATTACTACATTCCCCAACAGTGGCATTCGAGCCAGGTTTATGCGTAGATGTTATATGCACGAGTAGAACACAAGTGAGTTGTGGGCGATACAAGTCATACTGCTTACCAGCATGTCACACTTTGGTTCGGCGGTATTGTTGGATGAAGCGGCCCGGACCGACATTACGCGTACGCTTACGCGAGACTGGTTTTACCGCCGTGCTTTGCACACAGGTGACTAGCGGGTGTCAGTTTCTCCAACTTTAGTTGAACCGAGTGTGGCTACGCCCGGTCCTTGTGAAGGTTAAAACAGCACTAACTTGACGAACTATCGTTGTGGTTTTGATGCGTAGGTAAGAACGGTTCTTGCTCAGCCCATAGCAGCCACGTAAAACTTGCAACAACAAAGTAGAGGATGTCTAACTTGTTTTTGTAGGGCATGTTGTGATGTGATATGGTCAAGACATGATGCTATATTTTATTGTATGAGATGATCATGTTTTGTAACTGAGTTATCGGCAACTGGCAGGAGCCATATGGTTGTCGCTTTATTGTATGCAATGCAATCGCCCTGTAATTGCTTTACTTTATCACTAAGCGGTAGCGATAGTCGCAGAAGCAATAGTTGGCGAGACGACAATGATGCTACGATGGAGATCAAGGTGTCGCGCCAGTGACGATGGTGATCATGACGGTGCTTCAGAGATGGAGATCACAAGCACAAGATGATGATGGCCATATCATATCACTTATATTGCTTGCATGTGATGTTTATCCTTTATGCATCTTATTTTGCTTTGTTTGACGGTAGCATTATAAGATGATCTCTCACTAAATTTCAAGGTAAAAGTGTTCTCCCTGAGTATGCACCGTTGCCAAAGTTCGTCGTGCCGAGACACCACGTGATGATCGGGTGTGATAAGCTCAACGTTCATCTACAACGGGTGCAAGCCAGTTTTGCACACGCAGAACTCGGGTTAAACTTGACGAGCCTAGCATATGCAGATATGGCCTCGGAACACTGAGACCGAAAGGTCGAGCGTGAATCATATAGTAGATATGATCAACATAGTGATGTTCACCATTGAAAACTACTCCATCTCACGTGATGATCGGACATGGTTTAGTTGATATGGATCACGTGATCACTTAGATGATTAGAGGGATGTCTATCTAAGTGGGAGTTCTTAAGTAATATGATTAATTGAACTTAAATTTATCATGAACTTAGTACCTGATAGTTTTTTGCTTGTCTATGTTGTTGTAGATCAATAGCTCGCGTTTAGCTCCTCTGTTTTATTTTTGATATGTTCCTAGAGAAAACTAAATTGAAAGATGTTAGTAGCAATGATACGGATTGGATCCGTGATCTGAGGATTATCCTCATTGCTGCACAGAAGAATTATGTCCTTGATGCACCGCTAGGTGACGGACCTATTGCAGGAGCATAGGCAGACGTTATGAACGTTTGACAAAGCTCGGTATGATAACTACTTGATAGTTTAGTGCACCATGCTTTACGGCTTAGAACCGGGACTTCAAAATTGTTTTGAACACCACGGAGCATATAAGATGTTCCAAGAGTTGAAATTGGTATTTCATACTCATGCCCGTGTCGAAAGGTATGAGACCTTTGACAAGTACGTTGCCTACAAGATGGAGGAGAATAGCTCAGCTAGTGAGCATGTGCTCAGAATGTCTGAGTACTACAATCACTTGAATCAAGTGGGAGTTAATCTTCCAGATAAGATAGTGATTGACAGAGTTCTCTAGTCACTATCACCAAGTTACTTGAACTTCGTGATGAACTATAATATGCAAGGGATAACGGAAACGATTCCCAAGCTCTTCGTGATGCTAAAATCGACGAAGGTAGAAATCAAGAAAAGCATCAAGTGTTGATGGTTGACAAGACCACTAGTTTCAAGAAAAGGGCAAAGGGAAGAAGGGGAACTTCAAGAAGAACGGCAAGCAAGTTGCTGCTCAAGTGAAGAAGCCCAAGTCTGGACCTAAGCCTGAGACTAAAGTGCTTCTACTGCAAAGGGACTGGTCACTGGAAGTGGAACTGCCCCTAGATACTTGGCGGATAAGAAGGATGGCAAAGTGAACAAAGGTATATTGGATATACATGTTATTGATGTGTACTTTACTAGTGTTTATAGCAACCCCTCGGCATTTGATACTGGTTCAGTTGCTAAGAGTAGTAACTCGAAACGGGAGTTGCAGAATGAACAGAAACTAGTTAAGGGCGGGGTGACGATGTGTGTTGGAAATAGTTCCAAGATTGATATGATCATCATCGCACACTCCCTATACTTTCGGGATTAGTGTTGAACCTAAATAAGTGTTATTTGTTGTTTGCGTTGAGCATGAATATGATTTGATCATGTTTATTGCAATACGGTTATTCATTTAAGTTAGAGAATAATTGTTGTTCTGTTTACATGAATAAAACCTTCTATGGTCATACACCCAATGAAAATGATTTGATAGATCTCGATCGTAGTGATACACATATTCATAATATTGAAGCCAAAAGATGCAAAGTTAATAATGATAGTGCACCTTGTTTGTGGCACTGCTGTTTAGGTCATATTGGTGTAAAGCGCATGAAGAAACTCCATGCTGATGGGATTTTGGAATCACTTGATTATGAATCACTTGATACTTGCGAACCATGCCTCATGGGCAAGATGACTAAAACGCCGTTCTTCGGAAGAATGGAGCGAGCAACAGATTTGTTGGAAATCATACATATTGATGTATGTGCTCCAATGAATATTGACGCTCGCAGCGGGTATCATTATTTTCTCACCTTCACAGATGATTTGAGCAGATATGGGTATATCTACTTGATGAAACATAAGTCTGAAACAATTAAAAAGTTCAAAGAATTTCAGAGTGAAGTGGAAAATCATCGTAACAAGAAAATAAAGTATCTATGATCAGATCGTGGAGGAGAATATTTGAGTTACGAGTTTGGTCTTCATTTGAAACAATGAGGAATAGTTTCGCAACTCACGCCACCTGGAACACCACAGCGTAATGGTGTGTCCGAACATCATAACCATACTTTATTAGATATGGTGCAATGTATGATGTCTCTTACCGATTTACCACTATCGTTTTGGGGTTATGCATTAGAGACAGCTGCATTCACGTTAAATAGGGCACCATCTAAATCCGTTGAGACGACACCGTATGAACTGTGGTTTGGCAAGAAACCAAAGTTGTCGTTTCTTAAAGTTTGGGGTTGCGATACTTATGTGAAAAAGTTTCATCCTAATAAGCTCAAACCCAAATCGGAGAAATGTATCTTCATAGGATACCCAAAGGAGACAGTTGGGTACACCTTCTATCACAGATCCGAAGGCAAGACATTCGTTGCTAAGAATGGATCCTTTCTAGAGAAGGAGTTTCTCTCGAAAGAAGTGAGTGGGAGGAAAGTAGAACTTGATGAGGTAACTGTACCTGCTCCCTTATTGGAAAGTAAGTTCATCACAGAAATCTGTTCCTGTGACTCCTACACCAATTAGTGAGGAAGCTAATGATGATGATCATGTAACTTTAGATCATGTTACTACCGAACCTCGTAGGTCAACCAGAGTAAGATCCGCACCAGAGTGGTACGGTAATCCTATTCTGGAGGTCATGTTACTTGACCATGACGAACCTACGAACTATGAGGAAGCGATGATGAGCCCAGATTCCGCAAAATGGCTTGAGGCCATGAAATCTGAGATGGGATCCATGTATGAGAACAAAGTATGGACTTTGATTGACTTGCCCGATGATTGGTGAGCCATTGAGATTAAATGGATCTTCAAGAGGAAGATGGACGCTGATAGTAGTGTTACTATCTACAAAGCTAGAATTGTCGCAAAAAGGTTTTCGACAAGTTCAAGGTGTTGACTACGATGAGAGTTTCTCACTCGTATCTATGCTTAAGTCTGTCCGAATCATGTTAGCAATTGCCGCATTTTATGAAATCTGGCAAATGGATAAACAAAACTGCATTCCTTAATGGATTTATTAAAGAAGAGTTGTATATGATGCAACAAGAAGGTTTTGTCAATCCTAAAGGTGCTAACAAAATATGCAAGCTCCAGCGATCCATCTATGGACTGGTGCAAGCATCTCGGAGTTGGAATATACGCTTTGATAAATTGATCAAAGCATATAGTTTTATACAGACTTGCGGTGAAGCCTATATTTACAAGAAAGTGAGTGGGAGCACTACAACATTTCTGATAAGTATATGTGAATGACATATTGTTGATCGGAAATAATGTAGAATTATTCTGCAAAGCATAAAGGAGTGTTTGAAAGGAGTTTTTCAAAGAAAGACCTCGGTGAAGCTGCTTACATATTGAGCATCAAGATCTATAGAGATAGATCAAGACGCTTGATAAGTTTTTTCAATGAGTACATACCTTGACAAGATTTTGAAGTAGTTCAAAATGGAACAGTCAAAGAAAGAGTTCTTGCCTATGTTACAAGGTGTGAAATTGAGTAAGACTCAAAGCCCGACCAAGGCAGAAGATAGAAAGAGAATGAAAGTAATTCCCTATGCCTCAGCCATAGGTTCTATAAAGTATGCCATGCTGTGTACCATATCTATTGTATACCCTACACTGATTTTGGCAAGGGAGTACAATAGTGATCTAGGAGTAGATCACTGAACAGCGGTCAAAATTATCCTTAGTGGAATAAGGATATGTTTCTCGATTATGGAGGTGACAAAAGGTTCGTCGTAAAGGGTTACATCGATACAAGTTTTGGCACTGATCCAGATGACTCTAAGTCTTAATCTGGATACATATTAAAAGTGGGAGCAATTAGTTAAAGTAGCTCCGTGCAGAGCATTGTAGACATAGAAATTTGCAAAATACATACGGATCTGAATATGGCAGACCCGTTGACTAAACTTCTCTCACAAGCAAAACATGATCACACCATAAATACTCTTTGGGTGTTAATCACATAGCGATGTGAACTAGATTATTGACTCTAGTAAACCCTTTGGGTGTTGGTCACATGATGATGTGAACTATGGGTGTTAATCACAAGGTGATGTGAACTATTGATGTTAAATCACATGGCGATGTGATCTAGATTATTGACTCTAGTGCAAGTGGGAGACTGAAGGAAATATGCCTTAGAGGCAATAATAAAGTTATTATTTATTTCCTTATTTCATGATAAATGTTTATTATTCATGCTAGAATTGTATTAACCGGAAACATAATACATGTGTGAATACATAGACAAACAGAGTGTCACTAGTATGCCTCTACTTGACTAGCTCGTTAATTAAAGATGGTTATGTTTCCTAACCAAAGACATGAGTTGTCATTTGATTAACGGGATCACATCATTAGGAGAATGATATGATTGACTTGACCCATTCCGTTAGCTTAGCACTTGATCGTTTAGTATGTTGCTATTGCTTTCTTCATGACTTATACATGTTCCTATGACTATGAGATTATGCAACTACCGTTTACTGGAGGAACACTTTGTGTGCTACCAAACATCACAACGTAAATGGGTGATTATAAAGGTGCTCTACAGGTGTCTCCGAAGATACTTGTTGAGTTGGCGTATATCGAGATTAGGATTTGTCACTCCGATTGTCAGAGAGGTATCTCTGGGCCCACTCGGTAATGCACATCACTATAAGCCCTGCAAGCATTGTAACTAATGAGTTAGTTGCGGGATGATGTATTACGGAATGAGTAAAGAGACTTGCCGGTAACGAGATTGAACTAGGTATTGAGATACCGACGATCGAATCTCGGGCAAGTAACATACCGATGACAAAGGGAACAACGTATGTTGTTATGCGGTTTGACCGATAAAGATCTTCGTAGAATATGTGGGAGCCAATATGAGCATCCAGGTTCCGCTATTGGTTATTGACCGGAAACGTGTCTCGGTCATGTATACATAGTTCTCGAACCTGTAGGGTCCGCACGCTTAACGTTCGGTGACGATCAGTATTATGAGTTTATGTGTTTTGATGTACCGAAGGTAGTTCGGAGTCCCGGATGAGATCGGAGACATGACGAGGAGTCTCGAAATGGTCGAGACGTAAAGATTGATATATTGGATGACTATATTCAGACTTCGGAAAGGTTCCGAGTGATTCAGGTATTTTTCGGAGTACCGGAGAGTTACGGGAATTCGCCGGGGAGTATATGGGCCTTATTGGGCTTTAGGGGAAAGAGAGAGGGGAGGCTGCGCGCCCCCCCAAGGCTTAGTCCGAATTGGACTAGGGGGAGGGGCGGCGCCCCCTCCTTCCTTCTCTTCTCTTTTCCCTTTCCTTCTCTCCTACTCCTACTACATGGAAGGGGGGAATCCTACTCCTGGTGGGAGTAGGACTCCCCAGGGTGCGCCATAGAGAGGGTTGGCCCCTCCCCTCCTCCACTCCTTTATATACGTGGCCAGGGGGCACCCCATAGACACACAAGTTGATCATTGATCTCTCTTAGCTGTGTGCGGTGCCCCCCTCCACCATAATCCACCTCGGTCATATCGTAGCGGTGCTTAGGCGAAGCCCTGCGTCGGTAGCATCATCATCACCGTCATCACGCCGTCATGCTGACGGAACTCTCCCTCGAAGCTCTGCTGGATCGGAGTTCGTGGGACGTCATCGAGCTGAACGTGTGTTGAACTCAGAGGTGCCATGCATTCGGTACTTGGATTGGTCGGATCGTGAAGACGTACAACTACATCAACCGCGTTGTCATAACGCTTCCGCTTTCGGTCTACGAGGGTACGTGGACACACTCTCCCCTCTCGTTGCTATGCATCACCATGATCCTGCGTGTGCGTAGGAATTTTTTTGAAATTACTACGTTCCCCAACAATAACCCGTTAACAGCAACGACCAATGGCGATTTTCCACGTGTAAAATTCTCATTGGCCGGAGGAAACACGTGCCAGCTCGTCATTGGGTCAGATAGGTGCCTATGATATGTCGACACGTGCGATGGCCTAACACTGGCCCATTTAGCTTACAAAGGCCGGCCCATTTGACTTGGTCAAAAGCTAGCGGGCCAGCCCAGGAAAAGCCTGTTAACGGTCTGTTCGCATATAGCCCATTTTACGGCCCGGTAACTCACGACCTGTTATGGCGTTCCCGAAATCGGCCCAACAGTGTCATGTGGGTCGTCCAGTATAATACCAGCCTGTTTCATTTTCGGCCCATGTATGGCCCACGACCTCTTTCGGCCCATACATGGCCTTTCTTATCTTTGGGCCCTTTAATGGGCCGCGGTCACTCTGGCCCATAATAAATAGTAATTTTCTTTATGCCCAGTAACGGCTCATGATTCACATGGGTCATTTTCATCCCGTGTTAGCTTTCGGCCTACTGACGGCCCATACATTCTTGGGCTCCTTTCCGGCCCTCGATTACTTCCGGCTCGTTACTGGCCTGTTCCCCTAATAGGCCAATTTTGGCCCGTGTTTAGAATCGGCCCGTTTGTGGCCTGTTAACCCGTTGCGCCATTTCCAGTCCGTCCTATATTCTGGCCCATTAACGACCCGTTATGCCTGTGATAGAATTAAGCCTTTTGTTGTCTTCCGGCCTGTTAACGGCCCGTTACCGTGCTGGCCCGCTACCAATTATGCCCGTTTACGGCCCATGTGGGCCCATTTATCCGACAGCCCGAGGCCGACTGATTCTACGGCCCGTTGGAGGCCCATTTATCCGACGGCCCGTAGGTGGCCCATGGATCCGACGGCCCATAGAAGGCTGAAGGTTACCACGGTCCGTATATGGCCCATGGTTGTTGCAGCCACTAGCAAACCAAGGAAAAAGAAGACTAGGGAAATAAATAAGCCAGAAACTAAAGCTAGGATATTAAGGCGATTGCACAAATTACATCCACTGGGCATCAAAGTTTGCCACCAGTGCAAATATAGGGAACACCCTACACTATACAAAAATGGCTTGCTGTTTTCTTGAGCCGGTCGCTGCACATTAAGAACAGATTTTGTATCGCAACAAAACAAATTACAACCATAAAACAAAAGGAAGGTTGGCATAAAAGTTAACAGTCCGGCAGATAAATGCACCACCAGAAGTTCAGAAGCTCAGTTCATTTGACCTGACTGTTACGTTTTCATGTTGTACTGTCCGATGGAGCACCATAACATTCGCCTTCATTTCTCCTAGGCTCCTGAACAACATAGCAAATGTCTGATAGTCTGGTTTCAAAACCATGCATATCTTGATGACATCGAACAATGGTTGTCCTTGTTTCACAAAGGGTCTCTGTTAAGGAATGGACTTGTGTCTGGAGCGCAGATATAACATTGTTTTGAGCTTACATATCTTGATCATGAGGCAGTTTGGACGAGATTGCCTTAACAACCAACCCAGTATTATGCAGGAACGTGCTTTTGGCACTGTTAGTGGACAGGTACTGACCCACTGCAGCAAGAGGTGACATTGCGGTTATAGTTGCCTCGTCACCTTCAGAAGGTGGCGGTTCCACCATTTGTTCCATAGCTTTCTGAAAAGTTGAGTTTTTACATTAGTAGTACCAGAACAGAAGATATTAAGGAGGTAGCAAAATCAAACAAAATAGGTTTGGTCTATATACAGAACTTATTCTGGTGAACCCGTGTAAAATATTAGTTGGATTTTACTGCAAAGTACATAATAAAACCAGGTTCCAAACATATGACCATGTACCATGGCTAATGTATTGTCTATTTCTTCACATTGTATTGACATCTAAGGATAAAGAGACAAAGTTTATAATATAGTAAGCATAGTATGACATCATTCATATCACAAAACAACTGAGAACAGACAAACACGCAATTGTAACATTGTGTAGACAAGTCCAGCACGGAACTAGATTACAGATCAAGATCAAAGGAACATCACTCCTCTCTTTTAAACCTTGTAAGGTGCAATGACACGCTAAGACAATTGTGTATAAAATTGAAAAGAATAATAGACATTGGCTGCAAACCTTGCAGTTCAATGCACAAGTCAGAGTAAGTAGTAGTTAAAAGGCATGAGGATTAAGGACTTACAACAACGGCTTTGACTGGTGTAGTCATGCCCTTCGTCTTGCTAGTGTGACAGTCCTTAAAGATTTCGATAGCATTTGGTTCAGGTACTTTTTGGTCCTTGCGGGCTTTCCTCAGCATTTGGAACAAGTCAATATAGATCTAATAATAGGGCACAACGAAAAGAGTGAAACAGCAGCTAATTACAAGAGCCTCGCAGTGTGCAATATAGCTACGAGATCCTGTTGTATGTTGGAATTTCACTTTCGTATGGTTGGCCTTGTTCTTTGAATAGTTCACCTACAAGAAGATATATTTGTGAGGCACATGCGTAAATAGGAGTTCAACATGTGATCTGATCACATATATATAACGTACTTGATACTTTGGATCAGACCAGTGTTTAACGAGGCCTCTCCAGTCTTCATCCGATATATTTTCCACTGGAGATGTTTGGGCAAGTTCACTGTTAGCCTTGCCTTCAAAGTGAGTTTTCCTCAAGTTATACCGATACTGTCACAGAGCAGACTTGAAAACATGGGTGCATGCTTGTCTGGTTGCATCATCTTGGCTATCCAACTTGAACCTCATTTGCTGAAAATTATGGGAGTCTCATTACCAGCAACCTAGAAAGTATGGGACAGAGCAAGACGATATTACTAATTTCCATACATAACCATACTTACAGATAAATGGTCAAGGAAGGTGTTGAACTGGGTTTCGTCTTTGTCATTCCTGTACTGAATCCATGTTGGGAGGATACATGCATGACATCTAATGGCAACCGCTACCTCTGATACTAACTTGGCTGACTCTGTAGCATCACGTGGCCTTTTTAAACCTGCCTCAAAACGGATCTCCATTCTTCCTCCTCTAGATTTAGTTAACCTATTGAGCATTATCCCTGATGTCTGTTTCCTCTTGCGCCTAGGTGCTAGTCTAACAACGAACATAGGAAGTGTTAGTGTACATCAAACTGTGAGACTACATATAAAGAAGCATGCAACTGTAACTTGACTCCAGCAACTACCTTCTTGCTGTTGAAGCTCACAAGGTTCATCTGATCTTGCCAACTTGTCTTAGTGTCAAGAGTGCTTCGGAAGTAGTGTCAGGTGGCAAGGGAGCTTGGGAACTTTCCGCTAGCTGAGTTGACAAATAAGTAACTCGTGCAGCTGAAGGTGTTGCAACAACTAGGGCTGTCACTGCTTGTTTGGAGACAGCTATTAGTTTGTATTTGGATTGTTTTGCAGCTGGTGTAGCACGGGGTACCGTGTTTGTACAATTTTCCGGTGGACTTTGACCTTCTATTGCACAATCAGTACCAGCAGAATCTGCATAATTCTTCCGCTTCCGTTTCCGTGCGTCCTGAGTACTAACACCATCCCCTACCATTCTGTGTTCCTTCCTCTTTCTCTGTGCCATGTCAAGTTAAGCCGACAAGAAAAAGGAATAAAAATTTAGTTCTTCGGAATAAATTGATGCATGATACAGATGAACTGAACTTTGATGTTAGACAACCGCATGATAGGAGGATGTAATATGTACAAAAAATAGGATGACATGAGATAATCAGAAGTATGATGTGTAAACTAAGCAGAAGGCATTTCAATAAATTAGAAGCAATGCAATGGAAGGTGGACACCATATGAAAGATGCTACAAATATCGCTCTGCCAAGTTAACAGTGTCTCTTCATAACTGGCATTTAAACAAATCTGAAGCAGTACAAGAAATAAATCATATGCAAGATGCAAACAACATCACACTACCAAGTTAAAACCGACAAGAAAAAGCAATAAAATTCACTCTTCAGAACTCATTCATGCATGATACTAACAATCACTACCTTGATGTAAGGCAAACACATGATATGAGGATGGAATATGTACGAAAAACAGGACGGCATGGCATATTCACAACTATTTGTGTAAACTAAGCAGAAGTAATTTAATCAAATTACAAGCAATACAAAGCTAGACACCGTATGCAACATGCAAGACAATATCACACTGCCAAGCTAGAGAAAGCACCTGGGATGTCGGTTTCGCCGGTAGAGCGCCATCAGTCCCTGCCTTAATTTTTTCCTTCCTCTTACTTAATTTTATTGCCTTGTCAAGTCAAACCCACAAGAAAAATGAATAAAAATTCATTGTTCAAAACTCATTGATGCAGGATGCTGATGAGCACTACTTTAATGTAAGGCGACCGCATGATAGGATGATTGAATGTGTAAGAAAAAAGGACAGCATTACATATTCATAGCTATGATGTGTAAACTAAGCAGAAGTCATTTCAACAAATTAGAAGCAATGAACGCTAGACACCATATGAAAGATGCAATGAATATCACTCTACCAAGTTAAAACTGTGTCGTCATAAGTGCCATTTCAACAAATTTGAAGTAGTACAAGCTAGAAAAGAATGCGAGATGTAACGTATATCACACTCCCAAGTTAAACGTGTCTTATGATAAGTGATTGTTGCAGGTTACACAACAGTAGTACTTTGATGTAAGAACATGGTGTGATAGACATATATTGTATGTTCTAGAAACAAGAACACGTGTCTTATTCACAAGTATAATGTGTAAAGTAAGCAGATGGAATTCAACAAAATTAGAAGCAATACAAGCTAGACATCATACATAACATGCAACCACATATAACAGTGCCAAGTTAGAGGGAGCACCTGTGATGGTCGACTACGGGAGATGTGCTCATCATTAACACAACTACGTTGAGTGTCTATGCATGTGTTGTCATGCAAATCTTCTTGGGGGGTGCCGGAGTAGAATCTGTAGAGGCCCTCCGTTTCAGTTGTTTGGAAGGAGCACCTTTATCCACTGCCTTGCTAATTTCCTTTCGCTTTATTGATTTTGCATTGTCAAGTAAAACCGACAAGAAAAAGCAATAAAATTCACTCTTCAGAGCTCATTCATGCATGATACTGACAATCACTACTTTGATGTAAGGCAAACACATGATACGAGGATGGAATATGTACGAAAAATAGGACGGCATGGCATATCACAACTATTTGTGTAAACTAAGCAGAAGCCATTTCATCAAATTAGAAGCAATGCAAGATAGACACCACATGAAAGATGTAACCAATATGACTCTGCTAAGTTAAAAGCGTCCCATCATAAATGGCATTTCAACAAATTAGAAGCAGTGCATCCTATAAATCATATGAAAGATGCAACCAATATCACTCTGCATATACTAAAGGTGTCTCATCAAAATTGATTGATGCGGGATACAAAAAACAGTAGTTTTATGTAAGGACATGCTTAATAGATAGATGTACTATGTACCAAAAACAGGAAGGCATGTCACATTAACAGGTATAATGTAGAAACTAAGCAGAATAGCACATGCAATTTATCCAGATTGGAAGAATTACAATCTAGACACTATATGCAACATGCAACCACATATCACGCTGCCAAGTTAGAGCAAGCACCTACGATGGTGGTGTAGGGGAAATGCGGTCATCAACTACATAGCTACGTTGACTATCTTCATCTAGCATTGCTATTTCTTGAGAATCATGTGGGGAGGCTGACACTTCATTCTTTAAAAGAGGATCTTTTCTTACAGCAGTCCACGAGCCTGACTGTCTCATCATAAGTGATTGATGAGGGTAACAGAAGAACATTAGTTTGATGTAAGAACATGGTTAATAGACAGATGTAGTAGTAGTACCAAAAACAGGAAGGCATGTCATATTCAAAGGTATAATGTGTAAGCTAAGCAGATGCAATTTAACCAAATTGGAAGTAGTACAAGCTAGACACCCGGCTGGAGTGGTGAGCATGATCATCGAGGACGTGAGAGCCTGGTGGGAGGAGGGCTGCTTCGCCACCACCGTGACTTTTTAGTTGGCTTGCAGGCGATGCATGTCTGTGTTGGGCTTGTCACTAGATCGGCCAGTGCCCTGACTAGCTATTTGGCTTCTGGTGCTCCCGGGATGGTGGTTCATGTAAAAAATATCTTTCCTTATCTTAATAAAGACCGACTTTGGCCTTTCGAATACAAGCTAGACACCATATGCAACATGGAACCACATATGACACCGCGAAGTTAAAGCAAGCACCTGGGATGGTGGTTCATGGCGAGCGAGATCATCAACTCCGAAGCTACATTTACCATCTCCATATGCTGACACTACACCCTTTATAGCGCCCAAACATGTCTTGCCTAAGCACGAAGAAAGCTGGAGCAACTTATATCTTTTATTTCGTGCTTCTATCAACCGGTTGGCAGAGGCTGAAATACCCATGCATAAAAAAACAATAGTGAGAGTATGGGTGAAGTGTGTGCAGAACTAGTGCACTATAAAAGTAGCAGATAGCGGGTGGCTGAAAAATAAATGACAAGAGACATATGGTAGCTCTACAGCAGTGCATGGCAAACAAAATTAGATTCTACTCTGTATGATCTTGTAATATATGAGCACATGGATGGCTGGGAAATGCAGGTACTCCTCCAGCACACCACCACATGTGGTCTTATCAAAAAACAGTCGACTGAAAATAAATAGGTCAGTCGATTTATTTATGAACCGTCCGATCTACATGGAACGGGCAGATGGCCTTCGTCTACCTCCTGCCAGTCACTGTTGACGATCTTTCTCGAACTGCCAGCGACCATCGGCCCAGACCCCTGCCTCCGCCGCCCCGCCCTCCCCTCGACCTCACACCACCGCCGTGCTTGGCAGCGCCCCCGGCCATCCCTTTAAGCCCGGCCGACCTCCAGATCAGTCGCCAGCAGCTCCTAGGCCCCACACACCCCTAAGATAAATACTGAGGCACTGCTTCCCCGGCGTAATAGGTGGACTAGCGCCTGTTACGCCGGGGAATGCTTCCTTTAATTGGGAATCAACTGACCAGGAATTGAAATCCAGGGGGCGACGGACCTCTAGCTAAGGTGAAATGGTATATGAGGAGAAACCTTGTGCATCGCGAGTTACTAGGAACATCTAGTATCAGGAAGAAGGTGTAGGAAGAAGTGGTCAACTAGTGTCTTCTGTGGGATGAATACCATGCAAGTAGACACGTAAGATTTGCACGAATAAGGAAAGAGGAGTACCAGTTCTGGTTGCCAGTGCTGTGCCATCCTTATTTCGCAGCGATGTTCTTCTTTTTGCCGAGGGAACCGATGTTTTGGAGGAGAGTGAAGCCTTGGACGAACCCATGGCCAAATTGTTGACTGTGTCACGGTATCCGTCTATCAGCGGAGGGGAAGCATATCCGAGGCGGCGAAGGACGGTGTAGCGGGAACAGCTCCGGTGTGGTGGACGGTGGCGACGTTGGAGCGGCAACGGTGAGGCGCAGGACGGCGTGGTTGAACTGGCTCGGGTACGGCGCACGTCGTCGTCCTAGAGGCAGCTCGGCCTCAGCTTCAACTACTAGCCGTGGAGGGCGTTGCGGTTATGGTTGCAGTGGAGGACGACGTCGGGGTATCGGCTCCGACGTGGTGGAGGAGGGCGGCGGTTCATGGGTGGGATGGGGTGGCGGACGGAGGACGCCGGGGTTTCGCGGCTGGTGGAGAGGTAGTTTTGGCGCCCACGGAGTACGAATGGGGAATCAGACGGGGGGTGGGGGGGAGCTAAGGGGGAACCATGTTTCGGTCTGGGACGCGCTTGTTTGAAATTTGGGGAAAGTACAAACTATGCACCCCTCTTAAATTTCGGACCTACTGCTGGCCGGGGGTAGGACGCTAATCCCAGGTGTCCCAAATAGTTGGCAGGAGCGATTTTGGCCAAGCGCATGTGTGTTTAGGCGGCCACGGTGTATGAATGTTTTTCGGAGGCGGTTGCGTGGCGTCTAGATGAAGTTACAAACATACCCCGGTTTAGACCTTTGGACGCCGGTCCGCTAGGTTTCACGGGTCGGAGTTAGAAAAGTAATTTCCTTCTACCAAACATTGGTCTCACGCGGTTTTGGGCGAGTAGAGGCTCTTTTGGCGCTTCGTTAGAAATTTTGAAACAAAAGCATTCACGTTTAGAGTACTCTTGAACTTTGAGGATTGACCTAAATAGACAATGTTAAATTTGACCTTGTATGTTTGAAAACCTCATTAAATTATGCGCTTCTTTTTGAAATTTTGACACTTGAAAATCCTATAACTACGATTATTTTGGAATGGAGGAGGTAAATTTGAATCTATTTTGTACATGACTATATATGCTATTATGTACAAAAGTAGAGCAAAGATTGGTGCCCCCATAATTTAGGTATGATTTACAAATGCCATGATCTCGAATTCAAATAATTGAATTGACTTCATGTTGAATTCGAATTTTTTAAACCACCTTAAGTTGAATTCAAATGTATGCTAGTTCATAGCTAGCTATTTAGAATGTTCATTGTGTAACCATTGTATGTGTAATGTGGTTTACACACACAACATAAACTATACTCACGTTTATATTCAAATTGCTAAAGTGATGCATTGTCTGGAGTTCAAAATACTGACTCTATGGATCAATTATGTCGAATAATAACATAGACATGCTCAAATTCGATAGAATATAGATGTCTGATGGATTAATGACCGTTCCTTATGCGAATTGCAAATATCATGATCCCATCCTAATATTTGGATACAATTTATATTTTTAATCAATGTGTACATCAGTCTTTTACGTGTAGTTTCACTCTCCATAGGCCCCTCCTCACACACGCACTAACTTTCTCTCTCACACATATGCGCACACGGTGTATATCCATCGGTGGTCTCTCACACATACTCACACACTCTCTCCCGAGGTGTCTTTCTCGCACACATGCTCTCGATATCACCCTCCCTCCATCTCGCAACCATTTATGACTGTTTTCACTAACCTTTATCGCGAGCGCTCTTCCTCTCACACGCATACGCATACACAATCCTCATCGACCCTTTCTCTATACATAGACCTGCCTACGTGTCTCCCGCACGCACATTATCTTTAGGTCTGTCTCGCACGCATTGTCTCCACCTCTCTTCCTAATTGACAAATATGATTCCAGCAGAACATTCTGTAGGATGCCCCTTAAAGTTAGGTTGGATGAATGGTACTATCAGAGAGAAGGGGTTACCTTAGTCCGAGGACCTAGGGTTACAAATCCTAGCCGGCTTTGTCAGTGGACACAGAGTCCTTCACGACTCTGGTATCTTTGTCTTGTACGACTAGTCCTCCATGGGTCTCCCTGAATGCGTCACGGGCCGACCAATGTGGCGCCGGAAGGAACCGACCCAAGGGCCTCACCTCGGCCCACCGGACCTCATGCGGTGACACCCCCTCTGCCCCTAGGTCTCGTTATCTTCTCACACCCATACATACCAACACAGACACCACACAAAATATTTTCTCCTCATGCATCTATCCCCTCCCCCCTTGCATGTACACACTCAAGGGCATCTCTCGCCGTGACATCCTATTCGTCTCTCTCTCAAGACCTCTTTCATTTCTCGTGCTAACTCTCCCACGTCGCCCCCCCCCCCGGCGACCCCTCTGTCCATGCCTCTCTCGAATATGTACACATACCCTCTCTAGGCCCTGCCAAATACTTCAACTACACATTCACACATGTTACATCTTATCACGTACCCCATTGATCTACAAAGCCCTCTCTTCACGTTTACTTCGCATACAACATTCCTTTTGAATAAAACCACACAAAGTGTGGCCAAAAATTTATTTTAGAATTTCTACATATATACAGCATTACAAAGTTATATGGAGTATGAAAGTTAATTTGCATTGCATGGTGCACCCAATGATATTTATTCCGCACTGTGAATTTATATATTTTTATACTATATATAAAGTTAGTCGTAATAAAGAGAAACGAAGAGCATCTCTCTCTCTCTCTCCATCGCACACACCCCCTCTACACCCTTTTCACGTACGCACACAAACTATCTCCAGGTCCTCTAAAAGTACGCCCCCAACACATTCACGCATGTTTCATCTTTCTCTCGCGATATATACAGTGACGATCATTGTATTTGAAGCGACAGCACGATACGTACATTGGACTTCAGAATCCACTCATTACGGTCACCATTTACATTTTGTGGTTATTATACAGTCACGGGCTCATCGTACAGCTCTTTATTTGTTCAAGACACGACTAGTTGACCAGTTAAACACTCCACGTGGCACCTCTAGTGTTGCATCACATTATCTCACTACCATTGGGCCCACCTGTCGGCGTGTATAAGAATGAAAACAAACAATAAAAAAATATTGGACGGTGGTTCGAAGTCATGATCGCGGGCACAGCGAACAAGGTGGCCATGTATTGGTATGCTGAGCCGTCTGTTTTAACACACAGAAGCGGGTGTGGTGATTATACACACACGCACGCATGCACACGAACTACATGCATGCAACACTCACACGTACACACGCAGCCACGCACGCAACACTCACATGCACACACGCACGCATGCATGCACACACCACACGACCAACACACCCGCTCACGCTCAAGTGCTCAACCTACACGTCCATGCGCACACATCAGGCCCTGACAGACACATACACAACCAGGTGGTTCCCGCGCACGGGTTGGATTCTTGTCACACCTGCGTAAATTTGTGTTTATCTTACTTTTTTCCTATGTGAACTCACAGGTGGGACCCACAAGGAACATGGTCAATTTAACTAGTCAACATAGTGCCACGCAGACTATTTGGCCGATCAACAGAGTGCAATCCAATGCTGAACGATGAGCAAGTGACCGTATAATCACCGCAAAACATATATAGTGATCGTAATGAGCGTATTCTGATGTCCGGTGACTGTATTACACTTTTCGCTTGAAATACACTGACCGCCAGTGTATTTATCTCTTCTCTCGCTCTCTCTGTGGAGCCGAGTAGGCCAACGTGCCAGTGCCTAAATTGGCGCACACCACCCCATTATTGTTGTACTGGTTTCGTAAGAGCGAACAACCATTCACGTCTACCGTACAAACTGTAGATATGAGTTACAAATGCTATGAAGATGAATACAAATATTTGAATCCATTTTATGCCCAATTTCTCTCTGTAGGCCCCTCCAAAAGTACATCTCTACACGTTCTCGCATGTTACATCTAACAACTATGCAATACAGCACTACTACTGCACTCTAACACAATAAATCATATGTGTTTTTTGTTTTACTAGATCTCATATTGTTACTTAATTATTCAGTCTGCATACATTAAAATTGCCTTTGAAATGTGTGGCTAGTATCATCTACCACGCGGGAAAAATCCCACCCTTGCCAGTTTAATCGGGTTTGTATCAATGGATCATGCGAAATAGCAAAACTATAATAGTACTACAGTATAAGTAATAGTTCACTGGGCCACCATGTCGTGTACTCCTCCGTCGTGAGAGTGGAGCACTCGCTTTCTTAAATGTTCCAGTACCTTTCGCCAACATGTGGGACATCAAGCAACTTGGTCCACGTGCCATACCGAAATAACAGTGCAGAGAAGCAGGGGTGAAGCACCCCGGTCATGGCGCCGGCGTAGTAATGAGCAATGAGGTGTCAAATCACAAAGCTGCACCTTTCCCGCAGTTAAGTTGGAGGGACAAAATGATGCTAAAAAAAAGAAGTTGGAGGGACAAAGCAACCATCATTTCACTCGTTGCTGAATCCACTTCTCCCTCATCTTCTTCAAGTTAACCACGTGTTGCTTCTACCATTGTTCTACCTCATGTGGGATGTGGATCGGCTTGGTAAATCACTGACACGTGGGACCGCATGTTAGCAAACCACTAGGACAACGCCTTCTAAAAATAAGAAACCTCCCCCGCCTTCCTCGCGGCAAATCACCTCCTTTTTACTAATCTTAATATAACTTTTTAGATCAATATAATTGAGATTTGTATAGATAGCACACAGGAGCAAAACCAAGTGGTACGGTTAAGGGCATCCACAATGTGTAGCCAAATGTGAAAATAGCTTTTGGCATCGATGGGAACCATTGTGGAGGGTGCTGCCAAAGCAAAGAAGAGGGAACCGAAGCTCCCTAATTGATTGATTGAAGGAATAGAAAAATTCAACCTTTCTCCTCTTTCTTCCGTGCTTGGACGCATGTACAGTATAGAGCATAGAGTCTACTCCCCTGTCCCTTCTATCACAAATCACAAAGCAGTGAGGCGTCAAATCAGAAAGCACGGATGAAGCAACCATCATTTCACTCTTCGCTGACTCAGCTTCTCCATCATCTTCTTCGAGAAACCACCATACCGCACTAAGCTGGATGGATGATGCTATTGTGTAGTAGTACATTTATGCCTCCTTTGGTTCAATGAACTTCCTGGATGCAAAGAAGGCAGTTGTCTCGGCTTGCAGGCGGCACTTGTGAACGACTTACCGTGGTCACCCTCAATGGTGTGCTCCGTCGAACGCACTTTGCCAAAGCCACAACGTTCGAGATATCGTCAACGTCACTGCAATGGGGAAGGAAGTCAAATAGCTACTACCTCCATTTTTTTGTATACAAGGCCGTATCAAAATTACAATTTGCAGAAGGCCACTAACACTAATCGAGGCAAAATTGATGTGGTTTGCCTCGTACTATCAAACAAGGACATTAATATACCCTTGCATGCATGCGGAAGTGAGAAGATTGGTTTGCATGGCGCTGCATTAATCAAGCAATGAGGAGTGAGATGGTTAGCTCTTTGGGTGTTGGAGAAAAAAATACGCATTAATTGACACATCAAACGAGGATTTGTATCGATCAATTCCACGAAGGAAACCCCCCCCCCTTTCTTTTTTAACACAAGTAGTACTACATACTTATATCCTATTTGGATATAGGCCTTGCATTGCCATACTTTGCCACACATTTTTGCCAAGCTTGCCTAAAGTTTTTCAAAATGAAAAGGAGGTACACTTGCGCACGGCTGTCGCGGTTGCACCGCACCCTCACACTGTCACACAGTCGCTCCTGCACGCCGCAAACCCAACCAAAGCAACGCACCCTCACTGACACGTGCTACCGCATGTGATCAAACCAAACTCAGCCATCCTACCGCTGACACATAATTTTCATTCATACAGTATGTTTATCCAATCGCATGTTGGGGAAGATCCGTGCGGCCCGGGTGGTGGTCTGTTAGGGAAGAAGAAGAGGTGACGAAGAAGAAGGGTTAGGAGACGTAGGATATTCATCCAACCGCCTGAAATGGTCGACTGACCCAAATGATGAAAGTCAGGCGACTTGCATAAATATATGTTTTTACACAGCAAAAGATCCCTAAAAACAACAACATAAAGAAAAACTATCATTGCTCGCGGAACGAGACGGCCTCGTCGTCTTTGGCTGCCAGTGCGAACCAGCCGTAGCTGCCGATGTGTGTCTCCGCACTGTGGTTGTCCTCGGCCTCTAGCTACACGTTCACACGGAGCGTGCGGGCGCTCTGCACAGACGCGAGCACCGCCCGGTTCATGTCCACGACGTTTGGTTCCGCCTGCAGGAGGGCCTCGATGGCAGCGGCATCCACGCGCTCCGCGTCGAGTTGAGCCTCCGCCGCCCAGTTCAAGTCCAGGACGTCCGGTTCTACCTGCAGGAGGGCCTCGATGGCAGCGGCATCCGCGCGCTCCACGTCGAGTTGAGCCTCCACCGCCCGGTTCAAGTCCAGGACATCCGGTTCCGCCTGCAGGAGGGCCTTGATGGCAGCGGCATCCACGCGCTCCGCGTCAGGTTGAGCCTCTGCCGCCCGGTTCACGTCCACGACATCCTGTTCCGCCTGCAGGAGGGCCTCGATAGCAGCGGCATCCGTGTGCTCCGCGTCGAGTTGAGCCTCCACCTCCCGGTCCTACTTTAGGATCGCCAGGTTGAACCGCTGGTCCGCCTGCACCATGGGGGACCCGGACGCCGGCACGAAGTCGATGTCCATCGTCTCATACTCATCGGGGGCCTTCTACGCCGCGCCCTCCGCCATGAACATTGGATCGGCTTCCTCCACCTCGGAGCTTGGCTCCAGAGAACTCGGGGATTGGCCCGCTGCAAAGCGAGCTTGGGAACGGAGGTCTGTGGTGCCGAGCGCCGCCGTGATTTCTGCGCGGCGCTCCGGCGTCAGCATCTTGTAGTACATGATCTTGCGGCGCACCATGGCTTTCCGGCGAACTAGCGGACGGCTGATGCGGGCTAGGGGATCGAAAGGTGGGGGAATATGCTGGAGAGGAGGTGTGGTTTTGGGGAAGTGGTGACCGGCCGGCAAGTAGCTGGCGTAGGCCGAGCAGCAAAGGTTCTAGTGTGAATAGTGGTTCCGATGACGACCGGTCAATCGGTTTTGATTGTGCGGAGTTTGCAAAGCCGGACGGCTGGAGCCTGGAGAGTTGTGGGGTGGGATGGGACCAAAGTTTTGGAGTTTCACATGACAGATGTCCGGACCTCCCCGCCGTTCCTGTCGACAACGAGGCGGTGACTTCGTAAATCTCAAGATGACTAGCAAGATGCCCGTGCATTGCACGGAACATCAGGATGCATTTTTTTACAAAACACCTGTTGTGATTGACCCATGCAGGAGTAATCCCATGTGTAAAAACTAATGATATCTCGAAAATTTCATCAAAAAAATGGTATGTCGAGAATTTCATTGAAAAATGATATCTCGAGAAAGATGAGAGATAAGGTGAGGAGGAGTGTGGCGCAGTGGTGATTGGTGGTCAGACTTAGCGGAGGCATGGGGATGGACGACGCCGGCAGCGGCCACCATGCCAGATTGTTCCAGAGGCTTTCTTTTTTAATTACTCAACAATGAAGTTGTAGGAGATAAGGATGAACAAGAGAGGTGCGGGTATCTTTTTGCAAAATTGCCATAGTTTGATTTCTATCCGTTAGATATAGATCGGACGGTCTATATTGCAAGATGGCAGGCACACCATCATCACCGAGAGTAGAGATAAGAGTAGAGATATATTCTAGATATGACGGCTCAGTCTCTCGAAGGTGCTCATAGGGGTAGGGTGTGCGTGTGTGCATTCATAGGGGTGAGTGTATGCACGCATGTATGAGGGCTTGCGTCTATACTGTGTTCAAAAAAGGAGTATTCGAAGTATGCAAGTTCATAAGGAACGGACGATGTACATCACTCTTGTCGCGTTCGTGTTGCACCCCGGCACGGTGGACCCTGCACGTCACTCACCGAATGGAACATGCTTCGTCTTGTGTTTTCGCTCGCTTGTGGGACCGCAGTTGAGAGCAAACCGACGTTCGTCCCCCTCCCCCACCCATGTCATTTATGGATACTACTAGACTAGAAGAGAGAGAGGTTGGCCGAGTGTTAATGAGGCCATACTGACGCTCGAATTTGGTGGGGAAAACAGGGAAACCGACATGTGGGGCACACTTGTTGGGATGATGTGGTGCAGACTAGTCCAATGGAGGAGTTGGCCCATGACCACCTCACCACCGGCAACCATTCATGTGGGTCGTGGGGGCCAGCAACGTGGCGCAGCTCCCGCACCGCCTCTGGGCACGGTGACCGCAGTGAGCGACACGCTCATCGCCGCTGGACACACTCGGCTTCAGGGTGCCGAGGGTGGCGCTGCCGCTGTGGCACGACCAGCAGATCAATACCCGGCTCGTCGAAGATGCACATGGCGCTGAAGTGTGCGCGCGCCGCGACGCGTCTGCGGAGTGTTCTAGTGCGGCCAACTGCATCCCCAGCACCTGAGACCATGCCGGGTCGTCTTTCAATGACATGTGGGATCGCATCTGAGCAAAGGGCATGTCCAACGTTGCCACGCCCGCAGCTGACTACCCTGGCACACAATAAACCCTTGTCCCTCGCGCCGTCGCGCGTGTGCATTCCCAGTCGGTGCCAGCTGCCCGCATTCATGCTGCCGTCCGTCCGTATGCCATCATTAAGCAGGCTCGCTACCCGAGGAACCAACTCCGCGACTTATTGACGCACCCGGATGCTTGGCCTCACCGGAATGCGCTACTTAAAGCGGCAACGCCTAGCTAAATTCCACACCATAGCGCATCCTCCTACCTAGCACCACATCCACCATGACCGCGAGCGGGAACGCTCTGCGGGAGAGCTTGCCTTCGGGGATGAAGCTCGAGGTCGCCGCCCTCGCTCAACTCGCCACTCGCAACGCAATACCGGCGTAGCCGGACGCAGATGCGACCGCATAAGTAGTGGCCACGCTAGCGGCCGATGACGGGAGCACCGCCAGCCACGTGTCCTACTTGCCGCCGTCCAACGTTCGATGGCGCATGTGGCAGGTGAAGCGACAGACTGTCCACGTCCATCATCATTGACCTCATGTCCACCGGCACCGCTGAGGTCAGGGACTCCTCCGAGGATGAGTAGAGCATGGGAGGCGGTAGGGCATGGTGTGCCAACTAGCCGATTCGTCTCCCATGTTCTACTCTTCCTCACCGGAGACCGCACCTTCACTTCACGGGTCTTGAACCCTGCCGCCGTTCATGGAGATGGCAGATGGAGGACATTGTTGTCGATGCGGAAGTACAAAGGAAAGTGGACGTCGGTCGCCGCCATAGAATAGGTTTAGGGTGGGGTTTCTTTTCTTTTTTTGTCCTACAAAAGTTCGAAATGTAATGAAAATCTGTCGTGTTTGCATGAATCTCGTCCAGTGTATATGAACTTTCACAATAATAGTAAGATATATTGTATGAAAATATATTGAATGATGATTCGTTTTTGTGTGTATAAACTTGGTCTAAGTTTAGAAGGGTTGACCCGAGACAAAGCTAACATGCGAAGTAAATAAACACATAGGTATACATACACAATTTATCTTAGGCACTCCAATAGTACGCTCACTACACATTCACGCATCTCACATCTTTCTCTCGCTCTGTCTGTCAAACCAACTAAGCCTTGTCCTAAAAAATAAAGTCCTAAAAAAACCAACTAAGCCAACCTCCCAGCATATCGCGCGGGAAAAGACCGGCCGCGCCGTTTTAGTCGGGATTACAGGATTACTGGTAGTGGTATCGATGGATCGCACGAAGCACCAAGTTTAAAAGGAAAAAGGCGGTACACTCATAGCACGCCTGTCGCGGTCGCATTGCCCCCCTCACACGGTCGGTCCTGCACACGGCTCACGCAAATGAAACGCGCTTCGGCTTGCCTCTTCACTGACACGTGGGACCGCATTTGGAGAAACCGACCATGCGCCAAACTCCCCCGCCCACCGCGTGAAAATTCCCCCCAAATCCCAAATTCAACTACCCTTCGGCCAACTAGCCAATAATATTCCCCAAACCCACCTCCCCCCGGGCCCCTCCACTCCATTCGCTTCGCCAAAGCCGCCCTCCCTGTCGCGCCGATATGTCGGTGCCGCGGTTCGTTGAGGGGACGCATGGCGATCCTCTCGCTCCCACAGTACGCTCTCGTAGACTGCCGTCCTCCAGCTGCGTCACCACCGCTGGCGACGTTCTTGTGGAGACGCACGGCGGTCAGCTTCTCCAACGATACGCGCATTCTAGACTGAGGCGCCGTGCATGTCGGAGTAGCGCTGAATGTTAGCTGATAGACGCTGTTAATCTCACTGTTTGCCAAAATAGTTACAGTCAATATGCTCTGCTTAAGAAGCTTCCTTGCCCTGTTCTGCACTCAATCTGCTTTGCTGAGATGGCATGCCATGCCCGATTAGTTGCTAAAATATCCTGCCATATATTTATTGTGAAGTAGATTGCCATGGTCTAGTAGCCAATCTGTTAGGTGAAATAGCTCGACACCATTTTATACTCGATCTTTGTTGCTTCGATGGCCTTCGATGGCTATGTGCTCGGCCTCATTGACTGCTGAAATAGCTTGCCATAATTTAGCACTCAAATCTGCTAGCTGAATTAGCTTTACATATATTTCCTTACTTAGATCTGCTTGTCCAAATATCTTGCCATAGCTTTAGACATCGACCTAGGTATTTTTTTTCTAGACTTTATAAAAAAAAGCATATATGTTTTTCCTGTAATATCTAGTAGAAGAACTAATTTGTATGTCTAACAGATGGACATGACTTGGATAACTTCTACTCGAAGATTCTCCGCTGCATATGTCGAGGGGGTTGAAAACTTCATGAACTTTATTAGAGCTGAGTACGGTGGTCCGAAATCAGATGTGCTCTGCCCGTGTAGCAGTTGTATGAATTCAGTTACAAGACCCCAGTCAACTGTGCAAAATCATCTACACTTGTATGGGATGTCGGTCACATATACTAGGTGGATTCATCATGGTGAAGCTATGAACGTCAATGTTACTGACTATGTGGAAGCAGCAGATCACCATCTTGATCTGCCTGATGCTCGGGTGGAAGAGGAGGAGGAGGAGGAGGTGGTGATGGCGGAGCCAGTGAGCTTGACCAACATTGAAACAATGCTACAAAATGCTCGCGCATTTCGTGAACTTTCACCTGCAGAAGAAAAATGGTGGGCCCGCATGTTGGAACAATGCAACGTGGCAGTCACCCCAGGAAATAAGCTGTCAGTATTCTCAGCTATGGTCACCTTTCTTTAGGTGAAGACATCTAAGCAGATGACCAACAAATCATTCGATGCGATGTTGGCTGCTTTCCGCAAATCTTTCCTAGATGCATCTAAGCTGCCACACACCTACAGTAAAATGAAGAATTTCCTTCGTGCAGTTGGAATTGGATATGATATGATCCATGTTTGTAAGAATAATTGTGTTCTATTCCGGAAGGATTATGCCAACTTAAGTGAATGCCCAAAATGCAAATCATCAAGGTGGAAATATGGTGATGCTGTGAAGAGGATTCCTCATAATGTTTTGAGACATTTTCCAATTATACCAAGATTGCAGAGGTTGTTTCATGATGCTAAAACAAGAGAGGATGTACTGTGGCATTCTAGGAACCAGGAGTACAGAGATCAGAATGTAATGAGCCATCCATCTCATGGTAGTGACTGGAAAAGCTTCAATCAGAAACACAAAAAGTTTGCTACTGACCCGAGAAACATTAGACTTGGCTTAGCTACAGATGGATTTAACCCATTTGGCCACCAGAGCACCACATATAGCATGTGGCCAGTGCTTGTTATTCCTTACAACATGCCATCAAATGTCTGCACCAAAGAATCAAACTACATGATGGCCTTGCTCATCCTAGGTCCAAAAAGTCCTGGAAAGGATTTTGATTTATTCATGGAGCCTCTTGTGGAGGAACTTCAACAGCTATGGAGGAGTGTTCTCACTCGAGACCTATATAGCAGCCCACCAGCTGATTTCTTTCTGCGTGCTGTTATAATTTGGTTCATCCATGATTATCCGGCTTTGGGCACTATGTTAGGGTGAACGACACATGGTTACAATGCATGTGTTTGCTATGACAAGAATCCGCTGTCATACGCAATACTTAGCAAGATCTGTTACATTGGACACCGCCGTTTCCTTGCCAAGGACAAGTTGTGTCCTACAAAATACCAAAGACATGTGTTCAATGCAAAGCATGAAAACCGTGATGCGCCAAAGCGGCTCACCGGCGATGAGTTGCAAGAGGAATTAGAGAAGGTCAGGCATATTACACCAGGAAACCATCCTGATAATGGTAGCAGGAAAAGGAAGCGTGGCAGGGCAGAAGAGAGATTATTGTTTACCTGCAGGTCCACTTTGTGGGACTTGGAGTATTGGAAAGATTTGGATCTGCGGCATAATCTTGATGTGATGCACATCGAGAAAAATATATGTGACAGCATTATCGGCACACTTCTTAATATTGAAGGCAAGACGAAAGATACCTTAAAATCTAGGATTGATTTGACACACTTGGGTATCAGAACCGATTTGCAGGTGAAGGCTGATGGTGCATCACGGGATATGGCACTAGCTGTGTATGCCTTGGACAAGGTAAAAAGAAAAGAATTCTGCAAGATCCTGTCATGTGTGAGATTCCCACATGGATTTGCTTCCAACCCTGAAAGGAGAGTCAGTGCAGATGGAAACAAGGTACAAGCGTTGAAAACTCATGACTGCCACGTCCTACTTCAAAGGGTTTTACCTGTTATCCTTAGAGGATTGGGCCGCCCTGACTTATACAGAGCAGTTGTAGAGTTGTGACAATTCTTCAGGGAACTCTGTAATAGAAATATCAGGATAGATGCTTTGGAGCGTCTTAGAGACAAGATACCAACTATCCTATGCGACCTTGAGAAGATATATCCTCCAGCCTTCTTTGATGTGATGGTGCATTTGGTTGTTCATCTACCTGATGAGGCACTACTTAGAGGTCCAGTACAGTATGGCTGGATGTACCCTACTGAAAGGCGGCTAGGCACTTTCAAGGGCTATGTTAGGAACAGAGCTAGACCTAAGGGTTCCATTGCAGAGGCCTACATTGCTACAGAAGCATTGACATTCTGCTCAAAATACATTGAAACAGCTGATCAGCTTAGCAAAAAGGTGGGTGAAGACAATCCCGAGCTCAATGTTTTCGATTATTCTGTTCGAGTTACAGGAAAGAGTCGACAAGATGACAAACCTAAAGATTTGGACAAAATGGTTTGGTATGTGTTGAATAACTGTCCTGAGATTCTACCTTATATCGAGTAAGTGCAAAGTACCGCAGCTTATACATCGTAATCTACTAAACTTGCAGCACATTCTTATATATTTAGATGTTTGACGCGATCACTATGTTGTGCAGCATCTACAAAAAGGAGTTACTGGCGCAAAATCCAAGAAACATTGACAAACTGGTTATGGCAGGATTTGCGAAATGGTTCAAGAGCCGTGTAAGCTTTTGAATTACACTATTAGTTTTTTTAATATATTGAGTACATAAGATGATTAGCTTGTCTATTTTCTAACCATAGGTTCAGAAGATGCGGGAGGATGGGCAGGCAGTTAATGATGCCCTTTACGCACTAGCAATGGGTCCTGATACTCGGGTAAGACATTATGAATCTTGCGTTGTTGGAGATGTGCGCTACAACACCCTTGCACACGACGAAGGCAGGAAGACACAAAATAGTGCCGTCATGAGCATGGATATGTACGGCGACGACACAACTAAAATGTATGCTAACATAACAGACATTGTTCAGTTGCAGTATATCTCCAGTTTTGAGGTTCATCGATGTGTGGTTTTGTTCTGCTGTCATTGGTACAACCTGTTTTCCAGGATCGCAAAACCCAAAGCTGATGATTATTTCAAATCCATCAATGTCAAGGCGGCGTACCACACCGACGAGCCTTTTATTTTGGCAAATCAAGTAACACAGATATTTTTATTGTAAGACACATATGCACGTAGTGATAACTGGAGAGTATTGTAAAGGTTTGAGCAGAGGAATTTGTTTCATGAAGTTGCACAACAAGATGATGCTTACGCTACTCCTGATGTAGAAGATTCCACAGAAGTTCGTAGTATCTTTGAGGACCATCATGTCAATAAGGCTAGCGAAAAGATTCCCTGTCGGGCTGTGGACGTACGAGAGTTGATGGATAAGAGGCCAACATTCGAGGACATTGAGGATGAAGAAGAAGATGACACTGGGGGGAATTACGATTCAGACTGATACACATGGCGAATATGTTGACGCTGCTGCTGCGGATGATGATTAGATTGCTTTTGTCATATTTGCCTGTGAAAGACGACTTTTTATCTACTATATGTGAAATTGTGTTTGCTGTGACAACTGAAACCTGATGAAGTTATTGTTTAGTATTTTGCTGTGAGAACATCACTTATTATGTATGTTCATTTGTGTTTGGTGATTGTATGATGACTAAAACATGATGACATTGTTGTTTAGTTGTACTCATATTTGGCTGTGAAACTTGTATTTGATGACATAGTTTGCTGTTCGACTACAATTTGCTCTACGTCTTCGAATGGGAACGAAGCTGACCCGACAGGGCCTCTGCTAATTTATTTATTTATTATCAAAAGGGCCTATGCTATTTATTTATTTATGAGGAAAAGGGGATACCCCCCCCCCCAATTTCCGTTAAGAGAAATCATTAGTTGTTCACAACACTATGCCCAGCCTCCTAAACAGGTTTCATTCATTACTAGTTTCAGCAAAGTGCTTAGGTCATAGCCACTGAATACATACACTGCAAATAAAGAGACAATCATCCTACAGAGCACAACGATTTTGCCCATTATCTTCACAAGCTCTTTCATCTCCTCATTGCTGTCAAGGCCGTTTAGCAGCTGTTGCTTGGCCATGATCAGAGGAACTGCATCTTTAACCTTCTGCTCTGCATCTTTCTCTTCTGCTGTTCCTTCAGTTACTTGTCCAACACCCCAACCTGCTGGTATTGGGATTCCTCAGCTAACCAAATAATCAGCGTAGTTCCATTCCCCCACATTAGCAACTTCCCAGAAATACAAATCACACAAATCTTCCCTTTTCTGCATGAATCAAATTGGAAGATCATCAACCAAACTATTAAAAAAATCAGCAACTGAAAGCAGGCGAACAACACTTAAACATATTATTACCCCATGATTCGGGCATTTGTAGAAGACATGGCCAGGGTTGAGGATTGTGGTTGAGACGCGATGGATGACTCTGCGTGATTTGCAGTAGTGGCACCACACCAACGGCAGCGGGTTGCGATGAGCAACCAGCTGTGGTGCGTGTGCCGGCGGGGGTGTGATGAGACCCACGGGCGATGGTATGGGTGGCGACTTGGCGCATATCTGGTTGTTGCCTGCTAAAGAGCAGGTCGACGAGTCGCCAGCGGACATGGTTGCTGCGGCCAGAGCTTCTGATGCTAGGCAGAGTAAGTACAGAAGAGGAGAAGCAAATGTTGGATATGTTAGTTTCATTACTTGCAGAGTAGCATAGCACTATATATAGTCATAGTCTAGGTTTGGATTCGAACCAGCTACAGGAGCACGTCTCTCTTTTTTCTAAAACTCAGCAATGTATCTTTACTGGTACACTAGCTTGTTATGTACGCCTTCTCAAGTCTTTGATTTTCTTCTTTTTTTTGGGAGGAAGGAAGGAGGAGAAAATTGAGGGTTCCTGCGACTCGAACCCAAGACCTCTCAATTGAAAACCAAGGGTGCTAGTCACTTATGTGGCGAACGTTTCCTAGGAGGAGGACGGCAAACAAACGCATTTTCCTGGCAGTTTTAGTTGCGACAAAAGATCAAACGGTCGCAGTTTCGGGAATGTTATATGGCGAACGAGCCCAGTTTTTCTTTTCTTCCTATAAAAAAGTATGCTACGTGGTGTCGGCTTAGTCAACAAACAATTGTGCCAACCTTGACCACTGGATTGACATTCAACGTCTATCATGTTTCTTCAGTCGCTTCTTCCTCCAGCCGCCAAAGCCAAGCCAGCGCCGGCGGGACAGCCTGCTCTCGCCTCCCACGGCTGGCTGTGCTGCCGTGCATGCATCGTGGCCACATCGCACCATAAAACTCTGCGCATCTTCCCCGGCTCCTGTTCGTTCCCATCCGAGTCCTCACCATCGTCCTCCGCCTTGGTTCGCTCACCGAGGCGCCGCCCTTCGGTGTTGTCAACATGGTCAACAACCGAGAGGAATAAGGAGATGAGTATACATGGTGAGGATGACAGTAGGGACCCACCAGGATCATGGCAGTAGGCAAGCAAGTGCCTCCTTTATTACAAGAAAAATAAGGGTTCCTCCTGATGGTTTCCTGACATCTGGGTCGCACACCACTTTCAATGTAGTCAATAAGCGAGATAACTGCATAAGGAGAGGCTGACACCCGGGACCCAGTAGCTCGCGCAGTTTTTTTTTTCGGGACGGAGAAGGGTATCAACTAGGTTGTGCGGGAGCTGTGGCCCGTCTAGCCAGGCTTTTATTTCATATGTTTACCACATGACCAGCCCAGTTTTTTTCCTTTCTGAAAATGGCTAACCCAGCTATTTTGGTTTTTTGCAGAATAACCAACGTAGGCCTACTTGCTTTTCTACGCCCTGCTGGGCCGGAAATCTTTCAAGACAAGGAGGGATGCATTCGGGCTTGCCCAGAAAATGGGCTATAAGTAATAAGAAATGGGCTATATGTAATAAGAAATTGGCTGTAAAATGAAAAAATACAGAAAACAGGCAATTAGTTCCAAAATACTTTTTTTCTTTCGGATTTTGATATTTTAAATTTCATTGTTTTTGTGCGGGTAAAATTTCATTGGATTTAAATTAAGGTATGTTTAGTTTTTAAATTAATTTGAATCTGGCTAGAAATTTCAGGCTATATGCTGTTTGGGACAGATTTGGAGGCTGACTTGTGGGTCTACTAGGTTGACGTGTATGAAAGGCTTTGTCAACTTAGTCCACAAACGATTCTAGCAGCAGTGACCGTTGGATGTTAATCCAACGGCCGTGCTGCTTCTTCAATATCTAATCTTCTTGCTCTAGCCGCCCAAACCAGCGCCGGTGGGACTGCCTGCTCCCGCCTCCCGTGGCCGGCTGTGCTGCCGCACAGGTCGCACCGCCCCACCCTACTCCATCGCTAGCCAGACCATTCCTCTACTCACCCACACCTCCTGTTATTTTCCGGTGACGGCAGCCGAACTAGTAAACCCCTCATACTCCCCACCGCGTGGGCAACCACTGCCGAGTCTTCCTCGGCTCCGGGTCATTCCCTTCCTAGGCCTCACCGTCGTCCACCGCCCTGGTGCTATCAGCGCGGCGTGGTGAACGTGGTCAACGAATGAAATCCATCGGAAGAGGACTGTACGTGGAGAGGCTAAGAACTAGCTCCACGACTGTACGCAAGTAAGGGCCTCCTTATTACGCGCAAAATAATGATTCCTCCACCTGACAGTGGGGACCCACTGGAAGGGCCTCTGTATTTCGTGAAAAAATGTTCCTCCCGCTGACAGCTCAAACCCACCAGCTATATCTTTGCACGCAAGGAAGTGCCTCCTTATTACGCACAAAAAAAAGAATACTCCCCCTGCTAGCTGGGACCCACCATATTTGGAGGCTGACATGTGGGCCTACTAAGTAGACGGGGATGCAGGATTTGTAAACTTAGTCAATATAAACGATTCTAGCTGCAGCGACCGTACGATGTCCATCCAACGCCCGTCGTGCTTCTTCAACCTCTGGTCTTCTTGCTCCAGCCGCCAAAACCATCGCCAGCCGTGCCGCCTACTCCTGTGTCCCGTGCCGGCTGTGCTGCCGCGCAAGCCTCACCACCCCACCCTATTACCATTGCTGCCCTAGCCATCCCTGTACTCACCCAGACCTCCTGTTATTCTCCGGCGACGGCAGCCTCACACTGTAGCCAAAGCAGTAAACCCTCGTACTCCCCTCCGCGTGGGAAACAACTGCCGAGTCTTCCCCGGCTCCTGGTCATTCCCTTCCTAGGCCTCGCCGTCGTCCCCACCTTGGTGCTCTCGACGCGGCGTGGTCAACGTGGTCAAGGAACGACTTCCATCGGAAGAGGACTTTATGTGGAGAGGCTGACAGTTGGGTCCACGGCCGCAGCAAGGAAGTGCCTCCTTATTATGCGCAAAATAATTATTCCTCCACCTGTCAGCAGGGGCCCATCGGAAGGGCCACCGTATTTTGCCAAAAAAACTTTTGCCCCCTGACAGCTGGGACCCACCAGCTACATCTTCGCACGTAAGGAAGTGCGTCCGTACTACGGGAAAAAAATGATTCTTTCCCCTGACAGCTGGGACCCACCAGCTATATCTTCGCACGCAAGGAAGTGTGTCCTTATCCTCCTTGATAGCTGGGACCCACCCGATCGAAGCGTACGTAATGTTGTCTGTCTGGTCGCGAACGTGTGCGTACATAATGGTCGATCGGTCTCTCTGCAGCGATGAACTGTGGCCGAGTAAGGAGCGGCATGTGTCATAGTAGAGGCGCGGACGTAGCATGTCACGGAGTCCCGTCTATATCGTGTACACGTACGTACAGCCACGCTGCAAGAAAGTAAATACGGCTACGTACGTACATACGGGCGGGGTCTCGAACGCGTACAGCGACGTCGTCCTATTCATCGGCAGCCAACCGGCTGGGTCGCAACGGAGGAAACAGCGTCGTGTTCATCGGGAGGCAACCGACTGGGTCAGAATACGTTGTGTTCATCGGGAGCCAAACAGCCAACACAAGGTCTGGCGTACCACAGAACGGAGGAAACGGCCTTCTGTTTGACCACGTACGGTCGAAACAGGGTACTGTTCATCGGGAAGGGTCTGGCGTACCGCAAAACGGAGGAAACAGACTTCTGTTCAAGGGTCTACAGTCGAAACAGGGTCTTGTTGATCGGGAGGGGTCTGGCGTACCGCAAAACAGAGGAAACGGACTTCTGTTGGAGCGCCTACGGTCGAAACGGGGTCCTGTTTATCCATGGGCTACTGTTCATCCAGCCTCCACCGGCTACTGTTCATAGAGCCTCCACGGGGTCCTGTTCATCCACCCCCAACCGGCTGGGGTGCGGCGGCCTCCTCGGGGTCCTGTTCATCCAGTGGCAACGGCCTACTACCATGGGGTCCTGTTCATCCAACCCCCACCGGGAACTATTCATCCACAGCCAACCAACCGGCTCGACTCACCACGTTTCGACTCGTTCTACGTACCGCACGCATGGTAGCAACGGTCACTGTTCATCGAGAGGCAACCCAACACCGGCTGGCTACGTCTCGCACGGGGGCTCGATCGGCTTCAGTAAGTAGCAGCAGTGATCGATCGCTCGGGTTCAGTTAGCAGCAGCAACGAAGGAATCGCTCGGGTTCAGTCAGCAGCGAATGAATCGCACAGGTTCAGTTAACAGCCAAGGGATCGATCGCTTGGGTTCAGTAACGTAGCTAGTGCGATCGCTCGGGTTCAGTTAGCCAACGCCTCGCACACACGCGCGTACACTAGAGAAACGCGCAAACCTTCGTGCATCGCTCGGCCCCGACCACCCACAGTAACCGGGAACTCCCCGATATTTTCCTCGCCCTCACTTCTACCATGATTTTTTCCGTCATGGACGGCCCAAAGAATGTCATGCAGGTGCGTCTCCGGCCCGCCCAGGACGAAAAGCCCATTTTCTGTCATGATTTTTTGTCATAGAAGTAGGAGCCCACCACATCTATGATGATACATGTTTTTGTCACAATTATCATCATAGAAGTGTCATAAGCATGACAGAAAAAGATTTCGTTCGGGCCAAAATGTCACGGATGTGCCTTTTTTTGTAGTGTGAGTCGAGGAGGAGGAGGTCGTACGTTGATGGATGCATCTTTCTTCTTGCCTCCTGTAACCACCACTGCGATTGCATCATCGTGGCCTTAATTCTTATTGTGCTATCGCATTCTCGTTCCATTCAATAAAGACATGTGCGATCCCTTTGCTCACAATTGGAGGCAATTATATGCATCACTGCAACTAGTACTCCATCTGTCAATTTATAAGTTGTGCTTACCTTTTCCATCAACTTCGTAATTTACGTTCGATGCTTGACCCGACCTACGAACTACTCCTAAATTCAAAAACTGAGACCGAACTTATAAATTCAAAACTACTCGTGCAGCACGCCTGTCATGTTCGCAAGTTCAAAACAAGAAACTGGAACACATACATGAAGCATGTCTCCCTTCCCCATCACATACCACACTGTCGTTCCGCCCCCCCCCCCAGTCAACGCGCATTGGCTAGGCTTTATATGACTACAACATGTGGGACCGCATGTGACCAAACCGACGATGCGCCAACCTAGCTACTACCCTGCTTATCTGGCGGGAAAAACCCCGCCCTAGTGTTTCTAATTGTTATTTCTATCTATCGATCGTGCCAAGGAGCAGAATCAAATGTTACAATTTATACATGTTTCTCTACTCCTATAAAAGACTCAGTTGGTGATGATGGTGTGTCTGCCATCCGTCATTTCTGACCATTAGATCTGCATCTAACGGCTGTGAGGTAAGTTGTGGCATTTTTGCAACAATAGCCCACTTCTCTGCTCCAATTTGCAGAAAACCCCTTATTATATTGAAAGCAACCACATCCCTCCCTCACCTCATCAAAACAGCCTGAGAAATATATTTGAGTGAAACATAATATATTTTTAGTGGTATATGTATATCAAAACAAGAGTGTTTTCTTTCAAGTTTGTGAACAAGTACTATTCTACTTTGGATCCGTTGCAACGCACGGGCACATCTCTACTCTTTCTCTACTCTTATAAAAATAGAGTTGGTGATGATGGTGTGCCTGCCATCCTACAATATAGGCCACCCGATTTATATCTGACGGATAGGAAGGAAACTATGGCAATGTTGCAAAAAGATACCCACACCCCTCTCCACATTTGCAAATAAGGCCTTCCCTCATTCATCCTTTTCTCCCACAAGATAAACTACTCATACAAATGCATCTTGATGTTCCGTGCAACGCACGGGCATCTTGCTAGTTGCTAGTAAAAGGAAAAGGCATGCCGCGTTCGCATCGCACCCCCACACGCCCAGGAATCGGGAGTGCTCCATGGCCCGTCCGACACGCCACATAGCTAGGGAAGGCGTGTTGCCTAGCATTTTCACTTTCATGTGGGACCGCCGTAGAGCAAACCGACTATCGGCAAACAGCACCCCACCCGCCGCGTTGGAAAATAGAAACGAGGAGGGGAAGATCTAGCTGTAGCATGAAAGCCAAGAAATTTGGTGTCAGATGGGACTTGTTGATAGAGTAGGAGCACTCCGTACTACTCCAACAATGAATTTTGTACTACTACTACCACTATACAACTAGGTACGTGCACGGCACAACATCGTAAGGACAAAAAACGGGAAGATCTTGTGTTGGGTGATTTATCTTTTTTTCAGTCAACGTAGCATGAATAATATGATGTGGGGGGCACCCATGAAGCCATGTGGCACGTCTGGAGGTCTTATTTAGAGCTTCTTGTGTGGATTGATCACACTGTCGTGCTGCTCGTTCGAGAAGAACGTGTATGGGTACAATTAGGTTATAGTAGATCTGAATCGCAGTCACCTGGACCATTGGATCAACATCAATCAACGGTTTGTATCGTGTACGTGCAAATACACGCATTGACTCCGGAAAAATAATGAATATAGAATATATAATACATAATACCGAATATTGGGTTTCTCTAAAGTCAAACTTTCTATACTTTCAACAATTTGTAGGAAAAAGTATTAACATATACACCACCAAATATATATCATTTGATTCATCATTGCTTTTATTTCCACATCGTGTAAATTTGTTAGTGTAAATATTCATATTGTTTTCACCAAATTCGGTCAAGCTTTATATAATTTGGCTGCAGTGAAAGCTATATATGTGCGGAGTAAATTACAAATGGAGGGAGTGGAATAGATATAGATATAACTATACAAATAAAAAATATACTAATATAGTCTACAGATATAAATAAGGCTACTACCCTTTTTCTAGGTTAGAACTCGCGTTGTTGTGTACACATTGTTTTGATTCGCTATAGTTTGCATTTGCGGGGTGTGTGTAGGACTACCGCCTTTTGTTCAGTATGAGCAACCCCACCATTATCCTTAATTAATTCATACTGGCAATTACGATTGCATTATCTTAGTTCTAGCCGGTTCTTCGGTTGCTTGGAGGAACTCCATCTTGTTATTTAGGTTGATTTTGTGCACACAACAAGATCATCATCCATCAAAGATTTGTTTAGTAACGATTGTCGATTTGTATCACCGGGTATGATATAGTTGGATCGTCAACGTCAAAATCCACCAAATCGATACTTATCCCCACTCTCATTGAATGATTGGGTTGCCATCATAAGACTACCACCTAGACAATTCCTTCCCTATAACGTACACATGAGCACCCATCTCATTATTCAGGTCCACGCCTCCCTCTCTCTCTCTCTCTCTCTGTCTCTCTCTCTCTCAACACACACACCTCTTCACATGATGCGTGCCTCTTGGTCTCTCTTCCATCCCATGACAAAAAGGCACACCGCCATTCTCTTCTTCTTGCTACCCCCATCTATGTAGTTAGGTCTCATTGCAACAAACAAGCATTCATCTGTCTCTCTACTATCTCTTTCTACCACACATAACCTTCCACCCCTAGCCAGCCGTGCTGTCATGGTCTATCCAGCTCTCTCACAGCAAACAGACGCTGTCTGTGTGTCCCTTCATCGCACACACACTATCGCTCTCCCATATCCGCAACCTCGTAACCTTTCCGATCCCGATGTTACACGCACCTCTCTCTCTCTAACACACACACACGCACACGCACACACACGAACACGCACACACCCTCTCTCTCCCTTTCGGACACTCCTCTCTCTACGACACACACAGTCTTTCGAACACGCATATGCCCCTCTCTCATTAGGTATCCCTGCCCCCGCCCCCCCTCTTTGTCACACAAACATTCTCTCTATATCTATCTCATGCAATAATACATGCATAGTCTAAATTGAAACCAACTACAAAAATGAGCTCTGATTACAAAAATCAAATCCTCTCCCAAAGAGAATATGAAAATAGGGTGAAATCGTGCACACAAATGTTTGTTGCGTGCATGAATGTCAATGATATGGATGTACTACTCGTACATCCACACAGACCCATTTCACACAAATTGCATTAAACCCTTCTCAAAATATGGTGCGCATGTGATGTTTGTTGTACTGCTCCTGCCAGCCTTCCTCCGACATGTTCCAACATATTGTGCTACTTCCGATTCTATTTTTCTCCTCAGACCATGTGAAACCACGAAAAGGACACCACCCACCCCCAGTGGTACTGTAGCTCGAAGCTCCCATATGGACACAAGAACCACCGAAACATGCAGCCGTTGCCGAAGTGGACGGCGCCACGGCCTGGGACGAGGACGGAGTCTCCGACATCGCCGAGGTGGAGCACGCCCTCTACAGCCGTGAGTAGCGCGCGCTGACTGTCCACGCGGAGGACATTGTGATCTAGCGGCTCGCCCTCATCTGCCACGAGGGGTAGCTGTGCTCCGGCAGCACGCCCTGGTCGGTCATGAGGAGGTGCATCGCGTCCTCGCCGCTCACAATGTGGACGAGCGCGTTCTCTAGCAGCATGCCCGCGAGCATCGCATCATCGAGAGCACGCCCGCGAACATTGCATCATCACCACTCTCGACGTGGATGAGCACGCGCTCTGACAGCACGCGCATGAACATCTATCGGGGGTTGGATGCGACATATGCCAAAGGATGGCTTATCATGGTGGGAGCTAGTAGAACATCGCCGGTGCCTGGAAGCGGGATGAGGCGTAGACACGAACGCCGGCGTACTTTACCCAGGTTTGGGGCTCTCCTGGGAGATAACACCCCTAGTCCTGCTCTGCGGGGTCTCCGCATGATCACTAAGGCACTAGTGAGTACAAGGTGCTCCTTGAGCTGTATGCCAGAGGTAGAAGAGAGCAGGGCTGACTCTCTCCTCACTCTGAATGAGTCTAGGTTTCACAGGTTCGGAACCCTTTGCATGGGTGCCCTGGGGGGTTTATATAGGCCTACCCCCCAGGGGTAAAATAGTCATCTGGCCAGGTGTAGGGTCCGGCTGTCAGCGTCTCTGGCCGCCGGCTGGTCTGGCTCGGAGCCGACAGGCTGCTCCCGCCACTCGTGGGTCTCATCGGCTGCTTGTTGCTGTAGCCGTAATGCTGATGACGCATGCTTGGTCGGGGGGGGGGGGCGTGGCTACAGTCCCGCCATCGGGTGGGAGATCACTATAGCCACATCGTGTCTTTTCTGGTTAATGGCGCGCGGACTTCGAGGGAGGAGGGGCCGCCTGTTCTGGGAGCCGGCCTCCCACCGGTCCGACTGGTCAGGCTCTACCACCCTCCAGTCTCTCGCTGCTTGGTAGGGCCTGCCGCCTGCAGGCCGTACCGACAGGCCGTCGTGGGAACAGGGCTTCGCCAGATAGGAATGACGTCAAGGGTGGAGTGGCCACAGTGCCACGTCGTGAGGGGATCTCTGCCTGTACGGAGCATTGTGGCTGCGCCGTGCCCTGGATATGGGGGGATGGGCTATACTGTAGCCACATCCTGTCTGGTCTTCTTAATGGGGGCGTAGACTTTGAGGGCGTCGCGGGCCACCTCTTCTAGGAGCCGGCCTCTCTGGAGGCCGCCTGCTAGGAGTCGGCCCGTCTTGGGGCCGTCTTCCGGTGCTTGGCCGTCCTTTGGCAGCCGGCCATATGACCTAGCCGGCCACCAGAAGGCGGCGCTTCATCCTTGATGCTTGAGGGGCGCAGCCGGCCCAATGTCTTGAAATGCTCAGGGACCCGGGTTAGGCTACCCGTGGCCCATTACTCCGACAGTAGTCCCCGAAGCTGGTGAGGCGTCGCGGCCGATAAGTCGAGAGGCCTCAGCAGCTTCCTTCTCCGAATGCTCTCGCTGAATGCTTCGTCCGCCTCCTGGTGTGCCACCTACTGGGAGTCGGTCGTGACCAGGCAGCTTCATCTGATAATTTCGAAACGCTGAGGCGAGAACCTGGTGGCGGGCCGGTCGAGCTTCTAGGCGCGCCGCCCACCGCAAGCACGCCACGCGGCGCCAGCTAGCCGGGCCAGCCCGCCAGTCATGCACGTGATGGGACGTGGCAGCAGGCCGGGCCCACCACTACTGGGCCTCGGCGCGCGGGTGGATCCGCTGCGGCCAAGGTAGACGGTCGCGATTCCGTGCGGGGTCACTGCGCGCAGTAACCCACGTGATAACCGTGGGGTCGTGGGTGCAGTTAATCCCATGATCCCACGCCCCGCCCCCTCGGCTTTGTAGCCTAGGGGCTATAAGTAGGGGGAGGAGGAGGAGCGGCGGAGCACTCGCGCCCTCCTCTCCCTTTGCCATTTTCATCCTTCTCCTTTCCTTGCTGCTGCCGCACCTCCGCGCTCCGCCGAGGCGCTGCCGCAGCTCGCCACTGTCGGTCCCCTTCGCCCCAAGCCTCTTGCTCCGCCGCGGCCCTTGCCTCCGCCGCAGCGCCATTTCTCCGAATAGCTCGGTCCCCACGGCGCGCGAGAAGGGAGGGGACTGGGATGGCTCGGTCGTGATCGAGGACCACCTTGCCTTCCTTCATGCCACACGATGGCTGCCCGGCGCGGGCTTCGTTAAGGTGCGCGTGCCGCCGGAGAGGGAGATTTCGCCGGCGCCGCAAGGAGGCGAGCGGGTCATCTTCCGCTCGCACTTCCTCCGCGGCTTTGGCCTGCCGGCGAGTGGATTCCTCCGTTCCTTCCTCGACTTCTACCATCTTCAGCCGCATCATCTGACACCTAACACCGTGACGCTGCTGTCCGCCTTCGTCACGATGTGCGAGGGCTATCTTGGCATCCTCCCCACCATCGAGCTGTGGGGAGCATTCTTCTACACCAAACTGGGCACCTCCGCCAGGGAGAAGGCGGCCCAGTGCGGTGCCTTCGTCGTGGTGCACCGTCCGTCGGGGAAGAATGCCTTCCCCGCCATCAAGCTATCACAGTCGGTCAAACTGTGGCAGAAATCATACTTTTATGTGGAGAACGTCGACCCGGCAATCGACTTCATCAACTTGCCGCCCTATGAAGCCGGCCCTCCGGCCGAGCCTCGGGCCAACTGGGGCTACAAGCCGAGACCCTTGTCAGCCGACACCACCGCAGCCATCAACCGGCTCCGGGTGCTGACGGGCATAGAAGGCCTCAAGGCGTCCGACCTGCTGGTCGCCTTTGTCCAGCGCCGGGTTCTCCCGCTCGAATGCCGGCCTCATCTGATCTGTCGGATGAGTGGGCACCGTGACCCGAGCCGGTTGGGCACGAGGGACATGCCGACCGCCGAAGTTGCCCGTATGGTGAACGAGATCTTCGACCTCAAGCTGTCGGAAGGGTCCTGGCGGTTCGGCAAGCGGCCATACTCCCGCGCCAACCCGCCGCCTGCTCCGGCGACGGCCGCCGTGGTGGGGCCGGGTGAGCGCTATCAGCCGGACCGGGAAGTGAGCGACATGGACGACCCTGACTTGGGGGCGGCCGCCCTGGAAGACGACGCCACGGGCGGCGGCGATGTAGCAGGCGGCTCCGAAGAAGGAGGCGGCCTTGAGACTTGGCCTGATGACGATGACGAGGAGGATGAGCCGCGCCACGCGCGAGGCGCTGACAAGGCGGACGTGGGCCCTTCTGCTGGGCCGGCTGCTCGAGGCGGTACGCGCAAGCGCAAACAAGGCGTCGTCTTGTTCGGTAGCGTGCCGAAGAAGGCCAAGAACCCGACCGGGGCGACTAAGCGGAAGGAGGCCGCCGCAAAGGCGACCAAGTTCCTGAAGCTTCCGAAGGTGCCTCCTATGGTGTCGGCGTAAGTGTCTTTTCCTTGTGCTTTCTTTTCTTGTTGGTTCCGTCTGAGCTTCTTTGCTATATTTTCCTTGACTTAGGGCTCCGCTCTCCCTTGAGAAGTCGGCCGCCGCCTCCGTCATCGGGTCGGTGGAGACCTCTACCACCACCCGGCGAATCGACCCAGCAGCCGACCTCCGGGAGGCGCAGGAACGAAACATGCGGGAGGCGCGGGAGGAGCAGGAAGCCGCCCGCATGGAGAAGGCGGAGGCGGACAGGGCGGAAGCTGCCGCGTTGAAGAGGCTGGCGGAGGCTGAAGCCGATGCCGCGGAGAAGAGGCTGGGTGAAGGAGCCACGCGCTGTCAGGCGCCGCTACTCGTCACTCCCTTGAACTTCGCGCCGCCACCACCAGATTTTACGGCGCCGACTGGGGGAGCCGGCGTCGAACAGCCAGTCATGGGGAGAGAAGGCGGCGATGTCGTCATGCCGGAGGTAGTCGTGCCTCCGTCGCCGCCGTCTGGAGGAGCGCGGGACAAACAGTCGGCTGCCCCGCCGGTGCCGCCAGCCGGAAACAAGGTAGTGACGGGCCCAATTCCTGAGGCCCGCACACCATCGCGCCGCTGAGGCGCGAAGGCGGGTTCGGCGCCGCGACCGCTAGAAGCCGGCGCTGCGAGCTCGTCCGTCCTGGATGCCGAAGCCACCAGCCCCGCGCCCGCCGAGTGGGTGCGTGGAGGCGGGACCGGCCCCTTAAACCAGGCGATCCTAGACGTCCAGGCCAAACTCCGAGCTGAGGCCACCGCTCTTCAACAGTGCAACAGTGCGTTCTTGGATTCGCGAGCGGCCATTCGGGTACGTCCTTTATTTCTTCGTCTTTAATTCTTGTATTCTCTCTCTGGGGGCGTGCCAGTGCACCCGCTGGTTGTAGCCCCCGAGTTTCGGGCCGGCTGCTGAGCAGGCGGCTCGGAACTTTAATTGGAAAGCTCCGAGTGCTAACTTTATCTGCTATCTTCATTATAGGACTATCATAACCTTCGCGCGATCACCTTCAACTCCAATGTCCGAGAGCTGGACCGGCGGACCGCCGACTTGTCGGAAAGCCGGAGTAAGTCTTCGTTTTCATTCTCTGCGGGGGCACGCCAGCGCACCCGCGGGATGTAGCCCCCGAGATTCGGGCCGACTGCTGAGCAGTCGGGCCGGATCTCCCTGGCAGCCGTACCTCTTTTTTGTTGATGGTTGATATTTTTTCCTTCCTCTTGCTCTTGCAGAGGCCAACACTACTTTGTAGCAGTAGCTGGGTGAGGCCAACACCGCGTTGCGCGCCAAGGAGGTAGAGTGCAACGAGCTGGCCCAGGAGCGTGACCGACTGGCCAAGCAACTGACAGAGCAGGCGGAGCTTCTCCAGAAGGCCCAGAAGGAGGCGGAGGAAAAAGAGTCCAGTCTCCTCGCCGAGTTCGAGACCGAACGCTCCGCCTGGACTGACAAGGAGGCGCTGCTGAAATCCGGCTTCAGCAGGATTGAAGACATAGTTGATGGTAAGCTTTCTTCTTTTTCTTTCTTTGAGCTGCCGGTTGCCGATCGAGCCGGCGTCTAGCTTCTGACTTCTGATTTCTTATTTCTTTGCTTTCTTCCTGAGTAGACTTCTTTCCTGGCCACTCTGACGCCGCCAACCAGGCTATTGAGGCTTATCGTAGAGAACGGAGAGCGGAAGGCGTGCAGATCGCTGCCAACGCGCCCTGGACTCTTAGCGAACAGCTCCTCAGCATCCAGGCCCGCCTACGGCCAGCTCATCGGATGCTGTGCCGTCTTCAGCATGTCGGGGCCCAAGCGATCTCCGCCCTTTGGCCGGACATGCCGGCTCCGCGCACTCCAAGTCAGACTGCCGACTGGTTGGAGGTGGCGGCCGACCAACTCGAGGCTTAGAAGGGTTCCTCAGCCTGGGCTGGCGCGCGCCGGGCCTTGGAATTTGTCAAGGCGTGGTACCCTGGGCTAAATCTAGCCCAGTTGACCACGTTTCGGCAGGAGGCCCACGAGGAGCTGATGGCGGTGGAGCACGATCTTGTCAGACGGGCAGCGGCGATCGCCGAGTACACCAACACCAACATCTTTGTTCCCGAGCTGGCTGAGGATGGTGCCGAGGTGCCACCGGAGTGGTTCGGGCTGAACCCGGAGGACGACGAAGACTCAGCCGAGATGATCGACTCTAGCGATGAGGGGGAAGGCGAGGAGGACGGGGAGAGCGAAGAAGATATGCCGGAGGTCGGGGCAGACGACCAGTCTTAGCTTGATCGTGCCTCAAACAACGAGCCGCGCTCGAGTGCACCGACTGCTGCTGGAGGCGGCCAAGTGGAGACTGACCAGCCGTCCGCTCCACCAATCGGCACTACCGACTCCGCCAACCAGTCGGACCCCTCTTCTGCTCCCTAGGCCGCCGACTAGTCTTTATTTTTCCTGTTTTATCAGTCTCGACAAACTTTGTTAAATTCGCATAATTCCACCCACGGGGTGTATTTCAAACTCTGTTGAATCTGGCCAAGGGCCTATTGACATGCAGATACTCTTCTACATAAGTTGCGCTCTTGCCGAGCTCTGACTTTCCTTGCTTTCTGCTCCTTGGCTTTTTTCCTTTTCCGCCCTCCCTTGGCTGCTATCTTGCCAGCCAAACAGCCACTCTGCAGACTGCGGCTGGGTCAAGTACTTAACTACTTTCGGGAGAGCAAGTACTTAGCCGACTAGAGCGTTAGTAAGATAAGTAGAAGCCGGCCGCCCGGCTACTCCGCAGCCAGTCAATGAGGCGGAAGCTGGCCTGAACTATGTGCATGCTTTGGGTCCTTAGCCATTTTTCATGCGGACACCTTTTCTGCCTTTAACCCCTGCCCACCAGACAGTCGCTCTGCGAACTGTGGCTTTGGCAGGAGAAAGTTGATGCGCCAACGCATTACTTGTCCGGCTACAGGAAGCACCACATAGTACAAGGCGGCGAGCCCCCGGGCCGACTGGTCGAACCCGGTGCCAGGCGGAATAATGAAATGACACATTTATAGGCGTAATACTCATCACGCAGATAAAAGAGGGTAGCCCCCGAGTTCTTCTCGGGGAACCCGGAGTCTTCGTACTTAATACAAAGGGTAGCGTGGTACATACTACATCAACTGTAAAATCTTCGAAGGAGGTTTGCGTTCCACGGCCGCTCTATCTCCTTGCCGGAGTCGTCTCTCTTGCGTGCTCTGGGCTTCTGAGCATCGATCAGGTAGTAGGAGTCGTTGCCCAAAACTTTGCTGATGATGAAGGGGCCTTCCCAAGGTGCCGAGAGCTTGTGCTGGCCGGCTGTTCGCTGGATCAGCCGGAGCACAAGATCTCCCTCTTGGAAAGAACTTGGCTTGACCTTCCGATTGTAGTATCGGCGTAGACTCTGCTGGTAGATGGCGGACCGGCTGAGTGCCAACAGCCGGCCCTCTTCCAGCAGATCGACACCATCTTCTCGTGCTTCTTTTGCCTCCTCCTCAGTGTACATGGTGACTCGAGGGGAGTCGAATTCTATGTCCGTCGGGATGACGGCTTTGGCACCGTAGACGAGGAAGAAGGGCGTGAAGCCGGTTGACTTGTTTGGAGTTGTATGCAGGCTCCAGAGGACGGCCGGCAGCTCATCAAGCCAATAGCCGTCCGAACGCTCCAGAGGCTCGATTAGTCGGGGCTTGATGCCGGACAAAATGAGGCCGTTTGCTCGCTCCACCTAGCCGTTTGACTACGGATGGGCAACAGACGCTAAGTCCAGTCGGATGCCCTATGTCGCGCAAAAATGAGCCAAGGCGCCCTTGGCAAAGTTTGTGCCGTTGTCGGTGATGATGCTGTGTGGTATGCCATACCGGGTGCTCGCCATGCTCGATGACAAGCACCTCCGTGACGGTGCCTCCGCCACTGTTCGCGCGAGGGAGCGGTTCGTCATAGACCACCACGCTGGTGGGGAATGCGTCGGGCGACGCCGTGTCGGAATCGACAAGCATCGGGGCGGCGGAACCAACCGACTCCAAGTCTGCAGCAGGCTCGCTGTCGACGTGGAGCTGGTCGAGGAGGCCGACGAGGCGGCTCTCGGGGTCATCTGTGCCCGCGTCAGATACGGGCTCGTCGGGAAGAAGAATCTCGCCAACAAGATCGGCGAGGCAACCTGCCGCGCAGACGACCTCCACGCCGCGCACCGCGTCGGCGCAGGCGCCATCTGGTGTGCCGGGCTGGCTGCGCTCGCCAGGAAGGAACAAGGTTCCCGTCCAGAACAGGTCTCCGTACGGCGGTGCACCTAGCCCCACTGTGGGCGCCAAATGTCGGGGGTTGGATGCGACATATGCCAAAGGATGGCTTATTATGGTGGGAGCTAGTAGAACGTCGCCGGTGCCTGGAAGCGGGATGAGGCGTAGACACGAACGCCGGCGTACTTCACCCAGGTTCGGGGCTCTCCTGGGAGATAACACCCCTAGTCCTGCTCTACGGGGTCTCCGCATGATCACTAAGGCACTAGTGAGTACAAGGTGCTCCTTGAGCTATATGCCAGAGGTAGAAGAGAGCAGGGCTGACTCTCTCCTCACTCTGAATGAGTCTAGGTTTCACAGGTTTGGAACCCTTTGCATGGGTGCCCTGGGGGGTTTATATAGGCCTACCCCCCAGGGGTACAATAGTCATCTGGCCGGGTGTAGGGTCCGGCTGTCAGCGTCTCTGGCCGCCGGCTTCTTTGTCAGCCGCTGGGGCCTGCCGCCTGATGGGCCCTGCCGGCTGGTCTGGCACGGAGCCGACAGGCCGCTCCCGCCACTCGCGGGTCTCATCGGCTGCTTGTTGCTGTAGCCGTAATGCTGATGACGCATGCTTGGTCGGGGGGGGCATGGCTACAGTCCCGCCGTCGGGTGGGAGATCACTGTAGCCACATCGTGTCTTTTCTGGTTAATGGCGTGCGGACTTCGAGGGAGGAGGGGCCGCCTGTTCTAGGAGCCAGCCTCCCACCGGTCCGACTGGTCAGGCTCTGCCGCCCTCCAGTCTCTCGCTGCCTGGTAGGGCCTGCCGCCTGCAGGCCGTACCGACATGCCGTCGTGGGAACAGGGCTTCGCCTGATAGGAATAACGTCAAGGGTGGAGTGGCCACAGTGCCACGTCGTGAGGGGATCTCTGCCTGTACGGAGCACTGTGGCCGCGCCGTGCCCTGGATATGGGGGGATGGGCTATACTGTAGCCACATCCTATCTTGTCTTCTTAATGGGGGCGTAGACTTTGAGGGCGTCGTGGGCCACCTGTTCTAGGAGCCGGCCTCTCTGGTGGCCGCCTGCTAGGAGTCGGCCCATCTTGGGGCCGTCTTCCGGTGCTTGGCCGTCCTCTGGCAGCCGGCCTTATGACCCAGCCGGCCACCAGAAGGCGGCGCTTCATCCTTGATGCTTGAGGGGCGCAGCCGGCCCAATGTCTTGAAATGCTCAGGGACCCGGGTTAGGAAACCCGTGGCCCATTACTCTGACAACATCGCATCCTCGCCGCTCACAATGTGGACGAGCGTGTTCTCCAGCAGCATGCCCGCGAGCATCGCATCATCGCCGCCCACGAACATCGCATCATCGCCACTCTCGGTGTGGACGAGCACGTGCTCCGGTAGCACGCCCGTGAACATCGCATCCTCGCCGCTCAGGCGCACGAGCGTGTGCTCCAACAGCACGGTCGCGAGCATGGCATCCTCACGGCTCACGAGGTGGTTGAGCGCGTGCTCAAGACAGTACCCCAGGAGTAGAGACGCAAGCACCGTGCCCCCGGCTATGAGAAGTACTGCATGGTGCCCATCATGGTTTAGGAAAATCCCGTGACTCCGCCGCTCACTAGAGGAGCGCGAGCTCCAGGTGGCGCTCGAGGAGTCCCGCACCGATATGCAGGTGGCGGTGGACGTGCAAGATTATCCTTTGAGCTCTCCTCCTCTTACGATTTGGATTAATCATACATCCACCGCCCCCGTCGTACGTCCTCTGCCTCGGCTCCGGCGGACATTTGGAGTTTAGTTTTATGGAACTGTGAAGGATCAAGACTAATGCAAAAAACAACCTATGACTAACAGGCATAAATAGATGATGTGGCGGCATTGCATGCTGGAGTATATTGCAATTTATGGATTGCATGCATGACTAGCTTATGTGGCTTGGTTGCATGGCTAGGAAAGGCTAGAGAAAAATAAATAGATAATGTGTTTAGAGTGCACTGCACTAAATGGGAGCATGTAAATATCTTTAGAGTGCACTCCACTTTTTGTTTTCAGATGCTTAGGTGCACCGGATGCCGTGCCACGCAACAAAATGTTAGAAAAAAATCTGCTCCAATGTTTCAAAAATCTATTATTATCTTGAAACCAGCCACACCCGCCCCTCACCTCATCAAAACAGCCCGAGGAATATGTCTTCAGTGAAGCATAATTTATTTTTACTAATATATGTATATCAAAACTAGAGTGTATATATTGCAACGCACGGGCCGGCACATTGGTAGTAGTAAGAACCAAATTCCGAGTTTGGCATGAGTTCGTACTGCGGGAGCACCACAAGGCCTGGCACAGGAGTTACATTTCCCTCTCGGGGCCCATGGGACCGAGCTTCAGCGGCTTAGTGCACCTGCCTTTGAGTTAATGACATGTGGACCCTAAATGCGGCTGGTCCACATGTCATTCTCATACAAGCAGAGGGGCGGTGGGAACGAGAGGGGTGAGGCGCAGATCGGGGCACGTGTGGTGTCATGGGTTCGAGCGGCGTCGTGGGAATCGCATGTGGCTGTGGTAGAAACTTGATGGTTGCCGTAGTTCATCTGGCCCGCATGTCATGCACACAAAGGTAGAGAATGCGGTGGGGCCGAGAGGGGTGAGGTGCACGTCGGGGAACGTGGTGCCGTCGGTTGGAGCGGCGTTGTGGGAATCACGTGTGGCAATGGTAGAAACGTGATGGTCGTCATAGTTCAACTTCCATGGGCAAGCTGTCATGTCTACTGACACATGCATTGCATACCGCTCACTACAAGGAGTAGTAGTAGAGAAAACTAGGCGAATAAATAGTTCATTATAGTCAAGCGGAAATAGTTCTAAAGACATGCACACCAGTGAAATAGTTCATCTATATCAATGTACATAGAGAGGAAATATAATTTTTACCAGAGAGGAAATAGTTCATCCATCTATAATGCCCTGCTGCTGGTGCAACTTCTTCTTTCTTCTTCTTCTTCTTCTTCTTCTTCTTCTTCTTCTTCTTCTTCTTCTTCTTCTTCTTCTTCTTCTTCTTCTTCTTTTTCTTCTTATTCTTCTTCTCATTTTCTGTGGGAGATGGCTTTGCAACAAGCTCTTTCGACCTTGCAGCTATCTCGAAACTCACACGGGCATCTAGGGCATCATATTTTATCCGCTCGTAGGTCAAGGGATAATTCTCCCATCCAGCCGACCTTAATCCCAGCGTCTCGTCACCCTTCTCAAGATTTGTTCCGAGCACAGAATTTGCTACGTCGAACAGGGATGGTGTTTCTTTATCACAATCGTCTACAGGAATTTTGGTTTGTAGGTCAGCGATGTTTTTCAAGTCAAGGTTGTACGGCGCCAGCTTCTCTTTGTCCCCTTCGATGGCTGCCCCACAGAAGTATATGTCCTCCTGAGACATGAAATCATGGAGCTCACCTGGTATGGAGAGCGCGTGTATGATGTGATACACCAAAACTTCATCTTCGAGGCAAAGCTGAAGGACGGCGACGCGTTGGATCTTCCCAGTGGCACGCTCCGTGTACTCTGCGTCGAGACCGATGACCTTCATCTCCACCTTTTGGAGGGAGTTGGATACATTGTTGATCCACTCCCGAATGACCCTTCGGTGGTCGGTGACAGTGGCAACTATGCTCAACGAGCCTTCGATGAGGACATGTTTGACACTAAAAACCTGCATAGGGATCTCTTTCACCATTTGGAACCGCAGGTCCGGAGGGCTATGGTTTGGAGAATTAGGATTAAGATGGCTAGTCTAACTGAAGAAGATGATTATTTAAAGGGGCTTCGGAATTACTCCAGGAGGATGTGAATCCAGTGGGTTTGAATGAAAATGAAGGAGAGGTGAAGAAGCCGAGATAATCGGTTCCCGATGGAGAAGTAAATGGGAGAAGTGGCATGCAGGAAGTTGATTAGCCGGCTAGGTAGACCAACCTGCAAAACGAAAAGGCTATGCGTGTAGCCTACTGAGGAGTGGTCCGTGTCTGTGTACATGCCCATCCTTCTATCGCTACATGTGCCACTGGTTAGTTGAGGTCACTCTTTCGAATCACCATGGCGAAACATTTTATGATTCCTTTTTATTTCTACACCCCTCCTGATAGGTGGGACCTACGTGAAACCCACTTGGGTGGATGAATAGATATACAAACATATCCATCTCTTTGCACAAAAAATGTGTCGTAGCTGGTTCGGATTGATATTGGCACGTGCCTGCGAGACACAACCTTTTCTGGTTAAGGAATATGCGGTTATCCTAAAAAAAGAAAAGCCCTTCTTTGTGCTTCCGCATGCACAAGAATTTGGTTCTGCTCGCAATATGGATGCTACCTGGAGGATGAAGTGAACCCAGAGGCATGCTAGCACGGGAGACCTATTTCCGCTATACAGTACTACTCCGTATGTTACTACTAGTAGTAGTACAACTGTGATACACTTGATGGTCAAAATAATATTCATCCGGTCCTCACAGTGAAGTGACAAGACCATGCTCCCGAGGTGACACTAGCCCAGGCAGCGTGTTCGGCTTACCAAAGTCAGCCTCACCTTGTGCATTGTGCAGTCACTGTCACTGCCACTGTATAGCATGCCTCGCCTCGTCTCCCTCTCCCCTAGCACCACTCCATCTCCATCTCCGTCTCGCTGGAGATCCTGAGGTCACTCTTCATCATCTCACCGTGCCCCCGCGTACCCTCGCCTCCCTCGCCTCCCCTACCACTATTCCCTTGCTAACTGCTCCAGCACCGAGAGCCTTCTCCCCCGTAAATCAAGCCCCCAAAAACCCCACCTTCCAAACTCCATCATGGCCGAACGTGAACCGCGCAGCATCCATATGAGTTGCGATAGGAGCAATCTCCCCAGTGACATCCTCGACCCTGTTGTTCGTTTATGGATATGTTGAGCGTCATGCGGCTGGCTGCATGCTCGAGGGACATGCACGCGGCCATCATCGAAGCGAGGCCTGAGCTTTTCAAGACACCCTGCTTGCTGCTATCTGGTCTAGCGAGATTTGCTCACCATGATACGGAGGCGTACATGATGCCCCTCGACTTCAATCCGACCTCCATTAGCAAAAACTTCTTTGCAGGTATGTAGTGGGTCGCCGTACATCATTTCCCTTGACTTCGATCTGATCACCATTGCCCGAAACTTCTTGGTAGGTATGTACTGGGTCGGCATGAACTCCCACTGGATGGCTGCCATTAGAGAAGACGGGAAAAAGTTGGTGCTCGTGAACTTCCACACCTCCCATGAGATTTTCCTTCCTCCGTTGGAGTATGTAGGGTTTTACCATCGCGGTCCAAGTCATTTAAATTACCACATCAGTTGGACGGACCATGTTTTGCAGAAGATTGTAATATGCCAAGTGCCCACACGATATGCGGATTACGCAGACTTCAAGCTAATTGCCTTGTTCGACCGCGGACTCGCCTATCTTTCCGCTGGTGCCTTCTTTAGCTAGAGACGACTCACCTCGCAGTGGATCGTCAAAGCTGATACACACTTCTGTGATGCTATTGAACACAATGGCATCATCTACGCGATCGACCAAGAGATGGCACCACGTATTGCTGGGACGGTGCGTGTAAGTTGTTTTCGTCTGATTTTAATGATAATGCCATGACACTGTTTGAGCTTTTTGTGATGATTAGCATATCCCTGTTTGAGCAGAATTTGAGTAGAACTATAGCAATGTATTAGAGACATCGTAAATCAGCTATATTTGTAATGAGTTAATTCATGTGATTGTGACCATGTCATTACAACCAATTTGTACCCTTGAATAATCAAACGGTTAGGAAGATATGGATATTCTCCTTACTTTATTGTAATCTATATACTACTAAATATTAGTGTGTATCAATAGCCATGTTAGTTTCCTCATTTTCATGATGTAGAAACATGCATCACACTGTTGGTTTCATCTAACCATACATTAGGGAAGTAAATGTGCATATGGAGAACTCTATATTTGGAAGTAGTGAAATCATGTAATGCTTACCATGTGTATATACCTATATCGCCCTTCAGCAATCAATGGCTAGAATAATATCCTCACAAGAATTTTGCCCACAGAACATGAGTATATAACAATGCATGGTGTGTTAGTTTCCTTGAAGAATTTATTTGTGAGGACAGAACATGATTACATAACATGCATGGTGTGTTAGTTTCCTTGAAGAATTTATTTGTGAGGACAGAACATGATTACATAACATGCATGGCACGGTAGTTTCCTGTGAAGAATCGATTGCGAGATAACATGAGTATAACCATGCATGGCACTTCTATATTTTCTAACCCAATATACATTTCCCTGTATTTTCCTCTCGGTTCTAATAGGGACAGATGAATGCTGTTTCTTGCATTATCCTACTCATACTCTGAACAATGCCAATCTTACATTAACAATGCCTGTCCTTTTTGATATGATGCAGTGTCCCTATAGTTACTGCCCTTTGTAATCACACCACCTTTGCCAAAAACAGGGAAGCACAACTGGTTCCTCGCTCGATCAGACGACGGCAAAAGACTGATGATCATTCACACACATGAGCCGGAAAAGTTATATTGCAAAAACCCCATGGTGTACAAGCACCGTGAAATACATGAGTATCTGGACAGTGGCTATTACGTCTATGAGTAGGATACTAGCTTGTTGGGGCCTTCAGGATTTTTGAGTTGGAGGCGGGTAAATAGCCTTGGTTCACACTCTCTGTTTCTCAGACTCAATTATTTGATTAACCAGGAGATCACCGTTGGCAAGGACCTTGATGGTAGAGAGGCTCTATTTGCTAGGGAAAACTGTGTCTACACGGCGAGCCCTAGGACTTCGGGAGTAGACTCCCCTGATTGTCAACGATACAGCTTGCAGCCAAGAAGGTGAGAATGACAAAGGCATCTGGATTAACTTTGATCCTTGGATGTCTCAAGTCCGACAGGCAGTGATGTGGTTCAAGCCTTCAGGTTGATAGGTAATTGGGCTGATGTATCGAAAGGGTGGAGTTCTGGTGTCTCCGAATCAGTGGTGGCTGAAGCGGGGCTGCAAATTATGATGGTGTTGGGTCATCCCTCTTCGAATGACTTGTTGTCTTTGCTGCTTGTTCTGGATGGGTAATTCTCTCTCTTGTTATGCATACTCCTTGTCATTTGGTCATCCTCGTCTATGTCACTCTTACTGTGTAATAGTTGCCTCTATTTAGAATGTCATTCTTGTTTGGATCACGAGAGTCTGAGCGCTGCAGATTGGTGCGTTTCGGTGGTGTAGCAAGACTTCTTATGAACTATCATGTCTTGCTGTTTATGTCAGTAGTAGTCACTAGTCAGTGTTTGAATGTTGTATATATTGTTGTTTCGAACTGTTTATTGTCTTGAACTGCTGGTGGGCTAAATGAGGGCATCACCATTCTCCAGTGTTCAAAGTATATCTCCTTTTTTCAAGTTATAATTTGAGCTTAGTGTCTTTTCGATGATGTACACTTGTTTGGGCCAGTGAGGTGTCGTTCAATATGGGCCTAGTAGTAACGCAATGCCAAACAGGTCAATTATGACTCTCAGGCCGGGCGCTCAAAAAAAGAAAGAAAAAGGACTCTTAGGCCGACATGTGGGTGCCACCGGTGTTTTCGTGCGCTTGCGCGCCGAGAGCATATTGGCGCGTGTTCGAAATTCATGCTACCTTTTCATCCCCAATCTCCCGCCCCTCCCCCACCTCTGGAATCTCGATTCCTAATCCAGTTCCCCCAAATCCCCCTCCTGTACTCCCTGTACTCAAGCGCAGTATCATGTCGCCGGTCAACACGGATCTCCGAGCCGGAGATCCTGAGGTCCGTCCTACCTTCAGGCGCTACGTGCTGTCGCTCAACAGTGGCATGGCGGCGCTTGACGACCAGTTTGCCGGCAAAGTGCTGATGGTAACCATCAACGGCGACTGGCCTCCTGTCTCGCCAGATGACCTTGTCAAAGCACTTCACATTGCACACGGCATCCAAATAAGTGACTTGCTTGTCAAAGTCTATCTGCCACTGGCTGAGTTCTTTGTCAGGTTCCGGACAACTTTCGACTGCAGTCGTGTGTTCAGATCTTCCCAGTGTTTGTTCTACGATGGCGTGCTGGTGAGCTTTGATTGGTGGCATCCAGGATGGGGCTCGGTGCCCTCTGAGCTTGAGTTTTTAACAAAGCTTACCTTCCACGGCATGCCTCAACGTGCTTGGAACAGCCCCTGAAGAAAAAGTTGACGAAGAGATGGAGATGGAAAAGGCAGTTTCATCGCCTTTGAAGGAAAGTCATGTTGAGCCCTCCGGATCCTTCAAGGAGGGTGATAAAGTTGAGGGGGGCAAGTTGCTTCCTGAGGAAATACTACCCCAGTCTCCTCATCTGGTGCCCCTACTCGGATGGAGGTTGATCTTGTTCCTGGTTCATTGGCTTCACAGCCAGAATAGGAAGAAGAGAAAGATGAAGAGCCCATGGCTCACGTAGAAGAAGCTCAAGCAGTGGCACCACCAGTTTTGCCTTAGCAAGTTGTACCACCAGTTTTGCCACAACAGACCGAAGGAGAAGATGTAGTGACTCAAGTAACCGGAGAAATTGTCATGCCTCCTATTGTAAGCTCACCGAAAGAAAAGGCCCTAGTGCCTGAGAATGAGAAAGCCGCTGAAGGAGTTTCGGCGAAGGAAATTGAAGGATAGATTTGTGCTCCCGTGCCATCAGCTCCAGAGAAAGCTAAAAGGCCTCTTGCTCCATTAAAACCTATCGATGAAAGTGTGCCAGCTTCTGGTGATCTTCAGCCAATGGAAATTAGTGATGAAGAAAACCGAAAAAATCCCCAAGAATCATTTCCGCTGTTTCCAGCCGAGTATGGCCCCAATGGCCCTGCATTTAGTGAACAACTTCATTTCTTGAAGCTTGCATTCTTTGGGGTCAGCCCTTACAAAGGAGAAAGGACTTCAGTGTCACCGAGGTTCTGGACTGAAGAACAAGCTGTCTATTATGCTCGGATCTTGTTTCGCAAGAACAGAATTTTCAATCATAAGATATTAAACTTCGCCAAGCTCGAAGGAATGCCCTGTTTTCTCCATGCAATCAAGCATATTGAACATGCTCTCTTGAAAGGTTTCATGTGCTTCAATCATGACTGGAACAAAGAGATTATCCTTCAGTTCTATGCCACGCTATATATCTTGGCAACACCTCATCCTGGACTCTTGAGTGGATGTCTGGCAGAGAAAGGATCAAATGTTCGGCAGATCATTTTCTGGCTTTGATAAATCTTCCTCGTTGTGAGTTTGAGAAGGATACAGAGCATAGGCTACATTACTGGGAAGTGTCCGAAGCACAACTCTACATCCTGATGGATCCCACCATGGTTGGTGATGAATGCATTGATGTTGATCCGAAGAAGTTGGCTTATGATAACAAGGTGTTGTTTCACATTCTATGCAATACTCTCACGCTAATGAACAGACCGAATTCCATCAAAGGCATTGTGGGAAATGCACTTCTGGCCATATCTCAGCGATTCAAGTTTGATATTCCTAACCTTTTCAGTTGAAACCTCACATGTGCAGCTGATAGCCCTCAGTCATTGAAGCCGTATGCTCCATGGATCATGTTCGCAATCGAGCAGATCACCAATGAGAAATTCTTCTGGGCTTATATTCTGAAAGAATTCATGCCACTAGTTCATGACACCTTGCGCATTGTGAAGGATAGTGGAAAAGGGAAGGAACCGATTGATACTGTTGCAAATGCATCTGCGTCTGAAAATGCACCGAAGGTCAAGACTACCAGGGTTGTAATCCCTCATGTAGAAAATCCATCTCTTTATGAGATTTGCATTCACACGCAGCAGACGCTGGAAAGCCACATCATGCTGGATAGAAAGGAGAAGGTGGAATTAATGACTGAGCTGAATTTGCTTCATAATCACACTCGCCAAATTCTTCTTTATGAGAAGGAAGCAAAGAAGCGATCATGGACTCTGTTAAGGAAGCATTACTCTCGGAAGGATTTAGCCAAAAAGGGCATCCTGAAGGATTATGACCATCTGGACTTGCTTGCTGTTCCTCGCATCCGAAGACAAACTCCAGTACTCCCACATCGTTCTGCCTCAACGGATGTGTTGTTTGTTGGCCATGATGATGATATTGCAGATATAGCCGGTACTCTTATCTTCAAGCCAGATGTCCATCGCTCCAAGTCATCCAGAGCTTAGACTGACACTCCTGCTTCTGCCTCGACCATTCCTCATTCTTCAGACACTGATTCATCGAGTGGTTTTAATTATGATTCTGAGGATTCTCCCACGGAGTAGTTCCTCGTATGTCTTCTCATTCCTTTTTGACACTTGTTGACAAAAAGGGGGAGAACTACATTGAGTGATAGTTATCGGGGTTCTTGCAGGTTGTTTTTCACTCGCTTTTGGTTTTCCCTCGAGCAATTTGCTTCATGAACTTATCGCACCACTTGTGGTGTTGAAAACCTCGGTCGTCATGTAACGTTAATAACCCCTGCCTGCAATATTACTTGTTGCGTACTATCTGGTTGCACTTACCTTCGAATGTGTTTTTACCGTGAATGATTATCTTCAATAACCATCTATCTTACAAGGAAACATATTTGCTCCTCGAAGAAGAACAGAAAATCATCATGTGATGATACCAAGGGGGAGAAGTACTTCGTGTACTTAATGGATTTTATTTGTTGTGGTTGGATATGCGCTGATTGTTATCCTTTATTAACTAAGCTTGTAGGAAGAGATTGTCAGTCTAAACTTTTATGCATTACGTTGTAAAGGCTATATTGTCAGGACCCCGATCCTAAGTCACACCGATCTAGCATGTAACACATCATATCACTTTGTGGCCTCATGCACGGTATTCCCATGGCTGCAGCCTTACCTAGGCCGGGACCATTTGCGCCTTTTGGCTCACATATATGATAGTGTCGCTAGCATCCATATGACAGAGAACCCGGGCCGACATGACTAGTCGTAAACCCAAGGTGGCTCAAACTTACAGGGACAGGCATACATGACCCAACAATGCACGTGTCGGTCAGCAACGAGTGCAACCGGGCTGTAGCAAGCTATCGGGACTCCGGTAGACACCGCATGACATTTCCCCGAAGTGACAGACACAGGAGCAAAGAAGCACACATGCCGGTCAATCCATGTGTTCCGGAGCAGTAGCAAGCTACCATGGCTCAGTGGAAGCACTAGGAGGCATTTCCCCATAAGGAAGGCTACCAAGGATAAACAACTAGGTGTCGGATCCCACACATACCAAGCATTTCAATAACATACACACAATATGCTCGATATATGTAAATACAACATGGCATCACAACAAAACTCTACGACTCAAAGTATTTATTCAATAGGCTCTGAGGAGTCAGATATTACAAACATGGGTCTCATGACCCAACATACAAGTCATACAAGCAACAAGCGGAAGCATAAACATGTCTGAGTACAGACATCTGAAAAGAAGAAGGCTAGAAAGCCTGACTATCTACAAGACCCTCCATAGGAACCAGATCTCTGTCTGGGATTCCCAAGCTAATTGTCGAAGCCCACGAAGAACTACTAGTGAGAGTGAAGTCTCTCTGCAAAACATAAATTAAGCAAACGTGAGTACAAATGTACCCAGCAAGACTTACATCAGAACTATCTACATATGCATCAGTATCAACAAAGGGGTGGTGGAGTTTAACTGCAGCAAGCCAGCTTTTACTCGGTGGCTATCCTGTACTACGAGTACTTTCTTTGAGGTGGCGCACACGAGTCCACATATTCACCAAATCAATACACCACTATGGATCCGCTCCCGTCTCCCTACGAGAAGGCCATCCATAGCACTCACACTTATCTTGCGCATTTTAGAGTATCCACTTCCAGTTATCTATGAACAATGTAAGATTTCCAAGTAGTCCATATCCGAGGACGCGGCTATTCGAATAGATCATGTTAACCTTGCAGGGGTGTACTTCTTCACACACACTCTCGCCACTTACCGCCATGTACACATCATGTATCTCAGCAACCTTCAAGTGGAAGCCTGGCGAGGGTGTCGGCCACGACCTGACTAACAACACAAGTCTCTAGTCCAGGTTTATCGCCTATTTAAGTTCCATCCGCAAGGAAGTCCGGCCGAGGTTTCCACTACGGCCCAAACGATGTGTGCAGGGTTCCCAAGTCCACCAAACGGGTGCCACTTGGTACACCGGGCCACGGTGCCTAGTCTGTCCCAAGCCCACCTATACCGTGTGCCACTTGGTAGACTACTAACACAACCTACAAACACCAGAAACTAGTTGCAACTCTTGGACATAGATCAAGGCAATTAATAAGTCGAGATGGTCCATGGGTTTTGGGCCCAATGCGTGGTAGTAGCTGTCTTGGATCACAAACATAGAACTCAGTTCCTGAGGAAGGTTTCAATGAGACAACCCACCATGTACTCCTACTTGGCGTCTCATCGCTACCTTTACCAAATCGTGTTCATACACTTAGCTCTCAACAGTAGGACATGTTCATCACCATTCCAATCCATCCTAGATGAATCAGACCTGACACAACTCTAAGCATAGCAGGCATAACAAGCAAGCATGAATGAGTAGGCACATCATGGCTCAAACAACTCCTACTCATGCTAGTGGGATTCAACTATTTAGTATGGCAAAGACAGGTCATGCAAAGGAATGGGGTTTAACTACCGCAACATGTAACAGTTGAATCGTTGTTGTCCTAATGCAATAAAAGAGAGCAGGAGCGAGAGAGTGGGATTGTATCGGAATGCTCAAAGGGGGGGGGGTTGCTTGCCTGGCACTTCTGAAGATGATATAGCTCTTCATAGGTGTCATCGAACTCATAGTCGGAACATACATCTACCGAGGGGGAACAACCACCGACAAACACAAAAAGGAACAACATTCACTACAATGCACAACCAAATGAATGACATGTCATGTTAAGGAACTGAATTGACCTAACACAGTAGTAAGCCAAGTTAATTGAAGTGGAATTCAAACAAGGTTAAACTCCAACTCCAAATGCTAGTTCATAAATTGCCCTAATCATGATTTATCCTATTCAGTGAGGTTAACTTGTTCAAACATGCATGAAAGTGCCATAAACAGATTCTTCATATTTTTTTGATAATTTTCATATATACACTATTTCATTTGGAGTTACAGTTTAATTTCTATGGATTTTTGAAGTTTAGGTTATTTTTTGAAATTCATAAATCATTTCTGATTTATTTTAAATTCCAGAAAACCTTTATTGCATCAGCACCAAGTCACGGTGATGTCAGCATTGACCAAAGTCAGATCTGACTGGTGGGCTCTACCTGTCATTGACTCAGGGGGTTAACAGGGGTTATTTAACTTTAATTATGTCACTAACAGTGTGGGTCCCACATGTCATCGACCCAGGGTTGTTTCACTGGGTGATTAGCACCTAATCTAATCCCGCCACAGCAGCATCGCCGGATTAAGCACCGGCGACCATATCTCGCGGCGGAGGCTCGCCGGAGTTGCTCGTGCTCGCGCTAGAGGTGGCGGTTTGCGACGCGGTTGGGTTCTATGGCGAGCTAGGACCCGTGCGTAGCTAGAGGTGCAGACGGCACCGCCGGGGGTGGCCGGAGTCAACGACAGCGACTACAATGGCGGCCGCCAGAGTTCAGCTAGGTGCGGGCGCAGAGCTGCAGCTCTCTTCCGGGCAAACAGAGCGCACAGGCGGCAGCTACTGGGCAGCAGGAGCTTGACTAGGTGCTCAGCCACGAGGTTGGCCTATCGTAGCGACGATGGCGATAAACGCGGTGGCCGGCGCTCACGGGCACTTGCGGGCGGCGGCTACGGAGCAGGATGGAGCACGAGGGAGTAGGGGAAATGGAGTAGAGCTCACGGTGAACTCATAGCGCTGCTTAGCGGGCTCGGGGAAGCACGGATGGCGAATGATTCGACGGCGGTGATCCACAGGACTGAGGAGGAAGATGACGAGGCAGCCGGCGATGCAAGGCGTCCGATCTCACGGGGCTCGGTTGGGGCGACTACGGCGAAGCTCTGGAACACGACGGCGAGGCGAGGCGATGGCTCTGGGCCCGGCAACAGCGAGCGGTGCGACATGCGTGTTCGGGCGGCTGCGCGTGAGAGAGACAGAGGAGGGGAGAGAGAGCAATGAGTGAGGGAGACAAGAGAGAGGGAGCCAGGGGGTGTCATGGCGTCGTCCGGGCGCGTCGGGGCAGCGGCGGGAAGCAGGAGGTGGCGGGGCGTGTGGTCGTGCGCGCCGAGCACGCGCCTCTCGTCCTTCTGGCGGGAGGAGGGAGATGACTGGCATGGGCCAGATGGGCCGGCTGCGGCTGGGCCTCTCAGGTAAGTGGGCTGCCAGGTTAGTTTTTCTCTGCTTTCTTTATTCTGTTTTCTGTTTTTATTTAATTCATTTGCCACTGTTTTGAACTTAAGAAAAATTCAAATAAGTGCCAAACACCTATGAGTATAATTTATGTTGCTCATTTGGACATTTCCAAATGCACATAAATTATTTGAGGGTATTTTGAAATTATATTATCAATATAAATCCAATCTCAAATAGAAAATTGATTTAAATTAAAGGCCCAAATAATTCCTCAAAAATGTTCACAATTTTTGGTTGGGATCAAAACCCTTGCCAAAATTATCAAACATTAAAGAAGAAACTTTTGGAATCTTTGAATGAAAATTTATGGTTCTTTCCCTTCTTTTATTTCGATTTCCTGAGGCTGCCAAATATTCCTCAATTCCAATTTCTTTGAATTAACATGATGCATGATGATGCTCACTAATGCAACTATTTGCAAGCAATGAACCAGGGCTATGACACATATGATTCACTGACAAAGTGTTTTTCCCTCGCGGTTTCACATTGAAGGGAAACCACATCTGAAGCATATCCATTCCGAGCTATTTTCTCTTATTTTTCTTGCTCTGATTATATCGAATATCTAACATGCAGGAAAACTACATCTCGTGTGGATTAAAATTGTGTTCTGAGAAAACCTTCATGCTATATCCTTCGTCACAAATCTTTCAAAGCTTATCTTAAATCTAATTCTCTTTGAAGTTTTTGTGACAGGAATCACCTCAGACACCGTCGAGTGCATTGAAAGAAGTCAAGTATTAAATCTTGGATCAATGTCACTTATACGAAGAAAAATATCATTTCCCTCCGGTTCTTCATGCTCTGAAGCATATCTTAAGGGGGAGAATAATTTATCTTCGTAATTATCTCTCGTATTTCATTATTCTTCGCATTTCATTCCATTCTTTATCTATCCTTCGATGTAATCTTTTTTGTCAACAATCGTCCAAAAAGGGGGAGATTGTTGGTGCAATATCTGCCTACCTTGTGTTTTGGAGATTGTTGACAGAAACAAGTATGGACTGATTTGTTTGCTAGTGCATACAGAGAGAGAAAGTCCATACATAACTGAAGAGAATGTTGTCTCCGGTGCTGAGTTCGAGGAACTTCACCGAAGTATATCTCCGTTGTAGAGAAGAATAGGCTATATTTGTTGAAGTCATATAGTCGAGAGGATTGATGTGACGAAAACGACCCCTCAAAAATTTACTGCTGAAGCAAAGCTTTTGATTCGGTGCTATCGTCTGAAGAAATTGACTACAGAGATGGAAGTCGAAGACAAAGTGAAGACGTAGTATTCATTTCGTTGTTCTTCTTTCATTCTTTTGAGTCATAGGACCTCCGTACTATTAAGAGGGGTATAGGTTCTCGATGCTTAGATCCGCTGTGATGCTTAGCCAAAACCTATGAAAGATGCGAGAGAAATCTCTTTGTGCTCCGAGCAAATACTTGTCAGCAAGAGATGGTGATCTTCTTCACTGCGAGAGATTTGTCTCAGACCGAGGAGTTAGCATTTCTTGCTTCGCAAGCAATGTTACCATTGTGCTCAAATCCGACCATTGGACTCATGTCGTTCGGCCATTGGCTGATCCCGATGTCTAATTTGGTCATTTCCCATCAGGGAAGGCTGCGGCTATAAATAGCCACCCCGCTCCAACATTGTCCGTTGGCTGCTCAGCTTGAGAATTCTGAGAAGATTGATTTGAGCAACCCCTCTCCGAGTGATTTGAGTTTAAGATCCACTGAGAGAAAAATCAAGAGCCCAAACTTAGACAGTGGTTTAGCATCACAGTAGTTCTGAGTGAGAGTTCTTGTACTTATTACTCTTGAGAGGTGCACACTCTCTAGACAGGTAGGTTTTGGTTCGAGTGTTGAAGAGTTGTTGTCTTCCCCGAGCCCGATCTTCAGCAACCAAGAGTGATTGTGGTTCGTGAAGGTCGACCGAAGGTTTGGAGATCGCCGACAAGGATCTACCATGAGTGAAATCAACCTGAGTCTGATCAGCTCTGTGTTGAAGGATAATAGGGTGAAGAGAGTTTATCTTCTGTGTTAAGTCACAGCCCCTCCAACTAGACGTAGCCCTTTGGCAGAAGGGTGAACTAGTCTACCAAATCTGATTGTCGCCATCGAGCAGCACTGGTTCATTCTATTTCACTGCAATTCCTTCAGTAGTTTTTATTCGTGCTCTGTGCCAATAGTTAATCTGATCATTTCATTATGTTGTCTTCTTCGTATATCTGTGTTCTTCCTTTTTCATTCTCATCGCTTGTATTCACTAGTCACTATCATATTCCTCGGCTCTCTTGTGAAATCATTCCTTAATATTATCTTCTGTGCGCTCCATGTTGTGTCTTGTTCTTCTGCATTTGTTTGCATGCTGCATTACTCTCATAGTAGTTAAACCTGTCATTTCCCGTGTGCATTCTGTTATTACATCCTTCATCGAGGAATATGCTTCTGATGAAGAAGATTGATTTAGTTCATTTCCTTCACTATTCTATTCCACTGCTCTGATTGGGATAAGTTTCAATACTTTCGAAAGAAAATTTTGAATCTCCCATTCATCACCCTCTGGTCGATATACTCTCGGTCCTAACAATGACAACCTCTGCTTCCCTCTGCGAAGGGCCTATCTTTTACTTTTATGCAAGAGTTAAAGTATTCTTCCCTATTCCTTTTTATTTTCTCTTTTTACAAGCATCATGTGGTGGGGAAAGATCTAGGCACATATATCCGGTTGGATATGAGTGAGCATGAGTTATTATTGTTGACATCACCCTTGAGGTGAATACGTTGGGAGGCAAAACTATAAGCCCCTATCTTTCTATGTGTTCGGTTGAAACTTTTTGCTCATGGGTATGCTGTGAGTGTTAGCAATCATAGAAGATTAAATGATGGTTGAGTATGTGGACTTGCCAAAAGGCTTCGATACGAGACCCTTCCTGAAAATATGATGAATTGTAGTTGCAAAGTTGACGGAGAACACAATTTGTTGGTTTTCAATAGAGTTTATGCTTTTTACATTGATGTTGTGATGAATTGTTACTTGTTCATGAGAAGTTATATGATAAAAGTTATATGATAAAGGTTGTTGCTGTTATGATAATAAGCATGATGCTACTATGTCCTTATTTTGTTTTTATCGACACCTCTCTCTCCAAGCATGTGGGCATGTTTTTCGATATCGGTTTTCGCTTGAGGACAAGCGAGGTCAAAGCTTGGAGGAGTTGATACATCCATTTTGCATCATGATTTCCTACTGCCATTTATAATGTTTTTATGCATAATAATTCTTTATGGAGTAATTCCAATACCTTTTCTCTCATAATATGCAAGGTTTACACAAAGAGGGAGAATGCCGACAGCTGGAATTCTGGACCTGAAAAAGCTACGTCAGAGATACCTATTTTGCACATATCCAAATAAGATGAAACTTCACGGAGAATTATTTTGTAATATACAAAAAATACTGGAGCAAATAACTACTGCAGGGGGGACACCTGGTGACCACAAGACACCAGGGTGCGCCAGGCCCCCCAGGCGTGCCCTGGTGGGTTGTGGTCAACCCAGCCCACCTCCAGTGCCCATCTTCTGGTATATAAGTCATTTTGACCTAGAAAAAAATAAGGAGAGGACTTTTGGGACGGAGCGCTGCCATCTCGAGGCGGAACTTGGGCAGGAGCACTTTTGCCCTCTGGCGGAGCGATTCCGCCATGGGAACTTCCCTCCCGGAGGGGAAAATCGAAGCCATCGTAATCACCAACAACCCTCTCATCTTTGGGAGGCCAATCTCCATCAACATCTTCAACAACACCAGCTCTTCTCAAACCCTAGTTCATCTCTTCTGTTCAATCTTTGTACCGAAACCTCACGTTGGTACATGTGGGTGACTAGTAGTGTTGATTACATCTTGTAGTTGATTACTATATGGTTTATTCGGTGGAAGATTATATGTTTAGATACATTATGCTATTTAATACCCCTCTAATCTTGAGCATGAATATCATTTGTGAGTAGTTACTTTTGTTCTTGAGGTCACGGGAGAAGTCATGTTGCAAGTAATCATGTGAACTCGATATTTTGATGATATGTATGTTGTGATTCCCTTAGTGGTGTCATGTGAACGTCGACTACATGGCACTTCACCATATTTGGGCCTAAGGGAATGCATTGTGGAGTAGTTATTAGATGATGGGTTGCTAGAGTGACAGAAGCTTAACCCTAGTTTATGGGCTACTTCGTAAGGGACCAATTTGGGTCCAAATGTTTAATGCTATGGTTAGATTTTATCTTAATAATTTTCTCGTAGTTGCGGATGCTCGCAAGGGGGTTAATCATAAGTGGGAGGTTTGTTCAAGTAAGAACAGCACCCAAGCACCGGTCCACCCACATATCAAATTATCAAAGTAGCGAACACAAATCAAACCAACATGATGAAAGTGAATAGATGAAATTCTCGTGTGCCCTCAAGAACACTTCTATTATTATAAGAGACCGTTTTGGCTTGTCCTTTGCCACAAAAGGATTGGGCTACCTTGCTGCACTTTATTTACCGTTACCATTACTTGCTCATCACAAATTATCTTGCTATCAAATTACTCGTTACCGACAATTTCAGTGCTTGCAGAAATTACCTTGCTGAAAACCACTTGTCATTTCCTTCTGCTCCTCATTTGGTTCGACACTCTTACTTATCGAAAGGACTACGATTGATTCCCTATACTTGTGGGTCATCAACCCACTGCTCAAGTCACTGATGCACCTCGCTCGCCAAGGCCAACTGAACCAGTGCCTGTGGCCTCCCCTGTTAGAGCTGAAATTCCATCTCAGCAAGTTGTTTCTGAAGACGGTGAAATCCCTCACTCCGAACCCCTAGCTTCTCCCGCTCGTGCTACACCGAATGTTTCGGCTCCTCCGACTGATCAGCAACAACAGATTCCTGAAGATCAATCGCAACCACCTCAAGTGCCTACTGAAATGGAATCTGCTTCGTTGCCCAATATTTCTGCCGCTCCAACCCGTGTGCCATTTGCTCCATCCCAACTGCATTTATCAATCAACACAGCGCAAAGAATTTCAGATGTTGGTCCATCCGCAATCAGATATGCTTCTGCTCATCATACAGACTCCATAGTTTATGGAGATGAAGTGATTTCCGTTGAAGATGAACTCAAATATCCATATCCTCATGAACAATTGCCTTTGTTCTCGACTGGTGTTGGTGTCAAAGGGCCTCTTTTCAATCAGAACACACATCCCCAATTCTTTCAAGAAAGTCCATATAAAGGGCCACGCACCTCTGAATCACCTTGTTTCTGGACTCAAGAACATGCCATCTTTTATTCTCGGATTCTCTATGACAGCCGAAAGATATTTCCTCATGAATTCCAGGACATCTTAGCTATGAAGAATATTGGCTGTATTACTCAGCTACTGCAAGATCTGGAAGATTTTAGCCTCATAAATGTCTTTGCATTCGAGCATCCATGGAACAGAGAAATCATACTTCAGTTCTATGCAACCTTGTATATCTCTGGTGATGAATCTTATAGCTCCAAGTGGATCATGGAATGGATGACCGAAGGGAAACGCATAAAATGCACTTCAACAAATTTTGTTTCACATTTTCATTTCCCTCGGTTCAAGCATGGCAAAAATGAGATTAGAGTGCACAACATTGATGTCATTTCAGATGAAATCTTTCGATGCACAATGGACAAAGAAAAGATTCTTGACTACAATGGTCCTCCCTTGCCCGAGCATTTGACATTCGAGAATCAGACTCTATGCCATTTGCTCACTTACACCATCTGCCCTCTGGCTGGGATGAACACTGATAATGTCATCTCTGATGTTCTTCAAAATGCCATCTATGCAATCTTCGAGCGATATGTCTTTGATGTTGAGGACATGTTTTTGTGTATCTTGAAGGATTCTGCTCAGCATTGAAAATGCCTCAAAGTATATGCGCCATGGATCCAAAAAGTGATTAATCATACTATGTGCACAGAATACTTGGCCAAAGTTAGTCATAAAAGCTTCATTCCTCCAGTGCGTGATACACTGCAAGTTATGCAAGATATTTCTTCGGGTAAAGTTCCTGTGTCTAGCCCTCAAGATTATCACTACACATTCGATGGGCCACGGCTACCTCAACATGATCGACAGATATCTCATCAAGCTCCATCGCACCTCGAAGTGAGTTTGCGCACGCGACAGCTGCTGTTGCAGCACATGGCTGAGGATCGCTGAGAGAAAGAACATCTGGCTGCCGAGCTGAATGCCATCAACAACCGAACTAACACTACTGGAATTAGCTTATTTGCCGTCTGCCAATTCTTTGCCGTCTGCTGGCTGACGGCAAAGAAGGTCTTTGCCGTCCGCTTACATAAAACGGACGACAAAGAAATGGCTGATGGCAAAGACCTTCTTTGCCATCAGCCATTTCTTTGCCGTCTGCAAGTAGACGGCAAAGAATCTTTGCCGTCAGCTGGCGGACGGCAAAGAATCTTTGCCGTCAGCTGGCGGACGGCAAAGAGAGAGGTGGGCCCACTAACGAGCTGCTTAGGAAAAACCTAACGGCCCCCTCTTTGCCGTCTGCTAGCAGACGGCAAAGAGAATAAAGCGGACGGCAAAGGAGCGCGAACGGCAAAGAGTTGACCTAACTAACGGCCGAGCCCCACCCCGCCCCCCTCTCTCTCTCTCTGTTTCTGTCTTCTCTCCCCTCGACTATGCACCAACACTCCCCTCTCCATCTTCCTAGTGGAGCCGCAGTTCGGCACCGGGGTGCGTCCCCGCTCCCCCCGCTCTATCCCGTAGGGGATGTGAGTGGGGGAGTGGGTGGGGCTCCTGCCTCTTCCCGGATCCCGGTGGTGATTTGTGGGGGAGTATTTGATTGGGTGGTTTTTGGGGGGGGGTAGAAATTGGGTGCGGGGGTATTGTCGTTTGCCAAGTTTGCCAGGCACTTCCGGCTCTCCGTTTCCGATGGGGGTCCCGTTCCCCTCCCCTCCTCTGTATCCCTCCCCTACAGGTCAAGCCGTGGGGGGCTCTAAGTCCCTCTCATGGAGGGCACGACTCTCTTCTGATCCCCTATCTCGCCCTCCTTCTCGGCCCATGGCCTTTTCCGCTCTTGCCCGGTGGCACCCCGCCGCGGGTGGCGTCCTCCCGCCTCGCTCCTGGCCTCTAGTGGGCCGCGTTTGGGTCCTTTCCTTCTCCCCTCTCCGGCTCTTTCGGTCTGGCGGCGTGGGTGGGTCCTGCCCGCCCTCCCTTCGTTCTGCGCGGGGTTGAGTCTAGTGCGTGCCCCTGCATCTCCGCGCGTCGGGTATTGGGTGCTCTGGTCGCGAAGGTTATAGTTGGCGGGGGGGACTGGCTGGAGCCGGTCCTCCCCTTCCCTTCTTCCCTTCTCTTCTTCCAGCTTGCCTTCCCCTGTGATGCCGATCGCGAGCGGCTCCCCTCTTTGGTTGGTGTTGGTTGAGATATGTGGTTACGGGGGTAGATGGGGTGTGTGGGTTGTCCTTTCTTCTTCCCTCGCCCGTCCTTTGCCTCCCGGCTTTCCCTCTCTTCCTTCCTTTCGCTCCGGTTCCCTCCTCCCCCGTCTCTTGCTCCTTCACCCGTCCATCCTCCTCTTCCTGCCATTCCCATCCACCAGCCGCCCCGCGCCCTCCTCCACGGCGATCCCCTGCAGGTGATTCTTCCCCCCCTTTTTTAGTTTATTTTTTTAGTTTTTTTTTGTTTAGTTTTGTTTTTAGTTTTAGTTTTAGTTTAGTTTTTAGTTTCAGTTTAGTTTTATTTTTAGTTTTAGTTTATTTTAGTTTTAGTTTATTTAGATTAGTTTAGTTTTATTAGGAAGAAGAAGAAGAGTAGAAGGAGGAGGAGGAGAGGAAGAGGAGGAGGTAGACTCCTCCTCCTCTCCTCCTCCCTCCTGTCCCCCTCCCTCCTCCTCCTCTCCTCCTCCCTCCTCCTCCTCCTCCTCCTCTCCTCCTCCTACCTCCTCCTCCGCCTCCTCCTCCTCCTCCTCCTCCTCCTCCGCTCCTCCCCACCCTCTCCCTTCTTCTTCTTCTTGTCTTCCTCTTTCTTCTCCTTTCCCTCCCTCCTCTTCCTCCCCCCTCGTCCTTTCTTCTTCTCCTCCTCCCTCCTCCCTCCCTCTTCTCTTCTTCCTCCTCCCCTCCTCCCTTCTCCCTCCCCCCATCTCCCCCCTCTCCTCCTTCTCTCTCTCCTCCTCCTCCTCCTCCTCCCCTCCCGTCCCTCCGGCCTCCTCCTCCTCCTCCCTCCTCTCCTCCCTCCTCCCCTTCCCCCCCCCCATCCCTCCCCCTCCCCCCCCCCTCCCCTCCCTCCCACCAACCCCCGCCGACACCCTGAACCACACCCAACCCACCCCCCCCTACCGACCACCTGACACCGACACCTCCGACACCCCTACCCCACCTCCGCCCCCGACCCAGTCCTTACACCCGCGCCTCCCTAACCCCTACTACCCCTACTCCCTTCCAACCTGCCTACCACCACCGACCCCCACCCCGTCCCCCTACACCCCCTTACAGGGGCCCCCTACCCCTGTGTCCCGCGCCCCTCTCCCGCCGCCTGTCCCTCCACCCTTCCCGCCTCCCCCCTCCCCCCCCCACGCCATCCCGCCCGCCCCCCCTACCGCCCTTCCGCGCCGGGGGCCCCCCCGTCCGGCCCTACCCTCCCCCGTCCCCTCCCCCCGTTCCGCCCCTATCTACCCCCGACACCCTGACACCACACCACACCCCGACCCCGACCCCAACGGGGTCATATATTTCTGAATTATGAGTTAGGTTGTATATTTTTTGATTTTGTTATGCAAAACATCATATATATTTGTGTTGATCGGGTGTATTTAAATGTGCAGTTGTTTCGTCGCTGCGAGGGTGTGCTGTTTGACGACCTCCCTGTGCGTTCGACAAGCTCCGCCCCTGCGTTCGTTGGTGAGCACAAATGACATATCCTCCCCCTTCATTTGCTCTATTCCGGTCTTCGTGCCGATGAAACTTGCTAGCTATAGGTGTCAATCATCAGTATGCGTAACCACTATGCGTCTCCCGTTCGAAAGGGTTACATCTATAAATATGCATGCATTTGCATATTTATAATCATGATTCTTTTGAATTGTCCAACGTTATCCATGGACAGCCTGAGTATGTGTAGATTGGGTTCATTTTCCCATATGCTCTGCTCCGGATCCGATGCAGAATTTCGTCAGTGCCTCCCTGTTGTTCTCTGGGTACACATCCTCTCTGCTTATTGCCGAGACATGTATCAGGAGAACAGCGGGGAGGTGCTGCCGAAATTTTGCGTTGGTTCCGGAGCAGAGCATGGGAAAACGAACCCAATCTACACATACTCGGGTGGGATTAGGACCTATCTTTACCTATTAGCGTGTAGGTTGCATGGACGTAATAAAACTGACAAACTCCATTAACTAATGGATATGGTTTGCTTAATTATGTATATATTTCTGGTGTGTCCAGTAGGAAGTCAATATGAGTGATCGTGCGTGGATGTACACCGGTTACACTAGTCAGAAAGTTTGGACCGAGGAATGGTTAACAAAAACCAAGGGGTTTGTTAGAGCCGCATTTGCAAATGGCCAGAAATTAAGCTGGTGCCCCTATGTCCGGTGCGACAACTATAAAATGAGGGATGAGCTTGAAATGAGTAAAGACCTGCAGAAGTTTGGTTTTACGCCTGGTTACAGGGTCTGGACATTACATGGTGAGTCTGCCCAATGTGCCAGAGCCGAGGTGGTTCATCGTCGCACCGACGAGCATGGTACCGGGATGGAAGACATGGTGCAAGACTTTAACGATGCTCAGGACTCGGACGAGGAGATGGAGGAATCTGCAAAGGCCTTCACTGAAATGTTGGAGTCCTCAAAATGTCCTCTCCACGAGCACACTAAGCTTTGTCAGCTGGATGCCATCTCACAAATAATGGCTTTGAAGGCTCAATTCAACTTGGGCAGAGAATGCTACGACGCGATGATGACAGTATTCGGACAATTTCTACCCAAAGACCATGTGCTAGCTCCAAACCTGTACCAGTCAGACAAAATCCTCCGTGCTCTTAAGATGCCCTATGAGAAGATACATGCCTATGAGAAAGGATGTGTCTTATTTAGGCTTCAGTATGAGGACTTGAACTATTGTCCCATTTGCAAGTCTTCCAGGTATGTTGTGGTAGACAACGGTATGGGTGAGAAGACGCAGACCAAAATACCCGTTAATGTTCTTCGGTATATGCCAATCGTACCAAGACTTCAACATCTTTTCATGGTCAAAGAGATGGCCAGACAGATGACATGGCACAAAACGGGCAAAAGAACCGAACTAGATGCAGATGGGAATGTGATGATGGTGCACACATCGGATGGTGAAGCGTGGAAGCGCTTTGATGCATTACATAAGGAAAGAATGGCAGATCCAAGGCATCCTCGAGTCGCCGTCAGCATGGATTGGTTCAGTGTGTTTGGTCAGACGGCAGCCCAATACAGTTGTTGGCCCGTGTTTGTCATTCCACTCAATCTCCCCCCCGGGCAGATTATGCAAAGAAAGAACATTTTCCTGACGTTGATAATTCCAGGGCCCAACTATCCGGGGAAGAATGTGTACATGTAGCCACTTAAGGACGAATTGCAAGAAGCTTGGGATAATGGGTTCAAGACATACGACACCTTTAGCAAACAGAACTTCATAATGCGTGCCTGGTACATGTACTCGACGCATGACTTGACGGCGTATGCGCTATTCGTTGGCTGGTGTGTGCATGGAAGGTTCCCGTGCCCCACATGCAAGGGAGCTCTTGAGTTTCGTTGGCTGACGGCAGGGCACAAGTATACTTGCTTCGACTTGCATAGACCGTTTCTAGATCCTCGCCATAAGTTTAGGAAAGACAAGAAGAACTTCATCAAAGGTAGAGTTGTCAAACACTCTGCACCACCTGCGTTGACAGGCTAACAGACCCTAGATCAGTTAAACGCTCTTGAGCCAGATCCAGAGCGTCCAGGGTATTTCAAGGGGTATAATAAGGAACTGGCCTGGACTCACAAGACATGCTTCTGGGATCTGCCTTACTTCAAAGACCTCCTTTGCCCACACAACATTGACGTGATGCACACTGAAAAGAATATGGCCGAAGCCATTTTTGGTACATTGTTCGGCATAGAGGGGAAATCAAAGGATAATACTAAGGCTAGAGTCGATCAAGAGGAGCTATGTGATAGACCGTTACAAAACATGCAAGAACCGAAAGGAAAGCGGAACGGGATGAAGCCAAAGGCATGGTTCAATCTTGGAAGGCCAGCTATGAAGGAAATTATTTTGTGGGTGAAAATGCAGTTGATGTTCCCTGATGGGTATGCAGCAAATCTAAAGAGGGGAGTGAGTCTTGAAAAATTGAAAATATTTGGTCTAAAAAGTCATGATTGGCACATATGGATTGAGCGGATAATGCCGGTGATGTTGCGTGGCTTCATCCCTGAGGATGAATGGCTAGTACTGGCAAAGCTGAGCTATTTCTTCCGTGTTCTTTGTGCGAAAGAACTATCGCCTGGCCTCCTAGAAGAAATGGAACAGTTGGCGCCAGAGTTGATCTGCAAGTTAGAGATGATCTTTTCGCCAAGCTTCTTTAATCCAATGCAACACTTGATTTTGCATCTCCCGACCGAGGCACGATTGGGGGGGCCCGTGCAAAATCGTTGGTGCTACTCAACTGAGAGGATGCAGAAGACACTTCGAGCAAAATGTAAAAATAAACGTAGAATTGAAGCATTGATGGCCGAGGCATTCATCACTGAGGAGGCGGCAAACTTCGTGACAGCACACTACGAAGCCAAAAATCGTCATTTGCATAATCCGAAGCCTCGGTACAATGCTGACGACCCTAAAAAGGGTCGATCCAACCTCAGCCTATTCAAAGGGAATCTCGCACCAGCCAGTGGTTGGAAACCAGTATCGTTGGATGTTGAAGAGTGGCGGACCATTTCACTGTATCTCTTCAACAACCTAACAGAAGTGCGGCCGTACATCGAGTAAGATCTCGGTACATTGTTTTGCAACTTCTAATTCCTTTGAACTGCTCTTATTCTTGGATATTTGATGCAGTCAATACGTCGCCATATTCTCGTATGGAGCGGTGATCCAAAAGGATTCCGTCGAAGAGTATGAGCTTCTGGCAAAGCAAGGAGGCGAATATCCCGGTTTCATCTCTTGGTTCAAAAAAATGGTAATTTCCATTAGACCATTTCATTTCTTTGGCTAATTTGCGACTAATGCAACAATCCTTTCATATTAAACTTGTAGGCTAATTCAGAGATTATGGATGCCGAATTGAGACAAGTAGCTAATGGTTTTGACTATAAGGTCCGTTCATTTGACAAATACGACATCAACGGGTATCGCTTTCGTACCTATGGCAAAGAGCTATCTATGGCCGACCGAAAGTCTACAAATTGTTGTGTCTCTGCTATCGGCGAAGGAGATATCGAGTATTATGGAAGAGTTGAAGCAATTTATGAACTTCAATTCTATGGTGAAAACCCACCAAATGTCGTAGTCTTCAGATGTTATTGGTTCCAGCCGAGGGAGACTAGAAGGACTCATGAACATATAGGGCTAGTTGAAATCAAACAAAGCACCCATTTGGATGTTCCCGATGTCTATATTATGGCTCAACAGGCAACCAAGTTTTCTATCTACCGTGGGCCTGTCAAAGTGATCCAAATCTCAGTGGTTGGGATGTCGTTTATGAAGTGCCGCCACGTGTTAGACCACCTCCCCCCAATGAAGAGGATTATGAACCTCACATTAACCAAGACACATATGACGAAGGAGAATTCTTCCAAGAAACACGTCTTTCCAAAAAACATTTCAAGAACCGCTCTACTCCACCCCAGAACATTGAAGTAGACAACGATAGTGAATCCGACTTCACCCCTGAGCCGGAACAAGAAGAAGTTACTACTGCAGATGACCTGTCAATGCTTGAACGATTACGTAAAGGAGGCCTTCCACATGTTGATGCATTTATTGATGATGATGATGAGCACATCACTAATAGTGATGATGATGATGCATTTAATGATCCCAGAGCATATATAGACGATTCAGAGTAATATTAGTAATGTGAGGTATTCAATTTTTTATTATGTTCATGATGATGATACACTTAAATTATATACATATTATTATCTTCACGTCAGGTATTCAAATTTTTTATGTTGTACTAAATTCGTTTACTTTTTGTCATTGCATGTGTTGACAAGATGGTGGGCAAGGGTCCAGAGCGCCCCGAGCCTCCTGCGAGCGCTACTGGGAGGGGTGGTTCCATTATTCCAGCCCAGCCCCTCCGGAGAGCGCTGCTAGACAGTATGCAGACAGTTGCGGCGGGCGCTTCTTCTTTGGCTGGGAGAGGTCGGGGGACGACGAAGAAGGCTGCTAGAGGTGGACGTGGCAGCGGGAGAGGTAGGAAGGCTGCTACGCCTTCCTCGCCGCCACCATCAGCAGATTCACCCGACCATAGGACTGCTCCGTCTGACGTGGACCCGTCTCGGACTCCGGTCCATGAGCCTCCAGTCGCCGATCCTTCGCCCCACCAGACTCGTGTCGCCGATCTTTCGCCCCACATCAGTCCGGTCCCAGAGTCTTCGTCCCAGAAGACTCCGATCCCGCAGTCTTCTTCCCACGGGACTCCGAAGGCTAGTGGCTCTACTGATGGTAGCGAGGACACCTTTTCAGATGATAGCTACAGCGACGACGAGCTGGTTGAGAAGGGCAAGAAGGTCTACAAGCGTGGCTGTACAAAGCTCCCGCCCGTGCCGACGACCCCCGACCAGAGGTGATTGATTGCGCCTAAAGGGTTGAAGTAAGTGCATTTACTATTTTTTAACCTTTTGCCTTCATGTTCCTTCAAATTAATATCTAATGCATTGGCCTTGTCATACTGCAGGGGCTGGGTACATCCCCGTGGTGTCCGCAGGCCCAACCAGGTCCTTGGTGTGCTTTGTCGGGAGCACTTCCCTGGGTGGGTCACGTTGCCCGGTGAGGGTCAGGTTCCACAGCTAGCACTGAGTTGGGAGCTGTACTCGGTTGTCCCGGCCCCGCCGGAGGAGATGGTCGCCAGTGTCTTGTGCGAGACGGTGGCCGACATTGTGTTCCGTCGGTTTTGGGAAATTTCTCCTTTACAGAATTAAAAATCAACACTACCTAGTGATTGTACTAATCAGTGTTGTCTTGTTTGATTGCAGACTTTCTACAGGGTTTCAGAGGGAGAGCAGGAGGCCGCGTCTATGGTTGTCGAAACCGAGTGCAAGCGCCTACTTCAGAACTTATGGCACGAGGCTCGGGTGCAGGCCGTTTGAGACTACTACACCTCGAAGGGTATTAGGAGGGCCAAGAAGAAGTGTCGCGGCAAGTTTCCGAGTAAGGAGAAGTACATGCAGGTAATTACCTATTCTTAAGGCCTTGAACTTAGTTTTCTTGATTTGATTCGTAGGCATAGCGCTGAAATTTCTCTTGACTCACTTAGGTGCCCCCGAGATGGTGTGTGGATAAGATGGACTGTTGGGAGGCGTTGGTGGATGCGTGGTGCTCTCCCCAATGGCTAGTCGAACACCATAGGGCCAAGGATAAGCGCGACCAAATGGAAGGTGTGCCACACCATCAAGGGAGCTCCAACCTGTTTGAGTACGGGGATAACTGGGTATGTGGTTTGCTACATGTTTCATTCTTCATGCTAGCATTTATCCCTTCCAAAATGACTTAATATGCTTACTTAGTTAAAAAATGGCATAACTACCTTGGATAGTTCATTTATGACATAATGAGCTCTAAAATGACATAATAACCTTAGATAGCTCTATAAAATAACTAAATATGCTTTAGTTAGTTAAAAGATGGCATAACTACTTAGGATAGCTAAATAATGACCTAAACTAATCTTAGCTAGTTCATTTATGACATATTTAGCTCTAAAATGACATAATAACCTTAAATAGCTCTATAAAATGACTTAATATGCTTTAGTTAGTTAAAAAATGGCATAACTACCTTCGATAGCTCAATAACGACCTAAACTAATCTTAGCTAGTTCATTCATGACATAATTAGCTCTAAAATGACATAATAACCTTAGATAGCTCTATAGAATCCCTAAATATGCTTTAGTTAGCTAAAAAATGGCATAACTACCTTGGATAGCTCAATAATGACATAATTAGCATACTTTGGTCAAAAATGGCATAATAATCTTGGTTACCTCGAAAATGACCTAAACTTAGCTTATTTTCCTCGAAAATGACATAATAACCTTACTTAGCTCCAAAATGACCTATTTACATAGCAATATCATTCTTCATGCTAGCTTGAGCCCTTAACTAATATTTTGTTCCTCTCTCTCAGGCGCACCACCACAAGAAGCCTGTGCCAAATCTGTTCGACCTCTATGGCATGGCCCATATGGCCCCGTACAAGAAGGCCAAGCCATTCACGGAGTCTGACCTAGATCATCCAGAGAGCTTCACCAACATCTCCTCCCACCACAAGCTTGTGAAGTACAGAGACGAGGGGCAGGCGAGGAAAGGGGAGGACTTTAACCTGAGCCAGGATCCTTTTGATACAGAGCTGGTGATGATATCTGGTGGCGGGAAGTCCCATGGCTCCGTAGCCATTGGTGATGGACTGATACGTTGTCCTAGGACTCTCCCGCAGATCAAGAAGCACCAGAGTAGCTCTGATCCTGAGATAACGCCTCGTGCACGGCCCGCGGAGCTCGCCATGGCGGTTAGTTATACGGACTCTCTCACCTTTCCTCCATTACATTGCGTGTGCGTCCGTCGATGATTACAATGCTAACGAGGAGTGGTGTGTTGCAGGCCTTGGTTGAGAAAGAGAGATTGAACACCCAGGCGCTTTTGGAGGAGGCAAAAAGGGAGGCGGCGGAGAGGGAGAGGGAGTTGGAGGAGAGGACGGCTAAGCTGTTGGAGGCGGAGAGGAACCGGAATGAGGCGTCTAACCGGGCCCTATACGAGCTCATCGTGGTACGTTTCTCGTGCATATTAGCCCAATCATGCACGTAATGTTCGCATTACTAACTAATATGACTGACTCGTGAGAACCAAATGTGCAGACCATGTGCGAGAAAAACGGTCAGCCCCCTCCGCCGATGCCCTAGATTGCTCCGGCGACCACGGTGAGTTTGATTTGAATGGTCATTAGTTACTAGTATTCACATTTCAGTTTGCATCATGCTAACGAGACATTATTGGAAATGATCTTTGGTGCAGCATGGCTCCCAACAAGCATTCTACTTCTTCTTCTTTTCCTCCTCTTACTTGTTTTTATTCGTAAATGGCATAATAACCTTGCTAACCTCATAAATGTCATATACTTAGCTTGTTGTCCTCTAAAATGACACAATAAGCTTAGTTAGGTCAAAAATGGCATAATTAGCTAGGTTAGCTCAAAAATGACCAAGTTTAGCTAGGTTAGCTCCAATATGATCCATTTAACCTATGTTAGCTCCAAAATGACCTATTTGCCTAGCTTAGCTCTAAATTGACCTACACACTTAACATTTTTACCTACCTTAGCCCAAAAATGGCATTTTTGCCTACATTAGTTAGAAAAGAAGAAGATAAATAATAGGAGAGGAGAGAAAGAAAGAGAAGATAAATTCTTCTTCTTCTTTTCCTCCTCTTCCTTTTATTCTAGCTAGTCTTCTTCTTCTTCTTCTAACTTACATCTTTCCCAATTTGCAGATTTGCTTTACATGAGGAAGCTTGGATTCATGGAGTGTACTATTCTTCTGGTGCTTCCTTTTGTTTATGAAAACTTGTTTGGATATGTATGTCTATATGGATATGTTGTTGGAAACTTGTTTCTGGTTATGTATGTATATATGGATATGTTGGACTTTGTTGAACTATGTTGTTGGATATATATGTTTGATTTGATGAAGTATGTTGTTGGACATGCTGTTATATGTTGTTGGATATGTATGCATGTATATCTGTGTGTGAAATCCTGTCAAATTAAATGGATTCAAATAAAAACAGGGGATATATAGCCTCTTTGCCGTCCGCTAGCGGACGACAAAGAGCTTTGTCGTCCGCTAGCAGACGGCAAAGAGGACACGTGGCAGCCACCAGTAGAAACTGGGAACACTGGTTGCCTATTTTGGTCACTTTGCCGTCTGCCAGCGGACGGCAAAGAGGTTTGAATCTTTGCCGTCCGCTGGCGGACGGCAAAGTGACCAAATAGGACTGGCAAACAGGGCCAGCTATGCCATCCACCAGCAGACGGCAAAGATTCAAACATCTTTGCCGTTTGCTGGCGGACGGCATAGCTGGCCACGTGGCAGCTTCTCAGTGCTGGCCGAGCTGAGCTCTTTGCCGTCTGTCAGCGGACGGCAAAGAGCGCCGTTAACCCCCTAACGGCTCTCACCCCACCCCACTGTCGTCCGTTTCCAAGAAGCAGACGGCAAAGTAGGCCTTTGCTGGCACTCGTTCAGGCGGACTGTTTGCCGTCCGCTGGCTGACGGCAAATCATTTTGCCGTCCGGCATGTATGCCTTTGCCGTCCGCCATGGCAGACGGCAAAGAAGCTGATCCCAGTAGTGTAAAGTAGTGCATATGCTTGCGGCTGAGAATAAGAAACATATCTGGAAATTGCTTCGCAAGTTCTTCACCGAAAAACAACTTCTGCAGGTCAATCTCAAAGAACTCTATAAGTATCTTGACAAAGGTTTTTCTGTTGAAGATTATCAAGATCGCATTACTCCTCCTCTGCCTGCTCGTGAGCCAACAACTGATCTACTCAATTTTAAGCTGCAAAAATTGCTCGAAGAATATGAAGCTACCTCACCGACAGAGAAACCAGCCAATGGAAATGTGTTATCTCGTGCTACTCCAGTGGCTGATCCCAATGTGCCTTCATCATCACACCAACGCGCTGCTATTCCTGAAGAAAAATCTACTACCACTGAAGATGAAGATACTCCAGTTACTTTCGAATCAGAAGTCTCCTCGGATAGTTCTTCTGGAGATGCCACTGAGTGAATCAAGTTCATGGCTTTTGCACTCATGTTCTTCGTCACCTTTTTGACACTAGTTGACAAAAAAGGGGGAGAATTACATCGAGATTTGATATATTTGCTTTTGGAGTTTCGTTGGTTTGGTTTCGTGTGAGATTTGAACTTATGCTTAAAGACTATTTGCTCTCGGATGTAAAGCTTCTATGTTGTAATGTTAATAACCCCGCCCGCTACACTATTTCTCTCGAAGCATTTGTTTTGCAGGTAGAATTATTATCAAAAGTTATAAATGATTGCACTACAATCTCAATGGATTATATATCATCAGTGCGAATCATTATCTCGTATGATTAAAATTTCCTCTATATACTTCAATGAATTGTAGGAGAATTTTATCTCATATTTGAAACCCTGCATACATCTAGGGGGAGTCTATTTTGTCATCGAGTCAAGTAACACAAATTCACTCTTGTTCGATTTACTTTTCACTTATCTATCTTCACTTTGATGATTATCTGTTTTGTCAATAACCGTCCAAAAAGGGAGAGATTGTTGGTGCAATGATAGGACCCTTTCAAGTTTGTTGACATAAATAGTATGGGACTTATGTGTTTGCTAGTGCACACAGAGTAACAGGTCCCTGCGATCATGAGGAGTTTGAGCTAGACGACGAAGGTAATCTCCCTACGCTGTAGTGATGGTTATCACCGAAGATTATGATAAGAAGAGTGACCCCTCAAAAATTGCTGAAGTGAAGCAATTGGTTCGGTGCCTATCCGAGGAAATTGACTACGTCCGAGGAGATTGAAGATGAAATGAAGACGTAGCATTTATTTCGTAGCTCTTCTTCTCTTTATTGAGTCATAGGACCACCATACTATTAAGAGGGGTGTAGCGTTCGAAACTTTGATTCTCTGATGCTAAACCCAAATCCTATGAAAGTTGCAAGAGAAAATCTCTTTGTGTTCCGAGCAAATACTTGCCAGCTGGAGACTGTGATCTTCTTCGCTGCGAGAGATTTGTCTCAGACCGAGGATTTAGCATTACTTGTTCCTCAAGTAATGTTACCGTTGCTCCCAAATCTGACCATTGCAAATGTGTCGGCTGGCCATTGGCTGGACCTCGTGTCCAAAATAGTCATTTCGCACCAGGGAAGGCTGCGGCTATAAATAGCCACCCCGCGCCAGCTTTGTCCGGGGGCTGCTCCATTTGATTCTGAGAAGATTGTTGAGCAACCCCCTCTCTGAGCGATTTGAGTTTAAAATCCACCGAGAGAAAACCCCTAGAGCCGAAGAATTAGATAGTGGTTTAGCATCACTCGAATCTAAGTCCAGTACGCTCCGCCTATTACTCTTGAGAGCTGCAAACTCTCTAGACGGTTAGGTGTCAATTTGTTCAGAGACCAAGAGTGATTGTGGTTCTCGAAGAAGAAGTCTGTAAAGGTTTGGAGATCGCCTCAAGTATGTACCATGAGTGATTGGCATTGGTTGACGAACCAATTGTCGAGGATAATAGAGTGAAGAGAGTTTATCTTCCGTGTTAAGTCACAGCCCCTCCAACCAGACGTAGTCCTTGTGCAGAAGGATGAACTGGTCGAACAAATACCCTGTCTCCATCGAGCATCACTAGTTACTTCCGCTACTCTTGTTTACATTCGATATGTTTTCCATCATCTGATTTGTCTTGATGCATGTTGTAGTTTCCATTCGGTACTTAGTTATAGCTCACAGCTGTTTGTTTTTCATTCACTCCGCTGCTGGGTTCTGAGAGTTTTGTGATTTCTAAAGAAATTTTAAATCTCCCATTCATCCACCTCTGGTAGACATACATCGTTCCTACAAGGGTATAAAGCTAGTTCAACTCTAGTGTAAAATTATATATACTAGATTATAGAACTAGTTCAACTCTTGTGTAATTTTATTTGAACTAGGCTATAGAGCTAGTTCAACTCTAGTGTAAAATTATTTGAACTAGCTTATAGAGCTAGTTCACCTCTAGTGTAAAATTATTTGTAGTAGGCTATAGAGTTAGTTCAACTCTAGTGTAAAATTATTTGAACTAGCTTATAGAGATAGTTCAACTATAGTCTAAAATTATTTGTACTAGGCTATAGAGCTAGTTCAACTCTAGTGTAAAATTATTTGTACTAGGGTATAGAGCTAGTTCAACTCTAGTGTAAAATTATATGTACTAGATTATAGAACTAGTTGTCGTGGTGAGCTCACGGCAGATGCCATGGGATGGCTAAAGAGAGGAACAGGAAAGAGGCCACCGATGGGCTCCAGAGGCGAGGTTGGTACGAGCGAGCATGAGACACAAGACGTACCCAGGTTCGGGGCTCTCCGGAGAGGTAACACCCCTAGTCCTACCGAGTGTGGTTTATATGAAGATGGTACAAGCTTGCTCCTAGAGCTATTTTGGGGAGGAAGGAAGGCAGGCCAGTGCATAGGCTGCTCCTTCTCCGTGTGGGTGGATGTGAGTATGTGTGTGTGGCTAAAGAGTCGACCAGTGATCGCGTGTCCCCATCTGCATGGAGACCTCCTAGGGGGTCTTATAGGCCGACCCCCAGGTTTACAATGGTAAAGTTACATAGGCGCTGGGCCGGGTTGTCAGTGTCTAGGTGCTGGCAGTGGTGGCCGCCGGGGCGCCGGGTCTGCCGGGTCCATCGGGTGCGGGTCTCGCCGGGTCCGTCGGGTGCAGGCCATACCGGGCCCACTGGCGCGGGTACGGCCGGCCGCTGGGTACTGTAGTCATGCCGTGTGGGACGTCATGGGACGGCCACGCCGTCTTGCTACAGGGTTGCGCCTCCGAGACGCCGCCCGCCCCAGGCGGTGGCTTGGTCGGCACGACAGCCGAGCCCGCCGGGGCCGGCGTAAATGGGGGCACACTGTAGCCATGCTTGTTTGTCGATGGAGGTTTGTCTTGTTGGAACCAGCCAGCATGCGCCAGCCGGCTTGGCCGGGCCACGACACCTAGCCGGGTTGCGCTGGGAAGCCGGCCAGGTACTCGCCGGATTGAGGGGCATTGCCAGCCCTGATGTTTTTGAAAGGATCCGGGTTCTGTTGCCTGTCTAGGGTTCATCCCCACTATAGTAGTCCCCAAAGCTGTGAAGGCTCGCCGGCTTCAGGTAGTGGGGCCTTCGCAGTTTCGCCCCCTTGAGAAGGCGGATGGGTTGATGAAGCTTGGGACCACCGGGTCCAGCAACACCCACTGTGTGCCAGCTTCCGGAAGCCGGATCATGGCATCCCGGTGTGGGCAGGAAACCGAGGCGTCCGCCGAGTCTTGAAGGGGAAGGGACGCGCCTCCCACGGCCCGACACAGGTGCCACGTGGTGAACAGGGGCTGACGAGGCCCTGCCAGGCCATGCGTGCGATGGGATGCAGCAGTGGGCTGGGCCCATGCGCGGGGATTGATTGCGGCCGCCGCGGACGGTTGCACTTATCGGGGTAATTAATTCATGCGGGAAATGTGCCCACATAATACGGGGAAGTGGAAACACGGGCGCAGCCGATCCACTTTCCCACGTCTTGTCATGGTTATAAAATCGGAGGGAGGGGACGGTGGAAACACTCTCGCACGCTCCCCTCGCCTCGTCCTACTTCTCTTCGCCCAACTCTCGAGCTCGCCGCCCGAATCGCCCACCGACCGCGCTAGCTTTCTTCTTGCCACCGTGCACCGCATCCTTGCCGAGCTCCACCAATGGCGCTGCCAAAGGGCTCGTGGGAGGGGTCCGAGGTCACTGATGGCGACATCTAGTACCTCCGCGACACCTGGCGATTGTCGTCGGCGAAGGAGGTGGCCGCGCGTGTGCCTGGGAAAGAGAGGGAGCCGCAGCCGCAAGAGGGTGAGCGTGTGGTCTTCTATAGGCACTTCAAGCGCAGGTTTGGCCTTCTTACAAGCGCCTTCTTCTGCGCCTTTCTTTCCTTCTTCGGGCTGCAGCCGCACCACTTGGGTCCGAACGCTATGCTGCAGCCCTCTGGCTTCATCACCTTGTGCGAAGGCTACTTGGGAGTGGAGCCAGATGTGGAGTTCTGGAGCCGCCTCTTCTTCCTCAAGCAGCAGGGGCCGGAGGTCAGGGCCATGTCCGACTGCGGGGCCGCCGTCGTCTCGGTTCGGCCGAATGGGGTGGTCCCCAAAATGCCCATCGAGGATTCTGCCAAGAGGTGGCAGAACTCCTTCTTCTACGTGCGCAACGCCGGCGGAGGAGCCGACGCCATCAACCTGCCCCCATTCATCAATGAGCAGCCGCTCGCCAAGATGAACTGGGGCTACATGCCCAAGAACGGATCAGGGAGATGACAGCGTGGGAGGGGCTCAAGGGGACAGATCTCGTCGCCGCCTTCATCGCGCGCCGGATCGGGGAGATGACAGCGTGGGAGGGGCTCAAGGGGACAGATCTCGTCGCCGCCTTCATCGCGCGTTGGGTGCTGCCGCTGCAACGCCGGGTGCACATCATCGGCCAGATGGTGACCGCCGAGATCCCACCCAGATGTCGTTCCGGAGGCTGTTGCCAGAGCAGGTCACCGACCGGGTCAACGCCATCTCCAAGGCCGGGATGGCTCCTGACTGGCGCTTCGGGAAGGCGCCGTACAATGCAGAGTACCCGGCGCCAGTGGTGAGTCCTTGGTCCCCCTTCTTTGCAATGTCTCAACTCTTTCTCCATCCTGATGTGATGAGGTAGGTGCTGCTGAACGCTATCCAGCAAACGCATGATGGGACGAGGGCACAGGTACTGGCCGTCGAGCAAGCCCGCTCGGAGGGGGCGGAGTCCTTCACCGAGAACCCGGAGCCAGCCGACGCGTGGCGCCACGCGGGTAAGTCTCCGCACCCAGACCTCTTGCGAGACTGGTTGGACGACGACATGGAGATCTTGACGCACGCTGGTGGTGCAGCGCCGCCGAGGGGAGGGGATGGCAGCATCGACCCCCCAAGGCGGCTGAAGAAGACGGCCGACACCGGGTCATCCCGCGTGCCGACAGCGACAAGCTGGCCGCACGGGAAGGACGAGGTGCCGCTGAAGTCGGCCGCGAATCGTGCGGCGGAGGGACCGGCCGCGCGCGGCAAGACGGGCGCCAAGAGAGTGCGCCAAGTCATCCCGGCGCCGCCGGCAAGGCAGGCTATCCCGACGGTGATCGGGTAAGTTCTCTTTGTTGATTTTTGCATGCTGCTTGGTTGTACCTTTCTCATGTTTTCTTGGTGTGGCCCGCGCCGCCTCTTGACTTGGTGTTGGTGGCGACGGATGCCGCATCCGGAAGCGGCTTCTCATTCCGGAGGACTCGGAGCAGCGTCATTGACCTGCCCAAGGGCTCGCCCGAGGAGGACCTTGGTCTGGACCCGGAGGATGCAGAGCTCTGCGCCTGGCGGGACCGGAACAAGGCCGTTCAGGAGAAGGCAGCGGCCGTTAGGGCGGCGGAGGAGGCCTCGGCCCGGGCATGGGCGAGGGGCGCCGAGGCGAGTGGGTAGACCGCTGTGGGCCCGGCCTGGCCAGAGATGCCGGGGGGCATGACGTGCGACCCGAAGCCGGCCGTCGACGATCCGGAGGTGGAGGAGATGGTCGTAGACTCCCCACGCCGGAATGACACGGTCGGGCGGGCAGAGGAGGGGCGCACCAGGGACGCCGCCACGGGAGGAGCGCCGCAGGCGACACTGGCCGGAGCTCCGGAGTCGACACCGGCCACGGAGGAGCCGGCGGGGAGCGAGCGTGCCTAGGTGGTTCTGCCACAGAAGGTTGCCGTGAACCCGGAGCGGGCGCCGGGAAGGGCCTCGTTGCCGGGTCACAGCAAGCCTGGGCCACGTCCAGCGGAGCCGTCTTCGGGCCACGCGTGCAGGAGGAGGAGGCGATGGACGCCGTGCGCCAGCATCTTCGCGGGTGCACAGACTGGGTTCAGGCCTTCGCCCAGGGTGAGCTGGAGCGGGCACGGGAGCTGGAGCGCTCCGTGATCGTAAGTTTTCTTGCTTGTCTTTCTAGCTGGTTAGTGGGGGCATGCTAGCGCACCCACTGGGTGTAGCCCCCGAGATTCGGGCCTACTATGAAGTAGTTGGGTCGAATCTAAAAAAAATGTCTTTGCGATTTGTTTTAATCCTTGCTTTCCTACAGCACCTGGACAGCCTCTGAGTCGGTATCCACAACCGGCTTCTAGAGAAGCACCGCAAGGTCACGGCGCCGTAGCTTGCCACCAAGGAGGAGGCACTCCACCTTGCCGAAGGTTGATACGTCCATTTTGCATCATGCTTTTATATTGATATTTATTGTATTATGGGCTGTTATTACCTATTTTGGTATAATACTTATGCCTTTTCTCTCTTATTTTACAAGGTTTACATGAAGAGGGAGAATGCCGGCAGCTGGAATTCTGGACTGGAAAAGGAGCAAATCTGAGAGACCTATTCTACACAACTCCAAAAGTCCTGAAAATTTACGGAGAATTATTTTGGAATATATAAAAAATATTGGGCGAAGAAAATACCAGAGGGGACCCACCAGGAGGCCACAAGCCTGGGGGGCGCGCCCCTGTGGCTTGTGAGCCCCCTGGCAGGCCTCCGGTGCCCATCTTCTGCTATATGATGTGTTTTGAACTAGAAAAAAATCAGAAGAGAGCTTTCGGGACGAAGCGCCGCCGTCTCGAGGTGGAACCTGGGCAGAAGCAATCTAGGGCTCCGGCGGAGCTGTTCTGCCGGGGAAACTTCCCTCTCGGAGGGGGAAATCGAAGCCATCATCATGACCAACGATCCTCTCAGCGAGAGGGGGTCAATCTCCATCAACAACATCACCAGCACCATCTCCTCTCAAGCCCTAGTTCATCTCTTGTATCCGATCTTTGTCTCCAAACCTTAGATTGGTACCTGTGGGTTGCTAGTAGTGTTGATTACTCCTTGTAGTTGATGCTAGTTGGTTTATTTGGTGGAAGATCATATGTTCAGATCCTTAATGATATTTATTACTCCTCTGATTATGAACATGAATATGCTTTGTGAGTAGTTACGTTTGTTCCTGAGGACATGGGAGAAGTCTTGTTTTAAGTAATCATGTGAATTTGGTATTCGTTTGATATTTTGATGAGATGTATGATGTCTCTCCTCTAGTGGTGTTATGTGAACATCGACTACATGATACTTCACCATTGTTTGGGCCTAGGGGAAGGCATTGGGAAGTAATAAGTAGATGATGGGTTGCTAGAGTGACAGAAGCTTAAACCCTAGTTTATGCGTTGCTTTGTAAGGGGCTGATTTGGATCCACATGTTTCATGCTATGGTTAGATTTATCTTAATTCTTCTTTCATAGTTGCAGATGCTTGTGAGAGGGGTTAATCATAAGTGGGAGGCTTGTCCAAGTAAGGACAGCACCCAAGCACCGGTCCACCCACATATCAAATTATCAAAGTAACGAACGCGAATCATATGAGCATGATGAAAACTAACTTGACAATAATTCCCATGTGTCCTCAGGAGCGCTTTGCTTTATATAAGAGTTCGTCCAGGCTTGTCCTTTGCTACAAAAAGGATTGGGCCACCTTGCTGCACCTTTGTTACACTTGTTACTTGTTACCCGTTACGAATTATCTTATCACAAAACTATCTGTTATCGATAATTTCAGTGCTTGCAGAGAATACCTTGCTGAAAACCGCTTGTCATTTCCTTCTGCTCCTTGTTGGGTTCGACACTCTTACTTATCGAAAGGACTACGATAGATCCTCTATACTTGTGGGTCATCAAGACTCTTTTCTGGCGCCGTTGCCGGGGAGTGAAGCACCTTTGGTAAGAAAACATTTATATAGTGTGCTGAAATTTATTGTCACTTGTTGCTATGGAAAATAATCCTTTGAGGGGTTTGTTCGGGGTATCTTCACCCCGACCGGAAGAGCAAAGAGTTGCCCCTCAGCCTATGGAACCTACTGAAAATATTTATTATGAAATTCCATCGGGTATGATAGAGAAACTGCTATGCAGGAGATGGAACATTACATCCTGATATGCATCTAATCTATGTGGATTAAGTTTGTGGATTATTTAAGCTTGCAGGTTTGCCCGAGAATAAAGTCAAGAAGAAGGTCTTCCCTTTATCTTTGAAGGAGAAGGCATTGACATGGTATAGGCAATGCGATGATGTTGGGACTTGGAATTACAACCGATTGAAATTGGAATTTCATCAGAAGTTTTATCCTATGCATCTAGTTCATCGTGATCAGAATTATATTTATAATTTTTGGCCTTGTGAAGGAGAAAGTATCGCTCAAGCTTGGGGGAGGCTTAAGTCAATGTTATATTCATGCCCCAATCATGAGCTCTCAAGAGAAATTATTATTCAGAATTTTTATGCTCGGCTTTCTCGTAATGATTAATCCATGCTCGACACTTCTTGTATTGGTTCTTTTATGAAGAAGACTATTGAATTTAAATGGGATTTATTGGAAAGAATTAAATGCAACTCTGAAGATTGGGAACTCGACGAAGGTAAGGAGTCAGGTATAAACCTTAAGTTTGATTGTGTTAAATCTTTTATGGATACCGATGCTTTTCGTGAATTTAGCACTAAATATGGACTTGACTCTGAGATACTAGCTTCCTTCTGTGAATCATTTGCTACTCATGTCGATCTCCCTAAGGAGAAGTGGTTTAAATATCATCCTCCCATTGAAGTGAAAGTAGTAGAACATATTAAAGTTGAAGAAGAAACCATTACTTGTAATGTTGATCCTATTGTTCCTACTGCTTATATTGAGAAACCACCTTTCCCTGTTAGAATAAAGGAACATGCTAAAGCTTTAGCTGTGGTTCAAAAGAGTTATACTAGAACACCTACACCCCCTGAACAAATTAAAGGTGAACCTAGTATTGCTATGGTTCAAGATCTCTTGGTCGATAATATTGATGGGCATGTTATTTACTTCTGTGATGAAGCTGCTAGAATTGCTAGACCTGACGAAAAAGAAAACATAGACCTGTTGTTGGCATGCCTGTTGTTTCTGTTAAAATAGGAGATCATTGTTATCATGGCTTATGTGATGTGGGTGCTAGCGTGAGTGCAATTCCCTTTACTTTATATCAAGAAATTATGAATGATATTGCACCTGCTGAGATAGAATATATTGATGTTACTATCAAGCTTGCTAATACAGATACTATATCACCAATTGGGATTCTTAGAGATGTTGAAGTCTTGTGTGGGAAAATAAAATACCCTACTGATTTTCTTGTTCTTGGTTCCCCACAAGATGATTTTTGTCCCATTATATTTGGTAAACCTTTCTTGAACACTGTTAATGCTAAGATAGATTGTGAGAAAGAAACTGTTACTGTAAGTTTTGGGGATGTGTCTCATGAGTTAAATATCTCTAAATTTCGTAGACAGCCCCATGACAAAGAATTGCCTAGTAAAGATGAAATTATTGGTCTTGCTTCTATTGCTGTGCCTCCTACTAATCCTTTAGAACAATATCTGCTAGACCATGAAAATGATATGTTTATGAATGAAAGGAAGGAATTAGATGAAATATTCTTTAATCAAATGCCTGTTTTGAAACACAACTTGCCTGTTGAGATTCTTGGGGATCCTCTTCCACCCAAGGGTGATCCCGTGTTTGAGCTTAAACAATTACCAGATACTCTGAAATATGTTTATCTTGATGAAAAGAAGATATATCATGTTATTATTAGTGCTAACCTTTCAGAGCATGAAGAAAAGAAATTATTGAAAACTCTGAGGAAGCACCGTGCTGCTATTAGATATACTCTTGATGATCTTAAGGGCATTAGTGCCACTATGTTAGCACAAAATTAATATGGAGCCAGATGCTAAACCAGTTGTTGATCACCAATGACGGTTAAATCCCAAGATGAAGGAAGTGGTAAGAAATGAAATACTAAAGCTTGTGGAAGCAGGTATAATTTATCCTATTGCTGATAGTAGATGGGTAAGTCATGTCCATTGTGTCCCTAAGAAGGGAGGTATTACTGTCGTTCCCAATGATAAAAATGAATTGATCCCACAAAGAATTGTTACAGGTTATAGAATGGTAATTGATTTTAGAAAATTAAACAAAGCCACTAGAAAAGATCATTACCCTCTACCTTTTATTGATCAAATGTTAGAAAGACTATCCAAACATACACACTTCTGCTTTCTAGATGGTTATTCTGGCTTCTCTCAAATACCTGTGTCAAAAAAGGATCAAGAAAAAACTACTTTTACTTGCCCTTTCGGTACCTTTGCTTATAGACGTATGCCTTTTCGTTTATGTAATGCACCTGCTACCTTTCAAAGATGTATGACTGCTATATTCTCTGACTTTTGTGAAAAGATTTTTGAGGTTTTCATGGATGATTTCTCCATTTACGGAACTTCTTTTGATGATTACTTAAGCAACCTTGATCGAGTTTTGCAGAGATGTGAAGAAACTAATCTTGTCTTGAATTGGGAGAAGTGCCACTTTATGGTTAATGAAGGTATTGTTTTGGGGCATAAAATCTTTGAAAGAGGTATTGAAGTTGATAAAGCTAAAGTTGATGCTATTGAAAAAATGCCGTGTCCTAAAGATATCAAAGGTATCAGAAGTTTCCTTGGTCATGCTGGTTTCTATAGGAGGTTTATTAAAGACTTCTCTAAAATTTCTAGGCCTCTCACTAATCTCTTGCAAAAAGATGTTCCATTTGTTTTTGATGATGATTGTGTAGAAGCATTTGAAATCCTTAAGAAAGCCTTGATTTCTGCACCTATTGTTCAAGCACCTGATTGGAACCTACCCTTTGAAATTATGTGTGATGCTAGTTATTATGCTGTTGGTGCTGTTCTAGGACAAAGAGTTTATAAGAAATTGAATGTTATTCATTATGCTTGCAAAACTCTAGACAGTGCTCAAAGACATTATGCTACTACTGAAAAAGAATTTTTGGCAGTTGTCTTTGCTTGTGATAATTTTAGACCCTATATTGTCGATTCTAAAGTAACTGTTCACACCGATCATGCTGTTATTAAATACCTTATGGAAAAGAAAGTTGCTAAACCTAGACTTACTAGCACATATGCCCGTCCGTTGCAATGGGAAAGACAATTGGGATGTCTACCAAAATGCTCATCAACGCGACACTACAACAACAAAATGGTGCATGGCAGCATCCCGGAGGCAGGGAGGCGCATGCTAAGGTGTAGAAGAAATGCATGTCGTGATACACTGAATGAGTAGGAATGTTATATGTTTAGTTTTCTTTTAGATCTTGCATCCAAAAAAATCAATGCACCTTATAATCTAAACAGATGAGGGAAAGAAATAAAAGTAGTACTTAGAAACAAAAAAGATAAGATAGGCTCAACAAACCGAAAAGGGGCAGAGTACTTGGGAATGCATTATATCTGAATCGCCGATGGTAAGAAGCACTTATGTTGTACATCCTCGACGTACATATTTTAGAAAATTGATGAAGTGCATATACCACGAAATTTAGATAAATAATTTAACATGCTATCACGTAGTTGACAATCACTTTTATTTAAATAGACACATTGTACCATGCATATCCTCACTTTTACATAGAGAAAAAATTAAAAATCTATAGCCAACGGTCGAGTCTAGCGGCATTGAGCGGAAAGCCCAAATGAACGAGCCGTTAGCCCTTTTGGAATTGTTTGGAAAACAAACCCCACAGCCCAGCCCAGCCCAGCACCAGGGCCTCGGCCGACCTGCATCCCCTTAACCCTAGCCGCCCCGCACTCAGCCAATCCCGATCCCCTTTCCTTCGCTCTCTCTCTCTCTCCCTCGCATAGTGCATGCCACCAGAACCAACGCCTCTTGGCTCCCCCTCCCCGCCGGCTCTAGCGCCGGCCATCTAGTCTGTCCAGCCCCCCGCTTCCTGAGCGCATCTCGCTCCTCTACTGTAGCCGTCCCATCCGTCGATCCGACAAGGCCACCCCGTCCTGTGCTTCCACCAGCCGCCCCCGCCTGAGCGGGCAGCTCTTCCTTGCCACCCCCATGTGCTCCAGTGAGCCCGGCCACTGTTTCCCTCTCCCTTCCTTCCCCTTCCCCTCTCGCGTTCTTTCTTTCTGTCTCTCACCCCTCTGTCTCTCTGTTCGAGCAGGAGCCCCCCCCCAACCAATCCGGGTCCCTTCGTCACTGAAGCCGGGCACCGTTCCTCCTCCCTTGCCTCGCCCTTTGAGCCGCCGTGCCTTCCTCTTCAGGCGCTCAATATTTTCTATGCCTTGGCTCGTTTGATTCTTGGAACTCTAGAACATATATATGTTGCTAGGATTTGATGTAACGGGGTAGTGTGGGATATTAGTTACAAAAGGAGTCCAAAATTTTAGCACGGGATAGAGGAGAAGGAGCTGGCTGCGGCTGGAGTAGCGGCGCTCCACGCGATGGCCAGTTTTTTTCTTAAGCAAAATGTTCCTGATCGACTAAAATAGGAATTGTGGGTTCAATAAAGGAAAAACATAAGGACTTTTTTGTAAAAACGCCGCGACGGTGAACCCGACAGACTCAATCCGTGCTTTATTATTAGGGAAAGATTAGATGGGTTCTCTTGCTGCGAGAATTTGATTTGCATATTATTGATAGAAAGGGAGCTGAGAACCCCATAGCAGACAACTTGTCTAGGTTAGAAAATGTTCTTGATGACCCACTACCTATTGATGATAGCTTTCTTGATGAGCAATTAGCTGTCATAAATGCTTCTCGTAGTACTCCATGGTATGCTGATTATGCTAATTACATTGTTGCTAAATTTATACCACCTAGTTTCACATACCAGCAAAAGAAAAAGTTTTTCTATGATTTAAGACATTACTTTTGGGATGACCCGCACCTTTATAAAGAAGGAGTAGATGGTGTTATTAGACGTTGTGTACCTAAGCATGAACAGGAACAGATCCTATGTAAGTGTCACTCCGAGGCCTATGGAGGACACCATGCTGGAGATAGAACTGCACACAAGGTATTATAATCTGGTTTTTATTGGCCTACTCTCTTCAAGGATGCTCGTAAGTATGTCTTGTCTTGTGATGAATGTCAAAGAATTGGTAATATTAGTAAACGTCAGGAAATGCCTATGAATTATTCACTTGTTATTGAACCATTTGATGTTTAGGGCTTTGATTATATGGGACCTTTTCCTTCCTCCAATGGGTATACACATATTTTAGTTGCTGTTGATTACGTTACTAAGTGGGTAGAAGCTATTCCAACTAGTAGTGCTGATCATAACACTTCTATTAAAATGCTTAAAGTTATTTTCCCGAGGTTTGGAGTCCCTAGATATTTAATGACTGATGGTGGTTCACACTTTATTCATGGTGCTTTCCGTAAATTGCTTGCTAAATATGATGTCAACCATAGAATTGCATCTCCATATCATCCTCAGTCTAGTGGTCAAGTGGAATTAAGCAATAGAGAAATTAAATTGATCTTGCAAAAGACTGTTAACAGATCTAGAAAGAATTGGTCTAAGAAACTTGATGATGCATTATGGGCTTACAGATCTGCTTATAAAAACCCTATGGGTATGTCTCCGTATAAAATGGTTTATGGAAAAGCATGTCACTTACCTCTTGAACTAGAACATAAAGCTTATTGGACAATTAAAGAGCTCAACTATGATTTCAAACTTGCTGGTGAGAAGAGGTTATTCGACATTAGCTCACTTGATGAATGGAGAACCCAAGCCTATGAGAATGCCAAGCTGTTTAAGGAAAAAGTTAAAAGATGGCATGCCAAAAGGATACAAAAGCATGAATTTAATGTAGGTGACCATGTCTTGCTATACAATTCTCGTTTAAGATTTTTTGCAGGAAAACTTCTCTCTAAATGGGAAGGTCCTTACATTATCGAGGAAGTTTATCATTCCGGTGCCATCAAGATCAACAACGCCGAAGGCACCAACCCGAAGGTGGTATATGGGCAAAGAATAAAACATTATATCTCAGGTACTCCCATAAATGTTGAGACCAATATTATTAATACCATAACACCGAAGGAGTACATAAGGGAGACCTACCAGAATGTTTCAGACCCCGAAAAGGAATAGGTATGTGGTACGATAAGTAAACGGACTCGAAAACTTTTCCAATGGAAATTTTTCTTCGTTTTGGAATATTTAAAAATTTAGAAAAATTAAAAGTAGTCCAAAGAGTGCACGAGGAGGCGACAAGCCTGGGGGGCGCGCCCTACCCCCCTGGGCGCCCCCCTGTGGCTTGTGGCCACCTCGTGTGCTCTTCGGACTCCGTTTTCTTGTGGAATACTCCTTTTTGTCAGTAAAAAATCATTATATAATCTCCCGAAGGTTTTGACCACCGTACCACGATAAAATCCTCTGTTCTTGTTTCGGGTTGTTTTTTCTGACAGATCTAGATCGCCATGACGTCTCCAAGCACCCCCAAGGACAAGTTTTTTGAGAAGGTCATCAACCCTTACCTCGTGGAGGTGCTACTACACCCTCAAACCATTGAGATGCGTGAGGGGGTGCTGCACATCCGTGATGTTGAGGGGCCAAAGAAGACCGGAAGCGTGGAGGCAAGGCTCGAAGCAATGGAGCAGCAAGTCTTCAAGTGCAAAGGGATGGTGGAATGTGGACTCAACGCCAATCACTTGATGATCACGGAATTTACCCGTGACCACATGCTGGATGCCAAGAACATCGGAGAGGCAATCTTCAAGCTTCATGAGAGAATCGAGCATCTCCAAGCCCAGATCTATGACCTACAAAACCAAAACTGTGAGTATGAATATAGATTTAAGAGGATGAGTTTGGCTGCAGATTTTAGGATCCCGGAGACTCGTTCATCTTTTTACGATGGTGAACCTATGCCTTGGAAGACAGAGGATAAGACCCTTTCATCATCAACAACTCCATCATCACCACCTCTGAAGGAAGAGATCTAAATACATGGGTATGGGCACTCCCCATGGCAACTGCAAAGCTTGGGGAGGTGCCCCGGTATCGTATCACCATCACACCTTTACCTTTATCATTTTTCTTAGTTTGATCCTTTTGGTTATATCTTGGTTTAGTAGAATAAAGTTTTTAGTATGATCTAGCCTTGAGTTTTTGTGGCACCCTGGCTCAGAGAAGACCGGAACACCCCGTATTCCAGCCCAGGGACAAGTCCTCTAGAATACGGCACTGTTGGCATAGAACAAATCAGCTCTTTATTACAATGGATATGGTTACAAAAGGTACAAGGATTACATCGGCACGGCGACACTACGCCTGCCCGGGGTAGCTCTATGCTAACATCGGAGTAACTCTCTCGGCAGCGGAACAGCGACGACGCTGATGGACTACACTCCGCAGGGACTCTGGCTAGAACGCGTATCCTAGGTCGCAAATTCAGGATCCTCGACAAGCAAGCAATCATGGCATGACCTGCAAACTGGCATGACACGCCAGGTGAGTACTTTGAATGTACTCGCAAGCTCACAGCAAACGTCAGCATTAAGGCAAGACAACATCATAGCAGAGTAGATGCAGTAAGGTAAAACATATTTAATCCATACTCCGAATAATCTTAGGATCCAACCCGAATCTGATCCAAGTCCAATCCCAATCATGTGGTCATTCGACCACTCATCTCATTGCCATCCCATGGCAAACATATCATATACATGATACCAACTGTATCACAAGTCTGACAAACTTACTCTCTTTCGGGCTGTCTCACAACCCTCAGAATACTCACGATCCATCGAGTACTTCCGATCATAAGACGAATTCTTCCATCATTATCACTACAATGGTTGACCACCTAGTGAGGTCTGGACGGACTGTCCAATACCGTGGACACGACTATTCAAATAGATTTTACACTCTGCAGAGGTTGCGCACTTTACCCACACCATGGAGCACTGACCTCGTGATCCCATTCGGGTGGACCAGCGTTGCTCCAACGAAACCTGCCTGACCCGTGACTCTCCCATCGTACCACCGGCAATCATCCTCTCCCGGAGTCAAGCCCTGGGTGGCCCCTGTGTCACCTCGTGACACCTGCCACCGTCGTGGCCAAACTAAATTGTCCCAAACGGGGACCTGGATCCAAATAACTCAACTGGGCTCACAAGGTTATCGCCGCCTACCGGGCCAGGGTAGCGCGCACGCATAACCTTCCCTGTCGGGCGGTACTGGTGAAAGAGCACGCGATCAGACCAAGTCAAGGCCGTCCCATACCTGCAAATGTGGTTGCACGAATAAGCCTGGACAGGTGACTCAGGATCAACCAGGCAATATCTAATCCCTGAATAATATTTCTATCATGGTTGACACTCCGATAACCAGTATGCTTAAGTCACTACTACTAAATCATCTCCACAAACTGCCGGATGAACTCCAAAATAATCATAGACGGTAATCTCAACATCATAGTATCAACAAGTGGGTAAACTACTGGTCGCTAACAATCCGGTACTCAATGTGGTAGTCACCTATTCGAGAATTAACTCCAACATTGCACAATCCAATTCAATTCACAGATACTCATACTTGTTGTCAAAGTAAATAGTTAAACTACGATATTGCAATGCAATGATGCAGATGAGAGTTGTGGCTTGCCTGGGGATGAAGAATACACCGGGGAGGAGTGCAGAAAGATCGCGGAAGGAATCACCGAAAAAGTTTCTCTCTCGAAGGGGGCTGATTAGGGGCAAGGGCAAAATGGTCATTTCCAGTATGTCCAACCATAGTGAAAATGATAGGAACAGAACGGGCTCGACGAGCCAAAGATGTGGGCGTTGGAATCACCTCAATCGGAGTTACGAGCAAAAAGATACGAGGGGTTTTCTGCCAGGGACTTGTTTGCAAAGAAAATATTCACAAAGGGGTCCCTGACAGCTCGGCGGGTCGCGTACTCCAGCAAAATACGTCTTCCCACGGGGAAAGCGTAAAGCGCAGAATGCGCTTCCACTTATCCACGCTGGCAGTGGTGGGACCGGGCTTTGTTAGGCTGACAGGTGGGGTCCGCGGGAGGTGGAGCCCGCCTGACCCGGCTCCTTCTTCTTCCTCCCGCTCGCTCGTGGACCAGAGGAGTGGCGCGATCGCCGGTGCTCGCCTGGCCGGCTCCGGCCACCGTTTGCCACGCTTCGACCATTGACGTGCTCGTGGGGCCGAGCCGCTCCCATCCCTGCACCGAACGAACGCCGGGGAAGACCAGAGCGATGGTGGCCTCGAGCAGGGCGGACGGCAGCATCGGGCGAAGATGGACACGACGCTACGGGTGTGGAGACAAGGTGCTGGAGAGGTGGGGAGCTTCGCCGGGGTTCAGTGAGTTGAGTGGTGGTGGCAAGGGGAGGAGTAGGGCTTCGGTTGTCGCGAATTTAGGAGGAGGCCAGAGGGGGCCATGGCGGCGATGGGGGTGGAGCAGGAGCAGCTCTGAGGCTCCGGGGAGAGGACAGGGAGGCGTAGGGGAGCGAGGTGGAGCTGGTGGTGAGCTCGGGAAGGCGCGGAGTGGCTTTATATAGGCGCAGCGAGCTCACCGGATAAGCTTGGCCGCGGTGGCGAGCTTATCCGCGCACTGGCGCGTGCGGGTGGCGTGGCTGGCGGTTTGCAGCCTTCGGGGAGCTTCACGGAAGAGCGGAGAGGCTTCAGGAGAGCTCGAGAGGGATCGGGGAGGAAGGGACAGAAGAAAACGACAACGACGGTCATGGGCCGAAGAGCGTCGGCGATCGCCGTGGCGTGAGGAGGAAGAAATTGGAGGGGGAGAGGCTTCCAAGAGATGGGCGACGATGAGGCGAAGCCCCTAGACATGGCTAGGTGGCGGGGGAGAGAAGGAACACGACGAGGTCGAGGGTCTCCTCACTGGAGCGCGCTGGCTGGCATGCCAGCCGCGTGATCACCATGTGGCCATGGCGTTGCCACGCCCTACTCGACGCCAAATGATGTCCAGTAGGTAGTCCATCCAAGCTACATTGCAAATGAGGTAATAGATCGATGATGGGAGCTGTGTCTGGATGGGAGTGGTCACTGGAAGTTTACTGCATCCAACTGTTGCCTAAAACTGTGATCAACAGGAAAGGGATAAGAGCCAAGTGTGATGTTTGGGAGGTTTAGGGTAGGAAGGACTACAATCCTGTGAAGTTTGGAGAGAAATGAACCAATATTTAATATAGTTGCTTTGCAACTGATCAATCTGGTCCAGAAGCTAAATCTTGATGTGCCACTCCGATGGAGTATCAACTTGATCTGAAATTGGGCATAGGATGATTATTTGGTCATATGAGAGTGCCATAAAAATTTCATGCCATTTGGACAAGCGAAAATGGTACTTCCTTCACAGCTATCCTCTCTGACCAGAAACTTAGAGAAATTCTAGGGAGTTATTGGGAAGATGAAATGAGCCCAAATTTTGTGGATATTGGTTATATGGGTAGGAGAATGCTCTGGTAGATTTTCAGAAATTATGGAGCAATATAAAATATAGTTGCTTCACAATGTGAAAATCGGACCAGAAACCAAGATTGGATGCTATTCTCACATAGATGATTGGATAAGGTTGAAACTTGGTGGAGAGTCATGATTTGAGCATATGAAGATGCTTGAAAAATTTCAACTCATTTGGATACTCCGAGCTAGCACTTGCTTCACAAAGATTCCAGTTGCCCAGAAACTTTGGAAATTAGCCAAGAGAGATTTAATATCCAAATAAATTTGAATTTTGGCATGTGGCAATGATATGGATAGGAAAGAGTTCACAAAAAGTTTGAGAGCAAGCAAGCAAATATATATGGTACTTGCTTCATAAACTGCCAACTGGGGCAGAATCAGAAAAGGAATATTTGTGAAATATTTTTGGACATGGCAAGGAAGGGTTTGACATATTTGTGGAAAATATGACCCAAAAAATTTATGAGAATTATTTCGGAATTTTGGGAATGATGGAAATGTGGGTTGCTTCACAACCCAGAGCAAACAGGGTTATTCCTTTAATAGAAAAAGGAATATTCCCAAGAAAAAGAATATTGGGATTGGTCCAAGATGGAAATGGCAAGGTCTTGGGATGGTTTTGAGGTTGGCAAGCCACTTGGTAAGAGGAATCAAGGGTGATCCCTCCAGGTTGCAAGACTACTAAGCCACAAAAAGTGAATCCGGACCAAAATCAAAAGAAAAAGAAATGGGCAAAATCCAGGGTGTTACAAACCTACCCCCCTTAAAGAAATCTCGTCCTCGAGATTTGGTTGCTCAGGGATAAAACATGAATATTCCCACTTGAGGAAACCGTTTCCAACTCGGGTTTCCTTTTTATCTTTATATAATGCTCCCACTGAGTTTCATATGACTGACTGCCTTGCTCCGGAGTGGTTTGCTTCACCGGATCCTTTTTCTGGCAAATCTTACCTCATATACTACTCTGACTCCAATCCTTTCATGTCTGCTGAACTGTCTGGGGCAAATAATTTTCCTGACCAAACCATGTGCCCTGCTCGTAAGTCCGAGGGTGGTTCTTCATGGACGTGCCATGACAAGGTCCAATATGAACGACCGTTTCTGAGTTGTGAACAGATTCTATTGGTGAACCCAAAAATCTTTTACTCATTGCGTTGGGTGACTTCAAATGGTTGGGCGTCCTCCAGGCTCAAAACAGTACTATGAATCGTACCGTTCTCCTAGCGGAATCTGACTTCTCGCACGGATTGCTGAGTCATCTTGGGTATCTTCACTGCCTTGGTATAAGGCTCCTACCAAATATTTGACTGTCACCTGTCGTGACTAGCATAAAGGTGTATGATGATATTATCCATAGACTTGACTGACAGTGGTCCTGACAGTAGAATCTTGTTCACGACAGGTTAGTCTTTAACTGGTTCCCATCTGTGAGGACACCTGCTTCGAGACTGTTGTTCATCCTTCTGATTACTCAGTCAGTCGGTATCTCTATATGGATGGCAGGCCGTGTAATGCTTTAACATGGTTGCTGAATTTGAACTGCTGAGTTAATCTTTCGGCTGACCTGACTAGCTGGGTTGCCCTGTTCTGACAATTCTGAGCATATCTGGTTGGCTGGGCGGGTTGTCTCGATATGGGGTTCTTGCAAATGGGATAGACCCCATGGGTGTGTACCCATGGTGGTCGGTACCGAACCAGTCTGTCTGGAGTATTTGTACCATGGACAACCTTGCTCCTTCATTATGGTTCTCTTTGCCTGGATCCTTTGCTGAAGGAACTTGGCCTTATGTGTTCTTGATTCTCCGTGTGACCATAGGTGTTGTTAGGTCCAATATTCCGGCAGGCATATTACTTTACAAGTTGTAGCTGTAGGGTAACGATCGTCTGAACACTTGAATAAAACCGGCAAATAAACCAGTAGCCACCAGAACGGTCTTTACAACTCAGATCTAGGACATTACTAGAATAACTCAACCCTGACTCAAGACGGCTGAAAAGCAGCTCAGAGCATGAGACGGTGTCGATAAGAAGAAAGTAGCAACTCCCTAAGACGGCCGAAAAACAGCTCAGGGCATAGGGTCATTGCTACGAAGAGAAATTCAACAGCTGCCCGAGACGGCCGAAAAGCAGCTCAGAACACGAGCCAGTTGCTGACAAGAGAAATAAAAATCGGCATCCACGCCGGACGGCCGGAAACAACTCAGAACACAGGCGTGGTGCCGTCACCAAAGAAAGATGGGCAAGGGTTCCTCCATGTCGCATACAGCTCACTATTATGCATATAGGTATGAGCATAATAATTTGAACATACCGGAATAACACAGAGCAATGCTATAGGGCATATATCAGATGGTCGGCTTGCTCCATAGGTTGTTGGTCATCACTCTGTAGTGTATAACTGACGTTCTCTTCTTCTTACATAGCTCATGCAGTAGTCAGATCCTCACCGGGCTGGCATCATTGTATGAGTAACCCATATGACCTTGGCAGCATGCCCACCATATCTATGGAAACATGTGTAGCTAGCCACTTGATTCCTGAGGCAAGCTTGTGTCCTGACTGATTTTTGCCTTCGGACCAGCTGTTGCGGATCTGACCCTGAGGATGCATTGTCATATGCTTGCATTGGAAGATGCCCATATGTCATATCAAGGAAGACACAGGAATCCTTGCGTCGTACGCTTCTGAGGTAGCTTGTAGGGAAAGACTGGGTTGCTTACATCTGAAGCTTCTCTTTGCCAAATGCGGACCGAGTGCATATATATATCCCTTAAGGTTTTTGCTGTCGGTTACTTGTTGTAGGAAAAATGTTATTCGACTATCTTTCTTGCTGAGCACTAAGTTCATAGCACATTCTGGCTTGCTTCCAAGACATAGTAGGGTTTAAATTATACTCATAGCAGACTCAAACCTTGTATATATGAATCATACCTTTGGCACGGAATGCACTGTTGATTATGCACACATCTTTGCCTTCTTGCTAATGCGATCATTGCTGCTGTGAAAGTTGCGCTGATGTATACTTGGTGCTGATAACCAATCCAGCCAGGATATCATTTATATCCAGGCCCGATATTCTTGATATAACACAGTCTGCTGAAAATTCCCTATTGCTGAGCTGTGCTTTCAAATGACCGTCTCTTCACTAATTCTTTGGGTCCAGTGTCGGTGAGCAACTTCCATAAGGGGAAAATAAGGTAACACCAAGGGCCCAAAACAACAAAAGAAACGACTAAACATAAGCACACAAAGTAGCAAGATCACACACACAAGCAATATCACATTCTACAGCCATTCACAGCAATAGTATGCATTCCTACTTAAGCACACAAATCTCGCAAGAACTCTGGTATTACCGTCTAACATGCTGTGGTGATGTGCACAAAAGTGAATAAATGTGTGGAAGAAAATTGGTGTAAACAAGGCTACACCAAATACGAGCTTAACACGGGTGGAACCGGTGGCTAGGACGAACTTGGTGATCGGGGTTTGAAACACAAAAGTTACGACCACATCATCATCAAGCGTACGAAAGAAAACCGTACACGTCCAAAGAATAGGTGGCGGAATGAGTTAGTGGTGGAGAGAAAGGCTTGCAGGCATTACCCTTTTCTGATAACAAGGATCAGTAAGGGTTGCCAAAGCGGCTAGTGGAATGGCATGATCTGGGATAGAAACATGTCTATCACCGAAACGATAGGGGTGGCTGAAGAGAATAAATTGGTGTGGTACCGGTGCATCAATCCGATAAAGGATTGACACCACCAAGCACCTTGGCATCACTCCACTGGGACGAAGATGACACCACACCAAGGAACGGGTATGCAAACTGGAGAGCGCAGGTAGGTAATCGAAACCGATACCTCATACATTCACCAGATCCATCGTTAGTGATAAAATATCTAGTCTATATGCATGCTATGCACAAGCAAATGCAACAAACAAGTGCAGCAAACCAACTGGATCCTATACTACCGGTTACTAACGCTCGCACCTAGACCGCGCGTCCTATAGCCAGACCTGCTCTGATACCAACTTCTGTGGCACCCCGGCTCAGAGAAGACCAGAACGCCCCGTATTCCAGCCCAGGGACAAGTCCTCTAGAATACAGCACTGTTGGCATAGAACAAATCAGCTCTTTATTACAATGGATATGGTTACAAAAGGTACAAGGATTCCATCGGCACAGCGACACTACACCTGCCCGGGATAGCTCTATGCTAACAGTGGAGTAACTCTCTCGGCAGCAGAACAGCGACGACGGTGATGGACTCCACTCCGCGGGGGCTCTGGCTAGAACGCGTATCCTAGGTCGCAAACTCGGGATCCTCGACAAGCAAGCAATCATGGCATGACCTGCAAACTAGCATGACACGCCAGGTGAGTACTTTGAATGTACTCGCAAGCTCACAGCAAACATCAGCATTAAGGCAAGACAACATCATAGCAGAATAGATGCAGTAAGGTAAAACATATTTAATCCATACTCCGAATAATCTTAGGATCTAACCCGAATTTGATCCAAGTCCAATCCCAATCATGTGGTCATTCGACCACTCATCTCATTGCCATCCCATGGCTAACATATCATATACATGATACCAACTGTATCACAAGTCTGACAAATTTACTCTCTTTCGGGCTGTCTCACAACCCTCAGAATACTCACGATCCATCGAGTACTTCCAATCATAAGACGAGTTCTTCCATCATTATCACTACTATGGTTGACCACCTAGTGAGGTCTGGACGGACTGTCCAATACCATGGACACGGCTATTCGAATAGATTTTACACTCTGCAGAGGTTATGCACTTTACCCACACCATGGAGCACTGACCTCGTGATCCCATTCGGGTGGACCAGCGTTGCTCCAACGAAACCTGCCTGACCCGTGACTCTCCCATCGTACCACCGGCAATCATCCTCCCCCAGAGTCAAGCCCTGGGTGGCCCCTGTGTCACCTCGTGACACCTGCCATCGTCGTGGCCAAACTAAACTGTCCCAAACGGGGACCTGGATCCAAATAACTCAACTGGGCTCACAAGGCTATCGCCGCCTACCGGGCCAGGGTAGCATGCACGCATAACCTTCCCTGTCGGGCGGTACCGGTGAAAGAGCACGCGATCAGACCAAGTCAAGGCCGTCCCATACCGGCAAATGTGGTTGCACGGATAAGTCTGGACAGGTGACTCAGGATCAACCAGGAAATATCTAATCCCTGAATAATATTTCTGTCATGGTTGACACTCCGATAACCAGTATGCTTAAGTCACTGCTACTAATTCATCTCCATGAACTACCGGATGAACTCCAAAATAATCATAGACGGTAATCTCAACATCATAGTATCAACAAGTTGGTAAACTACTGGTCGCTAACAATCCAGTACTCAATGTGGTAGTCACCTATCCGAGAATTAACTCCAACATTGCATAATCTAATTCAATTCACAGATACTCATACTTGTTGTCAAAGTAAATAGTTAAACTATGATATTGCAATGCAATGATGCAGATGAGAGTTGTGGCTTGCCTGGGTATGAAGAATACACCGGGGAGGAGTGCAGAAAGATCGCGGAAGGAATCACCGGAAAAGTTTCTCTCTCGAAAGGGGCTGATTAGGGGCAAGGGCAAAATGGTCATTTCTAGTATGTCCAACCATAGTGAAAATGAGAGGAACAGAACGGGCTCGATGAGACGAAGATGTGGGCGTTGGAATCACCTCAATCGGAGTTACGAGCAAAAAGATACGAGGGGTTTTCTACCAGGGACTTGTTTGCAAAGAAAATATTCACAAAGGGGTCCCTGATAGCTCGGCGGGTCGAGCACTCCAGCAAAATACGTCTTCCCACGGGGAAAGCGTAAAGCGCAGACTGCGCTTCCACTTATCCACGCTGGCAGTGGCGGGACCGGGCTTTGTTAGGCTGACAGGTGGGGTCCGCGGGAGGTGGGGCCCGCCTGACCCAGCTCCTTCCTCCCGCTCGCCCGTGGACCAGAGGAGTGGCGCGATCGCCGGCGCTCGCCTGGCCGGCTCCGGGCACTGTTTGCCGCGCTTCGACCATCGACGTGCTCGTGGGGCCGAGTCACTCCCATCCCTGCACCGAACGGAAGCCGGGGAAGACCAGAGCGATGGTGGCCTCGAGCAGGGCGGACGGCATCGGGCGAAGATGGACACGATGCTACGGGTGCGGAGACGAGGTGCTGGAGAGGTGGGGAGCTTCGCCGGGGTTCAGTGAGTTGAGTGGTTGTGGCAAGGGGAGGAGTAGGGCTCCGGTTGTCGCGAATTTAGGAGGAGGCCAGAGGCGGCAATGGCGGCAATGGGGATGGAGCAGGAGCAGCTCTGAGGCTCCGGGGAGAGGACGGGGAGGCGTAGGAGAGCGAGGTGGAGCTGGTGGTGAGCTCGGGAAGGCGCGGAGTGGCTTTATATGGGCGCAGCGAGCTCGCCGGATAAGCTCGGCCGCGGTGGCGAGCTAATCCGCGCACTGGCACGTGCAGGTGGCGTGGGTGGCGGTTTGTAGCCTTCGGGGAGCTTCACGGAGGAGCGGAGAGGCTTCAGGAGCGCTCGGGAGGGATCGGGGAGGAAGGGACAGAAGAAAACGACAATGACGGTCATGGGCCGAATAGCGTCGGCGATCGCCGTGGCGTGAGGAGGAAGAAATTGGAGGGGGAGAGGCTTCCAGGAGATGGGCGACGATGAGGCGAAGCCCCTAGACATGGCTAGGTGGCGGGGGAGAGAAGGAACACGACGAGGTCGAGGGCCTCCTCACTGGAGCGCGTTGGCTGGCATGCCAGCCGCGTGATCACCATGTGGCCATGGCGTTTCCACGCCCTACTCGACGCCAAATGATGTCCAGTAGGTAGTCCCTCCAAGCTACATTGCAAATGAGGTGATAGATCGATGATGGGATCTGTGTCTGGATGGGAGTGGTCACTGGAAGTTTACTGCATCCAACTGTTGCCTGAAACTGTGATCAACAGGAAAGGGATAAGAGCCAAGTGTGATGTCTGGGAGGTTTAGGGTAGGAAGGACTACAATCCTGTGAAGTTTGGAGAGAAATGAACCAATATTTAATATAGTTGCTTTGCAAATGATCAATCTGGTCCAGAAGCTAAATCTTGATGTGCCACTCACATGGAGTAGCAACTTGATCTGAAATTGGGCATAGGATGATTATTTGGTCATATGAGATTGCCATAAAAATTTCATGCCATTTGGACAAGCCAAAATGGTACTTCCTTCACAGCTATCCTCTCTGACCAGAAACTTAGAGAAATTCTAGGGAATTATTGGGAAGATGAAATAAGCCCAAATTTTGTGGAGATTGGTTATATGGGTAGGAGAATTCTCTGGTAGATTTTCAGCAATTATGGAGCAATATAAAATATAGTTGCTTCACAATGTGAAAATCGGACCAGAAACCAAGATTGGATGCTATGCTCACACATATGATTTGATAAGGTTGAAACTTGGTGGAGAGTCATGATTTGAGCATATGAAGATGCTTGAAAATTTTCAACTCATTTGGATACTCCTAGCTAGCACTTGCTTCCCAAAGATTCCAGTTGCCCAGAAACTTTGGAAATTAGCCAAGAGGGATTTAATATCCAAATAAAGTTGAATTTTGGCATGTGGCAATGATATGGATAGGAAAGAGTGCACAAAAAGTTTGAGAGCAAGCAAGCAAATATATATGGTACTTGCTTCATAAACTGCCAACTGGGGCAGAATCAGAAAAGGAATATTTGTGAAATATTTTTGGACATGGCAAGGAAGGGTTTGACATATTTGTGGAAAATATGACCCAAAAAATTTATGAGAATTATTTGGAAATTTTGGGAATGATGGAAATGTGGGTTGCTTCACAACCCAGAGCAAACAGGGTTATTCCTTTAATAGAAAAAGGAATATTCCCAAGAAAAAGAATATTGGGATTGGTCCAAGATGGAAATGGCAAGGTCTTGGGATGGTTTTGAGGTTGGAAAGCCACTTGGGAAGAGGAATGAAGGGTGATCCCTCCAGGTTGCAAGACTACTAAGCCACAAAAAAGCGAATCCGGACCAAAATCAAAAGAAAAAGAAATGGGCAAAATCCAGGGTGTTATAGTTTTGCTTTATGGTCCCTCTATGTAATCGAGTCCGAGAGATATATAATAAAGATTAGTTTTGAGTTGAGGTCCTTGCTTTCATGCTTTGATCATGAGAAAAAGAAATAAAGAATAAAAGAAATAAAAGATTATATAATGATCTTATGGGAAGTGACAACTTCACATAGAAGAAGTATGTCGCATGAAACTTGTTGATAGTTGACAAACATAGTTTTGGTCATTGTTGAAATTAATAGGAAGTAATAAAGAAAGAGAGGTTGTGAGCACTCATTAAAATATTATATGCTAAAAGGTTGATGTTGGACAAGGAAGACAACGTAATGGGTTATGTTTCTTTATATCCGAATAGAAGTTATATTATTATGGATCTTCCAACATGTTGAGCTTGCTTCTCACCCCTTGCTAGCCAAATCTTTTTGCACCAAGTAGAGATACTACTTGTGCATCCAAACATCCCTTAACCTAGTTTTGCCATGAGAGTCCACCATACCTACCTATGGATTGAGTAAGATCCTTCAAGTAAGTTGTCATCGGTGCAAGCAATAAAAATTGCTCTCTAAATATGTATGATCTATTAGTGCGAAGAAAATAAGCTTTATACGAACTTGTGATATGGAGAAATAAAAGCGACGGACTGCATAATAAAGTTCTTTATCACAAGCGGCAATATAAAGTGACGTTCTTTTGCATTAAGATTTTGTGCATCCAACCATAAAAGCCCATGACAACCTCTGCTTCCCTCTGCGAAGGACCTATCTTTTATTTACCCTCTACCTTAATACAAGAGTCATGGTGATCGTCACCTATTCTTTTTTATACTTTTTCTTTTTGGCAAGCACTTTATGTTGGGGGGAGATCCAAATATATATATCCACTCGGATGTAGATATTCATGAGCTATTATTGTTGACATTACCCTTGAGGTAAAAGGTTGGGAGGCGAAACCATAAGCCCCTATCTTTCTCTGTGTCCGATTGAAACTTTGATCTCATAAGTATCATGTGAGTGTTAGCAATTGTGAAAGATTAAATAATAATTGAGTATGTGAACTTGCTGAAAAGTTCTTATATTGACTCTTTCTTACATTATGATAAATTGCAATTGCTTCAATGGCTGAGATCATAGTTAGTTAGTTTCCAATAAAGTTCTTGTTTCATACTTTACCTTGTGAACGAATTGTTACTTTAGCATGAGAAGTTATATAACAATATGTTGCTGTTCTAAAGATGATCATGATGCCTTCATCTCCGTATTTTATTTTATCGACACCTCTATCTCTAAACATGTGGACATGATTATCAATTTTGGCTTTCGCTTGAGGACAAGCGAGGCCTAAGCTTGGGGGAGTTGATATGTCCATTTTGCATCATGCTTTTATATTGATATTTATTGCATTATGGGTTGTTATTACCTATTTTGGTATAATACTTATGCCTTTTCTCTCTTATTTTACAAGGTTTACATGAAGAGGGAGAATGCCGGCAGCTGGAATTCTGGACTGGAAAAGGAGCAAATCTGAGAGACCTATTCTGCACAACTCCAAAAGTCCTGAAAATTTACGGAGAATTATTTTGGAATATATAAAAAATATTGGGTGAAGAAAATACCAGAGGGGACCCACCAGGAGGCCACAAGCCTGGGGGGCGCGCCCTACCCCCCTGGGCGCGCCCTGTGGCTTGTGGGTCCCGTGGCAGGCCTTCGGTGCCCATCTTTTGCTATATGATGTGTTTTGACCTGGAAAAAAATCAGAAGAGAGCTTTCGGGATGAAGCGTCGTCGTCTCGAGGCGAAACCTGGGAAGAAGCAATCTAGGGCTCCAACGGAACTGTTCTGCCGGGGTAACTTCCCTCTCAGAGGGGAAAATCGAAGCCATCGTCATCACCAATGATCCTCTCATCGAGAGGGGGTCAATCTCCATCAACATCTTCACCAGCACCATCTCCTCTCAAACCCTAGTTCATCTCTTGTATCCGATCTTTGTCTCAAAACCTCAGATTGGTACCTGTGGGTTGCTAGTAGTGTTGATTACTCCTTGTAGTTGATGCTAGTTGGTTTATTTGGTGGAAGATCATATATTCAGATCCTTAATGATAATTATTACTCCTCTGATTATGAACATGAATATGCTTTGTGAGTAGTTACGTTTGTTCCTGAGGACATGGGAGAAGTCTTGTTTTAAGTAATCATGTGAATTTGGTATTCGTTCGATATTTTGATGAGATGTATGTTGTCTTTCCTCTAGTCGTGTTATGTGAACATCGACTACATGATACTTCACCATTGTTTGGGCCTAGGGGAAGGCAATTGGAAGTAATAAGTAGATGATGGGTTGCTAGAGTGACAGAAGCTTAAACCCTAGTCTATGCGTTGCTTCGTAAGAGGCTGATTTGGATCCACATGTTTCATGCTATGGTTAGATTTATCTTAATTCTTCTTTCGTAGTTGCAGATGCTTGCGAGAGGGGTTAATCATAAGTGTGAGGCTTGTCCAAGTAAGGACAACACCCAAGCACCGGTCCACCCACATATCAAATTGTCAAAGTAACGAACGCGAATCATATGAGCATGATGAAAACTAACTTGACAATAATTCCCATGTGTCCTCGGGAGCGCTTTGCTTTATATAAGAGTTCGTCCAGGCTTGTACTTTGCTACAAAAAGGATTGGGCCACCTTGCTGCACCTTTGTTACACTTGTTACTTGTTACCCATTACGAATTATCTTATCACAAAACTATCTGTTACTGATAATTTTAGTGCTTGCAGAGAATACCTTGCTGAAAACCGCTTGTCATTTCCTTCTGCTCCTCGTTGTGTTTGACACTCTTACTTATCGAAAGGACTACAATAGATCCCCTATACTTGTGGGTCATCAAAGGTACGTCTTGCATGATCTTAGTGGGAGCGCGCTAGTGCACCCACAGGGTGTAGCCCCCAAGATTCGAGCAAACTATGAACTAGTTGGGCCGAATCTTAAAGTGTTTTTCTTCTTTTCTTCCGGCATCTTGACTTGAAGCTTTGCCCCGCAGCCGAGGTGCCGGGCCTGCGAATTTGGCCGGCCGAAGCCGGCCAGTAGCGCGACCAAGCAGTCATCGCCAACTGCCAGCTCCGGGCCGAGGTGGAGCAGCTGAAGGCGGAGGCCGCCAAGGCGGCGGAGGCCCACCAAGCAGAGCTCATCCAACTCCAGGACTGTTAACCCACAAGTATAGGGGATCGCAATAGTTTTCGAGGGTAGAGTATTCAACCCAAATTTATTGACTTGACACAAGGGGAGCTAAAGAATATTTGCAAGTATTAGCAGCTGAGTTGTCAATTCAACCACACCTGGAGATTAATTATCTGCCGCAAAGTGATCAGTAGCAAAGTAATATGATAGTTTTGATAGTAGTAGCAATAGTAATAGTAACGGTAACAGTGATAGCAATGATTTTGTAGCAAGTGCAACAATAACAGCAGCTGTAGTAACTTAGTGTCGGGGCACGACACCTATGGGATCCCGAGAGATCCCTTTACGATTCGGCGGGGGGAGAGGTATACGCAAAGAACAGAACCAATGATCGACGCGTGAGGTTTTTACCCAGGTTCGGGCCGCTGATCAGCGTAAAACCCTACTCCTGCTTTGTGTTCTTATTAGTGTTCTTGAGCCCAGCCTTCAGGAGCGCTCGCGATGAACAGTACGTTCAAAGAGCAGCTACGCATGCAGAATGGGCCAGAAGTTCTCCTCCCCTGTAGTAGTTGCCTTGGGCCTCCTTTTATATGCTCAAAGGGGTCTCCACAGTGGCAAAATGTACATACATTGAGGTGTGAAGTAGCTACAGGGTATCATACCTAACCCCTGACGGATTAGGACAAGCGCATTTAATGCACCGTGAGGTGTCCGTTTAGGTGTCCTCACTTTCTTGGGGATGGAAAAAGGGGCCATCCCATCAGCACCGCTTAAGCTCTCCCCCACTGGCGCGTCGCCACGCATCTAGAGAAGGACCCAGAATGTCAGACACGTTACTGTGCCAAAGCGGTGGCACAGTGGCAGAATCTCGCCGGGCGCCAAGCCTTGCCGGACGCCAAGCCTTGCCAGGCGCCAAGCCTTGCCGGGCACCAAGCCTTGCCGGGCCCCAAAGGCCATCCCGGCAAGGATCTTGTCGGAGAGGCTGGCCTTCGGATTTCAGTCCTGCTTATCTGCTGATCCTTAGATCTCTGACTTGAGTTGATGATTTCCTTGATGGCTTGAATCGACCTCGAGCTGATCCCGGCAAGCCTTGCCGCAAGGATGGCTACAACTGCCCGTGCACAAGTACGGGGTACTAGTGGCCCAATACTTAGTACACCGACACTTAGCAGGAACAATATAAGAGAAAATCGTAGGAATTGGATCGGTGAATTCGTTGGATGATATTCATCATATAACAGTCATAACCTAGGGTGATACGGCACTAGCTCCAGTTCATAAATATAATGTAGGCATGTATTCCGTAAATTGTCATACATGCTTATGGAAAGAACTTGCATGACACCTTTTGTCCTACCCTCCCGTGGCAGCGGGGTCCATATGGAAACTAAGGGATATTAAGGCCTCCTTTTAATAGAGAACCGGAACAAAGCATTAACACATAGTGAATACATGAACTCCTCAAATTGCGGTCATCATCCGAAAGTATCCCAAATACTGTCACTCCGGGGTTTGCAGATTATAACACGTAATAGGTGAATATAACTTGGAACATCGGATCTAGAACATAGATATAATGGTGATAACATAAACAGTTCAGATCTGAAATCATGGCACCCGGGCCCAAAGTGACAAGCATTAAGCATTACAAAGTCATATCAACATCAATCTCAGAACATAGTGGATACTAGGGATCAAGCCCTAACAAAACTAACTCGATTACATGATGAATCTCATCCAACTCCTCACCGACCAGCGAGCCTACGAAGGAATTACTCAGTCCCGGTGGGGAGCATCATGGAATTGGCGATGAAGGAGGGTTGGTGATGAAGAAGATCGGAGATCCCCCTCTTCGGAGCCCAAAACAGACTCCAGATCTGGCCTCCCGATGAAGAACAAGAGGTGGCGGCGGCTCTGTATCGTGAAACAAGATAATTCTTCCTCCCTTATTTTTTTCTGGAAAAATAGGATTTTATAGCGTTGGAATCAGGGTCTGCGGGGCCACTAGGTGGGCACAACCCACCTGGGCGCGCCTGAGGGGGGGGGGCACCCTGGTGGATTGTGCTCACCCAGGGGCCCCCCTCCGGTGGTTCTTGGCTCCAGTGTTTTTCTTTTATTATATAAAAACTCTCCAAAAAGTTTTGTTCCAATCCAAGAACTTTTATTTCTGCACAAAAACAACACCATGGTAGTTCTGCTGAAAACAGCGTCAGTCCGGGTTAGTTTCATTCAAATCATGCAAATTAGAGTCCAAAACAAGAGGAAAAGCGTTAGGAAAAGTAGATACGATGGAGACGTATCAACTCCCCCAAGCTTAAACCTTTGCTTGTCCTCAAGCAATTCAGTTGATAAACTGAAAGTGAAAAAGAAAAACTTTTATGAACTCTTTTGCTCTTATTTACATAAATAAGCTTAAGTAGCACCCAGGTTTTCAGCAAAGATTATAACTAACCATGTCAACAATAACTCTTAAAAATTATATTAACTCATATCAATGACATAATCAACTAGCGAGCAATAATAAAACATCTCAAATGACAACACCTTGTCAAAACAATCATGATATAATATGAAAACAGTGGTATCTCGCTAGCCCTTTCTGAGACCGCAAAACATAAATGCAGAGCACCTCCAGAGTTCAAGCAGCGACTAAACATTGTAATTCATGGTAGAAAAGATCCAGTCATGATGCATCCAACATTAACTATACATAATGCTTGAGGATGACAATAGTGCTCTTAGGGTCTAGCGCTTATTTGAGAAGGTGATGACTCAACATAAAATTAAATAGATAGTCCCTTCGCAGAGGGAAGCAGGGATTTGCAGCAGTGCCAGAGCTCAATTTTTAAAATAGAGGTAAATGAAATTTTGAGAAATGCACCCTTCTTGTTTACTTCGCGACCATCAGTTATCGATATCTTCCATGCTAAACACATTAGTGGCGGTTCCCAAGCGATAAAAGTAAAGGTTTACTCCCCCTCCACCAACAAACACACTCCACGGCTAGCCGTATCCACGGGTACCGTCCATACCAACATCAGTCCTGGGGGAGTTTTGTTTAATTATTTGCAATTTGATTTTGGGATTGGGAATCCCTATTACCGGCCCTCTCGTGCAAGGATGAGTGAATAAACACTCATCCTGAGAATAACCCGCTTAGCATGGAAGATACCGACTACCTCCTGTCACTCTATGAACAATCCAGGCACACAAAAAGGATATTTATTTGAAGTTTTTAGAGGTGGCACATGCAAATTTACTTAGAACGGCAGGGTAATACCACATATAGGTAGGTATGGTGGACTCATCTGGAATAACTTGGGTTTTAGGAATTTGATGCACAAGTAGTATTTCTGCTTAGTACAGGCGAAGGCTAGCAAATAGGTTGGGAAGCCGCCAGCTAGAGAGCGAAAACGGTCATGAACATGCATTATGCATAATGAACATTGGATACTAGCATGAGTACGATATGAACACCATGAACATAAATATCATAGAGGCTATGTTGTTTTGATTCAACTACATGCATGAACATGTGCCAAGTCAAGCCACTCGAACATTCGGAGGAGGATACCATATCATCATACTACATCACAATCATTTTAACGCAATGTTGACATCCAAGATAAATCATTATCCACTCCTAGCTACTTAAGCATGGCATGAGAAACTATAATCTCTAATTGTCATTGCAAACATGTTTGATCATAATATGCTGAATCATGGATACTAGGTTAAACATATTTACAAAAACAGAACAAGTTGAGTTCATACACGTTTCTCTCTGCCACAGCCAATTCACCAAATATCGTCATTATTGCCTTTCACTTGCATGACCAAACGATTTGAAAATAATAATAGTGCAAGAGTGCCGTGGACTAAGCTGGAATGCAAACATTTTATTCAAAGGAGAAGACAAGGTAATTTGGGCTCTTTGTTAGATCAACAATAATGCACAAGAGAGCCACTCAACATTTTCATCATGGTCTTCTCCTTGGTATGACTCAATAAACGGAAAAGAAATTCAGAGAAACACACTGAAATATTTTTGGAGTTTTTAGGTTTTCTAGAAGAAAGCAAATTAAAGCAGGAAAAACAAAAACAAGAAAAACTATTTACACGGGAAAGCTCCCAACAAGCAAGAAGAAGAATCGAGAAATATTTTTGGGTTTTTCTTTTAATACTACAACTAATTAAACTAGAAAGAAAAAATGAAAAGAAGCAGGAAATGTTTTTTGGGTTTTCTCAAAGTTTTTCAAACACACAAGAAGAAGGCGAGAAAATAAATCTAGTATGGATAATACAATGAAAAAGTGTGGACACCGACAACTGGAATGAAATGTGTGAACATGAATGTAATGTCGGCGGATATACGTACTCCCCAGTGCTTAGGCTTTTGGTCTAACTTGGTAATCATCGTCAGTAGCCTACGTAGTAGTCGGAGTGATAGCTCACGGAGGCTCTAGGTGCAGCCTCCTCAGCTCGCCGAGCAGCTACAACCTCAACGTTGTGCGCGCGGGCCTCGCTCTCAAGAACATAATATCTTCCCTTGCTGTGATAATCAAAGAGAGCAGGAGCAGGCAAAAAGGTGTGCACCATAGAATGTTTATTAAACAATAAATTATAAATATAATTAGTGGTATCGCCTTTGAGGATTTTATGGCGCTTCATGGCCTCAAAGTCTAAGTACTGGGTGGGCAGGATAGGGTCATTAGGCCTAGGTGATACGCCCAGCCCCCTTGCTAGACGTGAGGCATAAATTCCAGCGTAAAAATATCCACTACCAGCGTTGTGTTGCAATCTGCATGCAACAATCGCTCCGAGGTTATAACACTTATTACCGGTGAGAGCAGTGTGTAAGAGACTCAAGTCAGGGGCACAAAGTATGCTGTAATCCTCCTTGCCTACAATGCATTTGCCATTGAAGAGTGCAAAGTATTGAATTGATGGGAAATGAATGCTCTTTATTCTACCCTCTGTCACTCCTCTAGTTTCACCATAATAGAGGCTAGTCAAGAATGTTTCGTACTCAGATCTAGGTGGTTCGTCTAGCGAGCCCCAAAATGGGATTTCGCAGTGGTAAGCAAATCTCTCTAGAGATATGGTAAATGGATTGTCATACAGTTTAAACGACACTCTAGACTCACGAGGTTGAAATCTAAATTCTTTAGTAAATGATTCTGTGAGGCTGAGATGTTGGTTGGATCTATCTTCCAGGTAGGGACCGAGCTCGGTGTTGTGAATATATTGCTCAAATTCTTCTTAAATACCTGCTCTCACCATAAAATTGTTGCATGGCCATAGGCAGGATTTGGTAGCTGCTTCTCGTATCGAACTTGCGCTTGGTTCAACATAAGACCGACGCACCGAATCACTACTATATGATGCCTCCGAAGACCTCCTCCTCGAAGAACTCCTAAAGCAACTCATCTTATTCCTAAGAACAAAATTCTGAAATTTTTAGTCCACAAAATTTTTGTCAACAAAACATAACAAGATTGATAGCAACTACTCATAGACATGCATAGATGCTATATTGAGCATTCAAACTACTTAGAACTCTAAGAAATCATCATGCAAGCTCATCTACAGCAGCACCAAGAGTAGCTAATTATTCAAAATATAAACCACTAAAGCAAAAACTAATTGGACAAATGGAGGAGTCACATACCAAGTAGCAATCCCCCAAAACAGTTTCAGAAATGGAGCTTCGAGCAAAGAGATCGAAATCCGCGGATTTGAGAGCAAGAAAATGAGAGAGAGAGAGAGAGCAATGGTGATTTTTTTCTGGAGGTAGGTGGTGACATGGGATAAAGAGATAAGTGAGGGTCCACATATGGACCACAACCCACCAGGGCGCGCCTGGGGGTGCTGGCGCGCCCAGGTGGGTTGTGCCCACCTGGTGCAACCCCCTCTGATGTTATTTGCATAAAAAATTCTTAAATATTCAGAAAAAATTGTATTAAAATTTCAAGACATTCTGAGAACTTTTATTTCCACGTCATTTTTTTATTGTACGGGAAATTCAGAAAACAGGCAAAACATGGCATTTTATTGTATTTAACTAAGAAAAATAGAAAACCAAAGTTGGAAACAGAGAGTGGTGCCTACTAAATTCATCAACCTCATACCTCTCAAAAATGATCCATTAATAAGGTTAACCAAGTCTTATTAACAACCACCTTCGATTAGCATGAAACCGAAGAACTTTCGTAAAACACTAAGTTACCTCTACTGGGATATGCATGTCCCCAACAATAAGTATATCATATTTCTTTTTGGAAGTAGGTAGAGGTAGTTGAAAACTTCCAATAGTGAGTGTCAGAGATTTTTCAATAACATTAATACCATTCACTTGGAATTGTTTCTTCGGAAAGTGCACCATATGCTCATTACCATTGATATGAAAAGTGACCTTGCTTTTATTGCAATCAATAACAGCCCCTGCAGTATTCAAGAAGGGTCTACCAAGGATAATCGACATGTTGTCGTCCTCGGGCATCTCAAGTATAACAAAGTTAGTCAAGATAGTAACATTAGCAACAACAACGGGCACATCCTCAGAAATATCGATAGGTATGGTAGTTGATTTATCAGCCATTCACAAATATATTTTAGTAGGTGTGAGTTTATTCAAGTCAAGTCTTTTGTATAAAGAGAAAGGCATACCACTAACACCAGCTCCTAAATCACATAAAGCAGTTTTCACATAGTTTCTTTTGATGGAGCAAGGTATAGTTGGTATTCCCGGATCTCCATGTTTTTTAGGTACTCCATCCTTAAAAGAATAATTAGCAAGCATGGTGGAGATTTTGGCTTCCGGTATTTTTCTCTTATTAGTGATGATGTCTTTCATATACTTTGCATAAGGAGCCATCTTTAAAATATCAGTCAAGCGAGTGCGCAAAAAGACTGGCCTAATCATTTCAGCAAAGCGTTCAAATTCTTCATCATCTTTCTTCTTAGTTGATTTAGGTGGAAAGGGTATGGGTTTTTGAGCCCATGGTTCTCTTTCTTTTCCATGTTTTCTAGCAACGAAGTCTCTTTTATCATATCTTTTATTTTTAGGTTGTGGGTTATCAAGATCAACAGCTGGTTCTATCTCAACCTCATTATCTGGATGTTTATCATTGTCTGGTTGAGTATCTTCATGAACATCATCATTATCTTTTTCATTATGACTAGGTGAATGTTCATTACCAGATTGAGTTTCGGCATCAAAGATAGAAACATTATTATCATTATGAGGAGGTTTTTCTATTCAGGTTCACTAGAGACATGCAAAGTCCTATCATTTTTCTTTTTCTTTTTCTTTTTAGAAGGACTAGGTGCATCAGTGT
>CM022300.1:467050969-467339405 GCA_011799875.1 Thinopyrum elongatum
TAATTCTTTGAGAGTCTTGTTCAATTCTTTTAGGATGTCCCTCAGGATAAAGTGGTTCCTGAGTCATTCTACCTCCTGTAGTCATTACTCTGACAGCATGAACATTGATATTATTATGCATTTCATCAAGCAATCAAGAGTAGCTAATTATCATGCAAGCTCATCTACAGCAGCACCAAGAGTAGCTAATTATTCAAAATATAAACCACTAAAGCAAAAACTAAATGGACAAATGGAGGAGTCACATACCAAGTAGCAATCCCCCAAAACAGTTTCCGAAACGGAGCTTTGAGCAAAGAGATTGAAATCCGCAGGTTTGAGAGCAAGAAAACGAGAGAGAGAGCAATGGTGAATTTTTTCTGGAGGTAGGTGGTGACATGGGCTAAAGAGATAAGTGAGGGGCCCACGTGGGGACCACAACCCACCAGGGCGCGCCTGGGGCTGCTGGCACGCCCAGGTGGGTTGTGCCCACCTGGTGCACCCCCCTCTGATGTTATTTGCATAAAATATTCTTAAATATTCAAAAAAAAATGTATTAAAATTTCAGGACATTCTGAGAACTTTTATTTTTGGGTCATTTTTTATTGTACGGGAAATTCAGAAAACAGACAAAACATGGCATTTTATTGTATTTAACTAAGAAAAACAGAAAACAAAAGTTGGAAGCAGAGAGTGGTGCCTACTAAATTCATCAACCTCATACCTCTAAAAAATGATCCATTAATAAGGTTGATCAAGTCTTATTAACAACCACCTTCGATTAGCATGAAACCGAAGAACTTTCGTAAAACACTAAGTTACCTCTACGGGGATATGCATGTCCCCAACAATAAAGTATATCATATTTAATTTTGGCAGTAGGTAGAGGTAGTTGAAAACTTCCAATAGTGAGTGTCGGAGATTTTTCAATAACATTAATACCATTCACTTGGAATTGTTTCTTCGGAAAGTGCACCATATGCTCATTACCATTGATATGAAAAGTGACCTTGCTTTTATTGCAATCAATAACAGCCCCTGCAGTATTCAAGAATGGTCTACCAAGGATAATCGACATGTTGTCGTCCTCGGGCATCTCAAGTATAACAAAGTCAGTCAAGATAGTAACATTTGCAACAACAACAGGCACATCCTCACAAATACCGATAGGTATGGCAGTTGATTTATCAGCCATTTGCAAAGATATTTCAGTAGGTGTGAGTTTATTCAAGTCAAGTCTTTTGTATAAAGAGAAAGGCATAACACTAACACCAGCTCCTAAATCACATAAAGCAGTTTTCACATAGTTTCTTTCGATGGAGCAAGGTATAGTTGGTATTCCCGGATCTCCAAGTTTTTTAGGTACTCCATCCTTAAAAGCATAATTAGCAAGCATAGTGGAGATTTCGGCTTCCGGTATTTTTCCCTTATTAGTGATGATGGTTTTCATATACTTTGCATAAGAGCCATCTTTAAAATATCAGTCAAGCGAGTGCGCAAAAAGACTGGCCTAATCATTTCAGCAAAGCGTTCAAATTCTTCATCATCTTTCTTCTTAGTTGATTTAGGTGGAAAGGGCATGGTTTTTTGAACCCATGGTTCTCTTTCTTTTCCATGTTTTCTAGCAACGAAGTCTCTTTTATCATATCTTTTATTTTTAGGTTGTGGGTTATCAAGATCAACAGCTGGTTCTATCTCAACATCATTATCTGGTTGTTTATCATTGTCTGGTTGAGTATCTTCATGAACATCATCATTATCTTTTTCATTATCACTAGGTGAATGTTCATTAAAAGATTGAGTTTTGGGATCAGAGATAGAAACATTATTATCATTATCAGGAGGTTTTTCTATTTCAGGTTCACTAGAGGCATGCAAAGTCCTATCATTTTTCTTTTTCTTTTCAGAAGGACTAGGTGCATCAGTGTTAATTCTTTGAGAGTCTTGTTCAATTCTTTTAGGATGTCCCTCAGGATAAAGTGGTTCCTGAGTCATTCTACCTCCTCTAGTCATTACTCTGACATCATGATCATTGATATTATTATTCATTTCATCAAGCAATTCTCTTTGAGATTTAGCAACTTGTTCTAGTTGAGTTTGAACCATAGAGGCATGTTTTCCTACACCTCTAACATCATTGGAGATTCTAAATAACAAGTCACTCAAGCGAGTAATCATATCAGAATTGTATTTCAATTGTTTCATAACATTTGCATTGAAGTGATCTTGTTTACTAATATAGTTATCAAACTCATGAAGGCATTGACTAGGATGCATATTATAAGGATTTTCATTATCATTAAATTTCATTAAAGAATTTACTTCTACCACCTTGGGTGGTGATGTATCAAGCCCATGTATTTCTTCAATAGGAGGTAAATTTTTAACATCCTCTGCTTTAATACCTTTTTCCTTCATACATTTCTTTGCCTCTTGCATATCTTCCGGAGTGAGATATAAGATACCCCTCTTATTTGGAGTGGGTTTAGGCGGTGGTTCAGGAAGAGTCCAATCATCATAATTTTTTAATATGTCATTCAACAATTCTTCAGCTTGTTCAATAGTTTGTTCCCTGAAAACACAACCAGCACAACTATCTAGGAAGTCCCTAGAAGCATCAGTTGGTCCATTATAGAAGATATCAAGTATTTCATTTTTCTTAAGAGGATGATCAGGCAAAGCATTCAGCAATTGGAGAAGCCTCCCCCAAGCTTGTGGGAGACTCTCTTCTTCAATTTGCACAAAGTTAAATATTTCCTGTAAGGCAGCTTGTTTCTTATGAGCAGGAAAATATTTTTCAGAGAAGTAGTAAATCATATCCTGGGGACTACGCACACGACCAGGAGCAAGAGTATTATACCAAATCTTAGCACCACCCTTTAATGAGAACGGAAATAATTTGAGAATATAATAATAGCGAATCTTCTCATCATGAGCAAAAAGGGTGGCTATATCATTCAATTTAGTAAGATGTGCCACAACAATTTCAGTTTCATTACCATGGAAAGGATCAGATTCAACCAAAGTAATTAACTCTGGGTCGACAGAGAATTCATAATCCTTATCATCAATAAAGATAGGTGAAGTAGCAAGCTTAGGATCACATTTCATTCTAGCATTCAAAGATTTCTCCTTCAGTTTGCATAATAGTTTCTTAAGATCATCTCTATCATTGCAAGCATGAAAATCTCTAGCTGTCTCCTCATCCATGACATAACCTTCAGGTACCTTAGGAAATTCATATCTAGGAGAGCTAGGTCTAATAGGTGTTTCAAGATTTTTAGTTTCAGGCATTTCATCAGTTTCAACAATTTCATCAATTTCAGCACTCTCTATATCTTTAGCTCTAGCAATTTGTTCATCAAGAAAATCACCTAGTGGCACACCATCATCAAGCAAGGTACTAGCATCATCATGAGTAGCATTCATAGAAGTAGCATCATCAATAACTTGTGACATATCAGGATTAATAGCGTGTGGTGGTGTTGCAAGTCTACTCAAAATAGAAGGTGCATCAAGTGCAGAGCTAGATGGCAGTTCCTTACCACCCTCGTCTTAGAGGGAAAAATCTTAGTCTTTGTATCCTTTAGATTCTTCATAGTGATAAATTGATAATAATCCCAAGTGACTCAACAAATATAGCTATGCTCCCCAGCAACGGCGCCAGAAAAAGGTCTTGATAACCCACAAGTATAGGGGATCACAACAGTTTTTGACGGTAGAGTATTCAACCCAAATTTATTGATTCGACACAAGGGGAGCCAAAGAATATTTGCAAGTATTAGCAGCTGAGTTGTCAATTCAACCACACCTGGAGATTAATTATCTGCGGCAAAGTGATCAGTAGCAAAGTAATATGATAGTTTTGATAGTAGTAGCAACAGTAATAGTAATGGTAACAGTGATAGCAATGATTTTGTAGCAAGTGCAACAATAACAGCAGCGGTAGTAACTTAGCAAGAACAATATAAGAGAAAATCGAAGGCATTGGATCGATGAATTCGTTGGATGATATTCATCATATAACAGTCATAACCTAGGACGATACGGCACTAGCTCCAGTTCATAAATATAATGTAGGCATGTATTCCATAAATTGTCATACGTGCTTATGGAAAGAACTTGCATGACACCTTTTGTCCTACCCTCCCGTGGCAGCGGGATCCATATGGAAACTAAGGGATATTAAGGCCTCCTTTTAATAGAGAACCGGAACAGAGCATTAACACATAGTGAATACATGAACTCCTCAAACTACGGTCATCACCGAAAAGTATCCCGAATACAGTCACTCCGGGGTTTGCGGATCATAACACGTAATAGGTGAATATAACTTGCAAGATCGGATCTAGAACATAGATATAATGGTGATAACATAAACGGTTCAGATCTGAAATCATGGCACCCGGGCCCAAAGTGACAAGCATTAAGCGTGGTAAAGTCATATCAACATCAATCTCAGAACATAGTGGATACTAGGGATCAAGCCCTAACAAAACTAACTCGATTACATGATGAATCTCATCCAACTCCTCACCGACCAGTGAGCCTACGAAGGAATTACACACTCCCGGTGGGGAGCATCATGGAATTGGCAATGAAGGAGGGTTGGTGATGACGAAGATCGAAGATCCCCCTCTCCGGAGCCCAAAATGGACTCCAGATCTGGCCTCCCGATGAAGAACAGGAGGTGGCGGCGGCTTCATATCGCGAAACGAGATAATTCTTCCTCCCTAATTTTTTTTGGAAAAATAGGATTTTATAGCGTTGGAATCAGGGTCTGCGGGGCCACCAGGTGGGCACAACCCACCTGGGCGCGCCTTGGGGGGGTGCGCCCTGGTGGGTTGTGCTCACCCAGGGGCCCCCCTCCGGTGGTTCTTGGCTCCAGTATTTTTTTTTATTATATAAAAATTCTTCAAAAAGTTTCGTTCCAATCCGAGAACTTTTATTTCTGCACAAAAACAACACCATGGTAGTTCTGCTGAAAACAACGTCAGTCCGGGTTAGTTTCATTCAAATCATGCAAATTAGAGTCCAAAACAAGAGGAAAAGTGTTAGGAAAAGTAGATACGACGGAGACGTATTACTAGTATGTGTGATATGTGTAGATGGGAGTAAGTCTTAATAATTAAGACAAAGGTTTTGTTCTAGTAGCTGAAATAATTTTGTAGCCTTTGTTCTGCTTACTTTAGATAACCAAGACTTGCCGTGGGACTATTTTAAATGAAATGATATTAACCAAGAATAACTATGCACAAGAGAAAGTCTTTCAAGGCTTGGGAGTTGAGAAATTTGTAGTGGAAGTGATGTTTGAATTGCTCAAGCCCATGTTGTTAATTTTAGTAGACTTAATAGCATTGGCGGATTAAATTGTCTAGAGGAACTTAGTTGAAGGGTGAACGAGATTATGCCAAAAAATTGTGTTGTATCTCTTACATGGTGCTTCAGCTCCTTGCTGATGCTATGGCCCTGCTAGTATATGCATGTGTACATGTGTAAATGTGGCTTCGTCACCTTTCTTGATGTTATGTTGAGGACTCCGCTAGCCAATGAACGATCCACCAAGAGAGATGCCTCGGATTTCGGCTATGAGTTTGTTACCATACGTAGTGGCAACACTACAAATGCATATTATTCATCTTTATTTTGAAATGGTGTGTATGTGGTAAATAAAGGGGATTGATCAAAAGAGATCGAAAGAGACATATATCAAAGGTCCATAGTCCCCAAACATTAAGCCATAGCTAAAACCTATGCATAATCACTTAGTTGGCATAATCCCTTCACGTGACAATCAAGGTTCCAGCAAACAATGATTGAAATAAAGTGCTTGAGAGCCTTGAAGAGGAAATGATTGTGGGAGTGCTTATGAGCATTAGATCATCATGTTTTACTATATGCTTTTCCCTCCCTAACTTATGTTTTAACGGCTCTATCAAAGAAAACTCTTCCGTGCATTCTCGGCAAGCAAGTGTTGTCTAGAATAAATAGAATGGAGTGTTGCAAAGTTGTTTTATCTAGTAGATCAAGAACTTTATGTTGATTATCTTTGCTTCACTGACACTTGCCTATAACCATGCGACTGCTACAGCTATGCTAAGTTTTCAGGTCATGAAGCGGAGGGCTATCTAGGCGTACCGATCGTAAGTGAACCAAAACCTTCTCATTATTTCGGTTTAAATAACTGAGTTCCTTATGATTCAGATTTCTCTTCATGTTGCTTGAGGATGATCAATTTTAAGCTTGGGGGAGTTGATGAGTGATATTTTTACATTCATTTCGCCTTTGTTTAAACCGAGATATTTCATTTAAAAGAGATATTCGCTCCGATATTGCCACTAATGACTAATGAATGCAAATGATTCCACAAATCCTCTCTTTGATGTGTTTCCATAGGAAATGGGCTAAAAAGGGAAGAAATAACATGTGGAAATGGAATGGAGGAAGAAAGAATCAACAGGAGGCATCCCTGTGCAAACAGAAAAAAAGAGGGAGTTCCATAAAGGCGCCCGTATGAGCACCCGTTTGGCATGGATTCCGAGGCAGCTTGTCCACCTGAACAACTTTTATTAAAGGGCCCCGTCAAAATGTCAACAGAAGGAGCACCAGAGTGGTGAACACAGCAGCCAGGACCTCTTCTTCATCATCCGCAAACCCTAGCCGCTGCTATCTCCACCACCACCATAGTGCTCTCCCTACTAGTTCATACTTGTAATCGTGCATCGCACAAGGCATCCATTGTAAGACATATTGCAATCAACCAATCTCAAGATGTGTTCTTCAATGTTTTCTTCACATGATCTGATCTCCATGTGTGAGTAGTTCGGTAAGGTATGGGTTGAGGCATGAGCCTTCCAACCCAAGGTATTTGTTGAGGGGATCAATGGAAGACTTTGACATAACGTCTGATATGTGTGAAATAAAATTGTTCCATGAAGATGTCTCTTGTCATGTCCACGATCTTCATCCCTGCAGGTACCCAGGATCATGGAGATCGAGCACCGGTGAGGCTAGGAGCAAGGAGACCGTGAAGTGTTATACCAAACACCGGTGACGGTAAGGTTCAGTAGGGTAACATGGATCATATCCTTGGGGATAAATGAGGTGTAGTCATTAAATGCACAAAGCTCTTGTCTGATTTAATTATCTTAATTATCAAGGCAACCCCGCAGGATGGATAGGGCCTGTGGTAGGACAATTGATTCTTGATGCAGGACTCATGCCGGTCAAATGTTATTTGGACACATCCCCCACTTCGATCCATAACAAGCACATCTCGATGGGTGACTTCCAGTGCACAAATTAATATCCAATTTGATCCCAGCGCAAATACAAGTTTGTAAGCATAAGACCTCATACTCATACCTCTTTTTATTATAATTGTTTGAATCACTATTTTCTTGCTGATCAGGTCAAAATCTGGATATATTTGACACTTTGACAAAAGCTTGCTAGAGACCATCACTCCAAGGGAATCTTCCTCTCGTGGGTTTGATAACCCAGGGCCACCTCTAGGGAAATAGGTGTGGGATACTCTTTTTTGTTCCAATACCGGATCAATAAAAGGAGGTATCATACCTCCCCTGGTCTCCTCCCAAAGTTCCTAGGGTCCCTTTTGGTCCAGAAAAAATCATTGTAAAGTTCTATCGTGTTTGGACTTCGTTTGGTATTGATTTCCTGAAAAACAACAAACATGCAGAAAACATCAGCTGGCACTGGGCACTAAGTTAATAGGTTAGTTCCAAAAAAAGATATAAAATTGCATATAAAGCATCTAAGGTTGATAATATAATGGCATGAAACAATAAAAAATTATAGATACGTTGGAGACGTATTAACATCCTGAAGCTTAATTCCTGCTTATCCTCGAGTAGGTAAATGATAAAAACAGAATTTTTGATGTTGAATGCTACCTAGCATGTTTATCATGTAATCTCTTCTACGGCATAAATATTAAGAAATGATGAAGTAATTGATATCAACATAATAATATCCATGAATATAAGAACATAATCATTACTGTTTCAAAATATACGATGCTCAACAAATATTATCCCTACTCATTGAGTTATGTAAGCATGACATGACTCTGATGACCTGCAAGTGCACATGGCTGTTGTAGCACTTTCGTGATAAGTGAAGTGTCGAACCCATAGGGAGCAAATAGGAAGGAATTACAAACCCCACAACTACGCTATCACACATAGTTACGTACGCACCCAAACCGTAGTTTGAAAATACCCTACTTTAGTAAGTTGCTAGGAACACAAATAAAAAGGTAGCATTTGTTTAAACTACAAACAAGGAATAAAAGACAGAAAATTAAAGAGACTAAGCTACGTGAAACGATGCTTGAGTATTAAACGTTCTCGAGGGAATTAGAGTCATCACCACAAGTATGATGCTGACAACACATGATAAACATGTCTCTCTAATTGTATCACTAAGCCACTTGTATATGATCTTGCGTGGGCGAAGCCATTAAAGTACGCATCCCCGCTCAGGTTACCATGTACACTCATGCCACCACCGTACTTCCCCACTCTGGTTATCACAATGATGATTAAGGGGAATGAACTCTCCGTGGACACAACATTACGTTCTAGGGTTCTCCACTAATCCATATTGCAATGATCAGGGACGAAGCGAGAATAGGTCCTATCACTACCTACCCTCCACAACTACTACACTTCTCACCAACATAAATCACCTCATGTCCATAAGTGGCTAATGTTGTGTGGGCGCCCTTCACAACACCATGAGGCAATCAACGCAATACATAGAAAGAGAATATTGGATCTCTTATTCAACAAAGTACTAGTCATGCAAGGGTTCATCCTATTCCTCAAGAACTAACACAACTACTCAGACATCATAGAGGGAGAAGGCAAGTTACAATCCAGCGTGAAGCCAGTGGAGGAGAGGGGCATGGCGGCGCCGGTGGTGGTGATGATGGCGCGCCGGTGGTGAAGACCGCACCGGCCGAAGGCCGGTCCGTGATACGTCTCCAACCTATCTATAATTTATGAAGTATTCATGCCATGTGTAAAACAATTTTATATGGTTTTGGTGCACTTTTATATGATTTCAATGGAACTAACCCGGACTGATGTTGTTTTCAGCAGAACTACCATGGTGTTGTTTTTTGTGCAGAAATAAAAGTTCTTGGAATGGGCTAAAAATTTACGGTGATTTTTTATGGACAAAAAGAGACCCCCAAAGCTTCATGGAATGACCAGAAGACCCACGAGGACACGAAAAGCTCACAGGGCACCCCCCAAGGGGCGCCTACTGAGCTTGTCGCTTCCTCGTGGGCCCCCTTGATGTGAAATCGACGCCAAAAATTCCTATAAATATAGAAAATGCCAGAAATAAAACAAGAACTTCCACGCCGCCGCAAGACTCTGTATCAAAGCGATCTCATCTGGAGGCCTCCTCTGGCACCCTACCGGAGGGGGAAATCATCACCAGAAGCCATCTTCATCATCTCGGCAGTCTCCATAACAAGGAGGGAGTAGTTCACCCTCAGGGCTGAGGGTATGTACGAGTAGCTATGTGTTTGATCTCTCTCTCTCTCTCATGTTCTCGATTTGGCACAATCTTGATGAACCGCGAGCTTTGTTAATATAGTTGGATCATATGGTGTTTTTCTCTATCTTGTTGTGATGAATTGATTCTTGCCCTCTGAGGTTTCATTATGTTGGATTGAATATTGGATTTGAGATCACTTGATGTATGTCTTGCATGTGGATACCCGTGGTGACAATGGGGTGTTCTATTGAGTTACTTGATGTATGTTTTGGTATTCAACTTGCGGATTCATGTGGTGACATTGGGGTAATCTAGGTAAATAGGTTGATACACATTTTCGTCCAACGTTCTCTGATAGAAACTTTGGAGTGATTCTTTGTCGCATGTTGAGGGATTGTTATATGATTCAATTATGTTAGCACTGTCGAGAGATTGCACTAGTGAAAGTATGAACCCTAGGCCTTGTTTTCAAGAATTGCAATACCGTTTGTGCTCCATTTTATCACTTGCTACCTTGCTGTTTTTATATTTCAGATTACAAAAACCTATATCTACTATCCATACTACACTTGTATCACCATCTCTTCACCGAACTAGTGCACCTATACAATTTGCCATTGTATTGGGTGTGTTGGGGACACAAGAGATTTCTTGTATTTGATTGCAGGGTTGCTTGAGGAGACCATCTTGATGCTACACCTCCCATGGATTGATAAACCTTAGGTCATCCACTTCACTACTGGAATCAGCTGCTTTGCCGTCTGCCATAGCAGACGGCAAAGGCATGTTTGGCGGACGGCAAAGCCTTTGCCATCTGCCAGCAGACAACAAACACTCCGGCTGAACTGCTGCCGGTAAAGGCCGCTTTGCCGTCTGCTGGCGGACGGCAAAGAAGGAAAGTTCTTTGCCGTCTGCTAGCTTGTGGACGGCACAAAAAAGGTGACAGCCCCGTTAGGGGGCTAATGGCGCTCTTTGCCATCTGCCAGCAGTCGGCAAAGACCTTTGCTTCTTTTCCATCTGCTGGCAGATGGCAAAGACCTTTGCTTGTTTGCCATCTGCTGGCAGATGGCAAAGACCTCTGCTTCTTTGCCATCTGCTAGCAGATGGCAAAGACCTTTCTTCTTTGCCATCTGCTGGCAGATGGCAAAGACCTCTGCTTCTTTGCCGTCTGCTAGCAGATGGCAAAGACGTTTGCTTTTTTGCCGTCTGCTAGCAGACGACAAAGAGGTCAAATAGTCCAGCCCAGGTTGAACAGGCTGCTGCCACGTGGCCTGTTTGCCGTCTGCTAGCAGACGGCAAATTGGCTATATAGCCCCTGTTTTTTCTTAAATTCAATCAATTTCACATATATATATATTCATTTCAAAATATTTCAACAAGTACATATAGCCAACATATCCCTGCCATATGGATCATCCAACATATCCAACACATATATCATCATCCAACACATATATACACCAAATGAAAAGTCCAACATATCCAACAATTAAGCAAAAGGTCCATATACAATATAGCCACCATCCATCCATACATATATACGTAGCAAGTTTCAAATTGTTCATCCTACAAAATCAAAACAAAAAGGAAGGACAAGGAGAAGAGTAGACTCCAACGCAAGCTTCCGTGATCTGAAGCAAATCTACAAAATGGGAAAGAAGAAAGTTAGAAGAAGACTAGAAGAAGAAGAAGAAGAAGAAGAAAAAGAAGCAGAATTTTTCTTCTCTTTCTTTTTCTTCTTCTTATTGCTTACTTGTGTCATTTTAGAGCTAACCTAGTTAAATAGGCCATTTTTGACCTAAATAGGCTAAGTATGTCATAAATGAAGTAAATAAGCTAACTATAGGTCATTTTGGAGCATATTAAGTCATTTTGGAGCTAAATAGGTCATTTTGGAGCATATTAAGTCATTTTGGAGCTAAATAGGTCATTTTGGAGCATATTAAGTCATTTTAGAGCTAAATAGGTCATTTTGGAGCATATTAAGTCATTTTGGAGCTAAATAGGTCATTTTGGAGCATATTAAGTCATTTTGGAGCTACATAGGTCATTTTGGAGCATATTAAGTCATTTTGGAGCATATTAAGTCATTTTGGAGGAATAAATGCTAAGTATAGGTCATTTTACAGCTATCCTAGGTTAAATAGGTCATTTTTTAGCTAATTAAGCTTATTATGTCATTTTTGAGCTAGCTAAGCATATTGAGTCATTTTGGAGGAAAAAATGCTAAGTATATGATTATGTCGCTAGTATCCATATGGCAGAGAACCCGGGCCGACATGACTAGTCATAGAACCAAAGTGGCACAAACGTACAGGGACAGGCATACATGACCCAACAATGCACGTGTCGGTCATCAGTGAGTGCAACCAAGTCGTAGCAAGCTACAAGGACTTCGGTGATACACCGCGTGACATTTCCCCGTAGGGACAGACACAGGAACAAAGAAGGACACATGCCGGTCAATCCATGTGTTCCGGAGCAGTAGTGAACTACCATGGCTCAGTGGAAGCACTAGGAGGCATTTCCCTGTATGGAAGGCTACCAAAGGCACACGACTAGGTCATTTCTTAAGCTAAGTATGCATTTGTTAAGCTAAACACTTGGGAAAACTTACCGTCATCAAGGAGGTGTAGCTGTAGGACCGGTCGCGCCAGTGGCAGACGAAGAAGCATCGGTCGATGCTTGTCGGGAGTTATGCTACACCAAAGATCATTTCCAATGTATTGTTAGCATGATGCAACTCAAATGTGAAGACTAGTAACTAATGACCATTCAAATGAAACTCACCGTGCCCGCCGGAACAATGTCTGGCATCGCCGGAGGAGTCATGCCGGTCTTGTCGCACATGGTCTGCACATTTGGTTTTGACGAGTCAGTCATATTAGATACTAATGTAAGGAACATTACGTGCATGATTTGGCTAACATGCAAAAGAAAATTACCGCGAACATCTCGTATAGGGCCCGGGTAGCCATCATGTTCCGGTTCCTCTCCTCCTCCAACAACTTAGCCGTCTGCTGCTCCCTCTCCGCTAGAAGCGCCTGCGTGTTCGCTCTCTCTTCCTCAATAGCAGCCTGGGTCTTCGCTCTCTCTGCCTCAATAGCAGCCTGCAACACCACTCGCTAGCATTGTAATAATCGACGGCCGCACACACAATGTAATGGAGGAAAGGTATCTGATTCCATATAACTAACCTTGAATTGGAGCTCCACTGGCCGTGCACGAGGCAATATCTCAGGATCGGAGCTGGTCTGGCGCTTCTTGATCTGCGGGAGAGTGCTACTACAACATATCAGTCCATTCCCAATGGCTAACGAGCCATGGGACCTCCCGCCACCAGATATCATCACCAGCTCTAGATCAAGAGGTTGGCTCGGGTTAAAGTCCGGCCCTTTCCTCGCCTTCCCCTGGTCTCTGTACATCACAAGCTTGTGGTGGGAGGTGGGGTTGGTGAATTTCTCTGGATCATCAAGGTCAGACTCAGAGAATGCCTTGGCCTTCTTGTACGAGGCAGTATTGGACATGGCATAGAGGTCGAACAGCTCTGGCACTGGAGCCTTGTTGTGTCGCGCCTAAAAGAGAGGAACAGAGTATTAGTTAAGGGCTCAACCTAGCATGAAGAATGAATTTGCATGAATCATGAATCAAACCACATACCCAGTTTTCCCTGAACTGACGTAGGTTGACGCTGCCTAGATGGTGTGGGACACCTTTCATTTGGGCACGCTTGTTCTTTGCAATGTCATGGACGGAGCGCCATTCGGGAGTGCACCACTCTTCCACCAACGCCTCCCAACAGTCCATCCTATCCGCACACCATCTCGGGGGCACCTAAGTTAAGCAAGAGAAATTTGAGCGCTACGCCTACGAATCAAATCAAGGAAACTAAGTACAAGGCCTTAAGAATAGGTAATTACCTTCATGTACTTCTCCTTACTCAGATACTTGACACGGCACTTCCCTTTTTTCCTCCTAATACCAGCCGAGGCGAAGTAGTCTCGAACAGCCTGCGTCCGAGCCTCGTGCCGAAAGTTTTGAAGTAGGCGCCTGCACTCGGTGTCGATAACCCGAGCCGCGGCCTCCTCCTGTCCCTTAGCACACCTGTAGAAGGTCTACAATCAAACAAGAAAACACGGATTAGTACAATCACTAGGGTTGCCAATCAAAGAAGAAAACACAACGTAGACGGCAAAGGAGAAATTACCCAAAACGTCTGGATCACAATGTCGGCGACCGTGTGGCACTCGACATCGCCGATCCTATGCCCCGGCGGGGCCGGGGCAGCCAAGTAGTGCTCCCAGGTCATTCCTAGCTCTCGAACCCGGCCCTCACCGGGCAACGTGACCCACCCCGGGAAGCTCTGGCGACAAATCACACCAAGGACACTGTTGGGCTTGCAGACATTCGGCTCGTGTGTCCAAGACCTGCAGTATGACAAGGCCAATGCATTAGATATTCGAAGAAACATGAAGATAAAAGGTTAAAAAAGAGTAAATGCACTTACTTCTCCCCGCTAGGCGCAATCAACCACCTCTGGTCGGGGGTCGCCGGGGTGTCAGGGAGCTTTGTACCACCACGCTGGTAGACTTTGCGCCCCTCAACCCACTCACCCTCGCTATAGCTATCAGAGCTATAGCCACCCTCAGCACGGCCACTCGACTCCGGTGAGTCCTCCAAAGGGTTCTGCTGCGACTCAGCGTGATTCCTGCTGAGCTCCGGAGTCTCGCGGGACGAAGGCTCGGCGGCCCGACGCTCGTCGGCCCGAGGCTCGTCGGTCGTAGGCACGTCTGCCAAAGGCTCGTCGCCCCGAGGCTCGTGGACCGGAGTCCGAGATGGCTCCATCTCAGACGGAGCACTCTTGTGGTCGGGTGAATCAGCTGGGGGTGGCGGCGAGGAAGGTCTAGCAGCAGCCTTCCTACCTCGCCCGCCGCCACGTCCACCTCTAGAAGCCTTCTTCCCCCCTGACCTCTCCTGGCCGAAGAAGAAGCGACCACCGGTGGTGTCTGCATATCGAGATCCAGCGCTCTCAGGAGGCTCTGGGGTGGAATGGAACTACCCCTCCCACCACGCGCCGAGGAAGGAGCCTCGGAGCGCTCTCGACCCGCGCCCACCATCTGTCAACACCTGCAATGACAAAGAGTAAACGAAATTAGTACAACATAAAAAGAATGAATACCTGACATGAATAATATGTATATAATTTTAGTGTATCATCATCATGAACATAATAAAAAATTGAATACCTAACATGAACTAATTAATAATATATATGTACGTAATAATAATTGAATACCTGACATGAACTGTAATATTAATCTTCATCGTCATCATTAATAAATGCATCATCATCATCGTCTATATATGCTTCGGGGTCAATAAATGCATCATCATCATCACTATCAGTAATGACGTGCTCATCATCATCAATAAATGCATCAACATGTGGAAGGCCTCCTGTACGTAATCGGTCAAGCATTGACAGGTCATCCACAAGCATGTCTTGTGAGTCTAGGCGTGTTCGGAATTATACCCCTTGAAATACCCTGGACGCTCCGGATCCGGCTCGAGAGAGTTTAACTGATCCAGGAGATTGAGTGGAATGACAAATACAGGCCAACAACTGTATTGGGCTGCCATCATACCAAACACATTGAACCCATCCGTGCTTATGGTGATTCGAGGATGCCTTGGATCTGCCGCTTTAGCATGATGTATTGCATCAAAGCGCTTCCACGCAAAAGCGTCCGATGTGTGTACCAACATCGGCTCCCCATCTGCATCTAGTTCGGTTCTTTTGCCCAATTTGTGCCATGTCATCTGTCTGGCCGTCTCTTCGACCATGAAAAGACGTTGAAGTCTTGGTATGATTGGCATATACCAAAGAACATTAACTGGGATTTTTGTCTGACTCTTCTCACCCATACCGTTGTCTACCTCAACATACCTGGAAGACTGGCAAACGGGACAATACTTCAAGTCCGCATACAAAAGCCTAAATAAGGCACATCCTTTCTCACAGGCATCTATCTTCTCATAGGGCATCTTAAGTACACGGAGGATTTTGTCCGACTGGTACAGGTTTGCAGGCATTACATGGCCTTTGGGTAGAAAGCGTCCAAATAGTGTCATCATCGCGTCGTAGCATTCTCTGCCCAGTTGAATTGAGCCTTCAGAGCCATTACTTATGCGATGGCATCCAGCTGACAAAGCTCAGTGTGCTCGTGGAGAGGACGTTTTGAAGACTCCAACATATAATTGAAGGCCTTTGCAGATTCCTCCATCTCATCGTCCGAATCCCGAGCATCATCAAAGTCTTCCACCATCGCCTAATTATACGGTCTAGACATTTCATGGTGAGTCTGCCCAACGTGCCAAAGCTGAGGAGGGCCGTCGTCACACCGACAAGCATGGTACCGGGATGGAAGACATGTGAAACCCAACTTCTGCAGGTGTTTGATCATTTCTAACTCTGACTTCTTATGAAAGTTCGTCGCAGCGGACACAGGGGCACCAGGTTGTTTCCTGTCCATTTGCAAATGCGGCTCTCACAAACCCCTTGGTTTTTCTCATCCATTCATGGGTCATGTCTTTCTGACTAGTGTGGCCGGTGTACATCCACGCACGATCACTCATCTTGCCTAGCTACTGGACACACAAGAAATACATACATAATTCAGCAAACCATATTCATCAGTTAATAGAGTTTGTCAGTTTTATTACGTCCATGCAACCTAGATGCTAGTAGGTAAAGATAGGTCCTAATCCCACCCGAGTATGTGTAGATTGGGTTCGTTTTCCCATGCTCTGCTCCGGATCCGACGCAAAATTTCGGCAGCACCTCCCCGCTATTCTCCTGATACACGTCTCGGCAATAAGCAAAGAGGATGTGTACCCAGAGAACAACAGGGAGGCACTGACGAAATTCTGCATCGGATTCGGAGCAGAGCATATGGGAAAACGAACCCAATCTACACATACTCGGGCTGTCCATGGATAACGTTGGACAATTCGAAAGAATCACGGTTATAAATATGCAAATGCATGCATATTTATAGATGTAACCCTTTCGAATGGGAGACGCATAGTGGTCACGCATACTGATGATTGACACCTACAGCTAGCAAGTTTCATCGGCACGAAGACCGGAACAGAGCAAATGAAGGGGGGAGGAGGAGATGTCATTTGTGCTCACCCACAAACGCAGGGGCGGAGCTCGTCGAACGCACGGGGAGGTCGTCGAACACCAGACCCTCGCAGCAACGAAAGAACTGCACATTTAAATCCACCCGATCAACACAAATATATATGATGTTTTTCTTAACAAAATCGGGAAATATACTTCCTAACTCATAATTCACAAATATATGACCCCGTCGGCCTCTGGAAGGCCAAAGAGCACCTTTTTGGTCAACAGGAGGCCGAAGAGGTGTAAGGGAGGTAGGGGGGGAGGGGTTGGTGTAATGTCGCGAAGGTGTGAGAGTAGTCATGTGGTGAGGGACTCTTTGACAAACACAAAGGTCGCTTTTTTAACGGAAGGGTTCGAGGAGTGTAGTGTTGATGGTGGCGTGTCGGTGTCGAGGGTGTTTTGCAAAGAGGGTACGGGGTCCGGTTTTTGCTGGTTTGGGGACTATGGTCAGGAGCGGCTGGGATGGTGGGGCTTTTGTGTGAGGTGTAGTGTCGGGGTGGTCGTGTGTAGGGGTGTCGTTCGTGGTGTCGGGTGTCGGGTGTCGGGGTCGGGGGGTGTCGGGGTGTGGGGTTTATATTGAATGCATATTTATTGATGCGACCCTTTCGGAGGGAGACGCCTAGGTTACGCGACTTGACGTGATAATTAAAGCTAGTGACATAAAAAAGAGCATCATGATGTAGCTCACCCTCGGATGTAGAGGATGTAGTCGATCAGCAGGGGGACGATCGAGGACCAACAGCTCCGATGTCAATAATCACTCCATGGATACGTAACACCACAAATTCTGTAAATTCCACCGAGTGAAAAAACAATTAGGTCATCACATCACATACAACAGAAACTGGGTGTTCATTGAACATTCTCCATGTACAACGTTTATCGATTAGCACATAGCAGGGCCAAAAATATTTTTTAGCAAATCATCTACCTAAATCAACTACTCCTACCAGAGTAATGTACAATGTACAGAGAAATACATCCATCTATTGATCGATTGTTCTCTGTACAGACAAATACATCCATCTATCGATCCATTCACTTGTCCACACATCTATGTGTTTCTATGTACAGACATTGAACGGCATGACAAATTCTATAGAGACAAGCACATCCATTCACCAGTGCATCCATCCATTCTTCCATCCACCAGAGAAGATAGAGAGGAGAGGAGAGCTCACCAGAGGAGACGGCCAGAGCGAACTCCGGCATTGTGGCGTCAGGCGGAGTCGGGCGGAGCCGGGGCCGCCGTCGGGGCGTCGTGGGTGTGGGTGCCGGGGCCGGGGCCGGAGCAGCAAGGCCCGCCCTCGCCGGCCTTGGAAGGGAGGCCGCAGCGGGGACACGAAGTCGGGCGGAAGCAGGGGCGGTCGGCCGAGGCGAGGCACGCGGGGGTCAGGGCGGGCTCGACGGCGGGGGCGGAGGCGGGCGGCCGCCCGGGGCTGAGGCGGGGTGGGCGGCCGGGTTCGGAGGTGGGGACGGCCGACCAGGGCCGGGGGCGGACGCGGCGGCGGGGGTCGAGGCCGGGGCCGGTGCGCGGCGGCGACGGTGGTCGGGGGCGGCAGCTAGGTCGGGCGGGGTGGGTTGGGAGAGAGAGAGGGGGAACAAGAGGTGAGGTGGGGACGGCCGACCGGCCGGGGCGGGCGCGGCGGCGAGGGTCGAGGCCGGGCCGGTGGCGCGGGCGGCGAGGTGGTCGGGGCGGCAGCTAGGTCGGGGCGGGGGTTTGGGAGAGAGAGAGGGGGGAACAAGAGGTGGAGGTGGGACGGCCGACCGGGGCCGGGGGCGGGCGCGGCGGGGAGGAGGGAGCGGCGGCGGGCTGCGGGGAGGAGGGGTCGGTGACGGGCTGCGGGGAGAGAGGGAGAGAGAGATGTGAGAGAGAGAGAGGCGCGGGGCGCGGGAGAGAGATAGGCGCGGGGCGGGGGGGCGAAAATTAAGCCCCCCGTTTGCCGTCTGCTTTTTTTTAATTTTTTTTTCTTTGCCGTCTGCTGGTAGACGGCAAAGAATTCTCAGCAGACGGCAAAGATGGTAACCGTTAGCACGCCCCCGCCGTGACACTATGGGCCCCCCCTTACGTCTTCGCCGTCTACTGGCAGATGGCAAAGAAATCTTTGCCGTCTGCCAGCAGACGGCAAAGAAGTGGCCCGTGTGACCTAGGCAGTGCAGTGGCCCACTTTGGTCTTTGCCGTCTGCTAGCAGACGGCAAAGAACTGTTTGCCGTCTGCCAGCAGACGGCAAAGAAGTGGCAGATGGCAAAGACCCTCTTTGCCATCCGCTGGTTCTTTGCCGTCTGCTTTGGTAAGACAAACTGCAAACAGCCTCTTTGCCATCAGCTGGCAGACGGCAAAGAGCTGGCAGATGGCAAAGACCCTGATTCTAGTATTTGGAGGCCCAATACAAGTCTGCAAGAATAAAGTTGTGTAGTAGACATCAAGCTCTTTTTTGGCGCCGTTACCGGGGAGGTGAGTGCTTGAAGGTATATCTTTAGATCTTGCAATAGAATCTTTTAGTTACTTCTTTGATCACTAATTTGGTTTATAAAAGAAAACTACAAAAAATGGAATTGAGGTTGCCTCAAATGCTTTATCTTTATAATGTCTTTCTTGAAAATGATGGATCAGAAAATTGTGCCAAAGTGTTAGAAGAAGAATTCAATAAAATGTTTGGCATAAAATCTTTGAATGATAAGCATGATTGCAATGTTCTTAGTATTCTTTCTATGAATATCCATGATGCTAATGATATGCAAAGCCATAAGCTTGGGGATGCTATATTTGATGAAGATGATACTTTTAGTCCCCCAAGTTTTGATGAGCAAATTTATTATGATGATAGCATGCCTCATATTTATGTTGATAACAATGATGAAAGTGGGTTTGGAAGAGTGTCAACTCTAGGTAATTTTGATCCTAGTAGCATGGTGGGTGTTGAATCTTATTACAATATTGATAAAAGTGGATTTGGAGAGGTCATGACTTTATGTGGATTTGGAGAGGTCATGACTTTATTTAGTGATGATTCCACTATTTTGAAAGAGGTTTCAATTGATTATGAGAACAAAGTTCCTATGTATGATGATTATGGTGATGACATGTATGCTATAGAAAGTAATGATAACCATGAAACTTGTCATCATGATTTTAATATTCCATTTGGTTATGCCAATCAAGTATCATATGATAGTTATTTCATTGAATTTGCTCCCACCACTATTGATGAGAAGAAATTTGCTTATGTGGAGAGTAATAAAAATTCTATGCTTGTGGATCATGAAAATAATACTTTATGTGATAGCTATATTGTTGAATTCATTAATGATGCTACTGAAAATTACTATGAGAGAGCAACATTTTCTTTTACATATCTCAATAATATCAAGTTTCCTCTCTATGCATTGAATATTTTGAAGTTATACTTGTTTTCTCTTCCTATGCTAGTTGATTCTTGCTCCCATAAATTGTTTGCTCACAAAATCCCTATGCATAGGAAGTGGATTAGGCTTAAATGTGCTAGTTATACGTTTCATGATTCTCCCGTTATGTTTCAATTCTTTACTCTTATGTCAGCATCATTAAAATCATCATGCCTAGCTAAAAAGGCATTAAAGAAAAACGCTTGTTGGGAGACAACCCAACATTTACCCCTACTGTTTTTGTGTGTTCACATGTTTAATCTACTATAGTAATCATGTTTTATAGCTTTTGTTTCAATAATGTGCCAAGTAAAGCCTTTGGGATGATTTGGCTGATAGTTGAATTGATTTTGTGCAAAAACATAAACTTTTGTACCTAGTGCTGGAATCACTATAATTCACAACAATGTGAGAAAATTTTGAAAGTTTTACACATGATTTATATACAAATTTATTACACTGTCCTAATATTTTAGAAGTTTTGGAGTAACAGAAGTATGGTGTTTGTTCAGATCATTACAAAGTGTTATGTTTTTGACAGATTCTGTTTTCAATGCATAGTTTGCTTGTTTTATAGTTTCTATGGCTTATATTGGTCAATATAAATTGTGGAAATGATATAATACAGTAACATTATGTAAGAACAATTATGAATCTTGTATTTACAGTACCAAAGTGAATGATTTGCTCTTTATCATACTAACCTATCTCACGAAGTTCCGTTAAGTTTTGTGTGATTGAAGTTTTCAAGTTTTGGGTGACATATCAATATGAGGAGAATAAGGAGTAGCAAGACCCTAGGCTTGGGGATTCCCAAGGCACCCCAAGGTAATATCTAAGGAAGACTCAAGCATTCAAGCTTGGGGATGCCCCGGATGGAATCCCCTCTTTCGCCTTCAACATTATCGGTAACCTCACTTGGATCTATATTTTTATTCGTCACATGATACGTGTTTTGCTTGGAGCGACATTTTATTTTATTATGATTTTATTGATGTTATTTATAATAATGTTTTGTATCTTTTATTTCAATAAAAGTGGCAAGTATAGCCTTTACAATGCCCAATTTGCAAGTCTATATGTTGCTGTTTGAAAATAGAAAGTTTTCTATTATTTCTTGAATATTCCTGACTAGTCATAATTTTATAAATCTTGAAATTTTTACACAGTAAGGTATGATAAATTTTCTACAATGTGGTAATTTTTTAGAATTTTTGGATTTAAATAAGTATGAATCTTTCTTCATCCTTTACAAACTGTTTTGTTTAGACATATTGCTGTTATGTTTGCTTGTTTAATGACTCTATTTGAGGATATGAGTATTAAATATGCAGAGGCATTTTGTATGCAATGTTAAATTATAATTTCAGCAATTTGTTATAGTAGAGAATGATAAGGTTTTGCATCAATTTATGCTAACTTATCTCACGAGTTCTTGTTGAGTTTTATGTGGATGAAGTTTTTAAGATTTAGTAGAAGCCGTGATATGAGAGGAATTAAGGAGACACACGAGCTCAAGCTTGGGGATGACCAAGGTATCCCAAGTTAATCTTCCAAGAAGTCTCAAGCAACTAAGCTTGGGGATGGCCCGGTAGGCATCCCATCTTTCTTCATCAACAACTATCGGTTAGTTTTGGTTGAGCCTAAGTTTTTACTTGTTCACATGATATGTGCTATTCTTGGAGTGCCCTTTTATTTTTGTTTGTTGTTTGAATAAAATACTTAGATCTGAAAGTTTTTAAATGAGAGAGCCCTGATACGTCCATTTTGCATCATGTTTTCCTTCTAATATTTATAATGTTTTTGATCATTATAACACTTTGTAATGCAATTCTAAGATTTATATGAAGAGGGAGATTACCAGCAGTTGGAATTCTGGACCTGAAAAAGCTACATCAGATATACCTATTCTGCACAACTCCAATTGAGCTGAAATTTCACGGAGAATTATTTTGGAATATGTAAAAAATACTGGAGCAAAGAAGTACTAGAGGGGACCCACCAGCTGCCCACAAGGCACTAGGGCACGGTGATGTCGCTTGAAATACATCGGTATTTCCCCAAAGAGGAAGGGATAATGCAGCACAGCTACGGTAGGTATTTCCCTCAGTTATGAATCCAAGGTATCAATCCAGTAGGAGAACCAAGCAACACTATGTAAACGGTACGTGCACACAAAGAACAAATACTTGCAACCCGAAGATTAGGAGGGGTTATCAATCCCTCTACGGGTAAAGGTGCCAAAAATTGTGAAGTTGACGGGATAAAAATTGTGTAGATTGGATAAATAGATCTCGATAAAACGCAAAATAAAAAAAAGTGCAACAAGGTATTTTTGGGTTTTTGGAATAATAGATCTGAAAACAAAAGCAAATAAAAATAGATCTCAAAGCAAATATGATAAAGAATAGACCCAGGGGCTGTAGATTTCACTAGTGGCTTCTCTCGAGAAAATAGCATACGATGGGTAGACAAATTACTGTTGGGCAATGGATAGAAGATCGAATAATTATGACAATATCCAGGCAATGATCATTATATAGGCATCACGTCCAAAATTAGTAGACCGACTCATGCCTACATCTACTACTATTACTCCACACATCGACCGCTATCCAGCATGCATCTAGTGTATTAAGTTCATGGAGAAACGGAGTAATGCAATAAGAACGATGACATGATGTAGACGAGATCTATTCATGTAGGAATAGCCCCCATCTTGTTATCCTTAATAGCAACGATACATGCGTGTCTTGCTGCCCCTTCTGTCATTGGGAAAGAACACCGCATGATCGAACCCATCACAAAGCACCTCTTCCCATGGCAAGAAAAATTGATCTAGTTGGCCTACCTAAACCAAAGGTTCGAAGAAGAAATACGAGGCTATAAGTAATCATGCATATAAGAGATCAAAGAAAACTCAAATAACTTTCAAGGATATAGATCTGATCATAAACTCAAAGTTCATCGGATCCCAACAAACACACCGCAAAAAAGAGTTACATCAAATAGATCTCCAAGAGACCATTGTATTGAGAATCAAAAGAGAGAGAGGAAGCCATCTAGCTACTGCCTACGGACCCGTAGGTCTATGATGAACTACTCACGCATCATCGGAGAGGAACCAATGAGGATGATGAACCCCTCCGTGATGGTGTCTAGATTGGATCTCGTGGTTCTAGAACTTGCGGTGGCTGGAATTGTGTTTCGTCGACTCCCCTGGGGTTTTTGGAATATTTGGGTATTTATAGGGCGAAGAGGCGGTGCGGGAGGCCACCGAGGTGGGCACAACCCACCAGAGCACGCCTGGGCTCCTGGGCGCGCCCTAGGGGGTTGTGCTCCCCTCGGGCCTCCCCTCTGGTACTTCTTTGGCCCATCTTGTGTCTTCTGGTCCAAAAAAATTCTCCAAAAAGTATCACTGCATTTGGACTCCGTTTGGTACTGATATTCTGCGAAGTAAAAAACAAGTAAAAAACATCAACTGGCACTGGGCACTATGTTAATAGGTTAGTCCCAAAAAAATGATATAAACTTGCTATAAAATGATTGTAAAACATTCAAGAATGATAATATAACTGCATGGAACAAGCAAAAATTATAGATACATTAAAGACGTATCAACATCCCCAAGCTTAATTCCTACTCGTCCTCGAGTAGGTAAATGATAAAAACAAATTTTTTGATGTGGAATGGTTCCTAACATGTTCATCACATATTATTTTCTTTTGTAGCATGGACACTTGGACTTTTATATGGTTCAAAGCAATAGTCTAGTTTTGACATGAAGATTTCAATACTCAAGCATATCAACAAGCAACCATGTCTTTCAAAATATCAACACTAAAGAAAGTTATCCCTAGCCCATCATGCTCAATCATTGATCCATTCATGAAAGACCCTCGCATATTAGCTACATCCAATGCTCAAATACGATCATAGTGCCCCTTAATTGGTGCTTTGTAAGAGAAGATGGAGACTCAAATAAAAATAAAAATTGCATAAACTAAATAGATAGGCCCTTCGCAGAGGGAAGTAGAGATTTGTAGAGGTGCCAGAGCTCAAAGCTTAAATTGAGAGATAATTTTTTTAGAGGTATACTTTTCACGTCAACGAAAATGACCGAGTAATTCCCAACACTTTCCATGCTATATATATCATAGGCGGTTTCCAAACAGAAAATAAAGTTTATTCCTTTTTCCACCATTCTTTCACAATCCATGGCTAGCCGTATCCACGGGTGCCTTCCATACCAAGACTTTCCAAGGAATTTATTATTTGACAACATAAAGTAAATTCTTTTTCATTTTGGGACTAGGCATCCCTATTATCGCCGTACTCTCGTGCAATGACAAGTGAATAAACACTCATCTTGAGAATAACACATCTAGCATGAAAAATATTGGCCACCCCCTGCCGCTTCATGAGCGGTACGGGCACACAAAAAGGAAATTTATTTTAAAAATTGGAGATGGCACATACAAATTTTCTTAGAACGGCATGGAAATACCGCATATAGGTAGGTATGGTGGACTCATGTGGCAAAACTGGGTTTAAGGATTTTGGATGCACAAGTAGTATTTCTACTTAGTACAAGTGGAGGCTAGCAAAAAGATTGAGAAGCAACCAACCAAGAAACCAAAAATCACATAAGCAAGCATTAAGCATAACTAACACTGAATAATGCACCACAAGTAGGATGTAATTCCATTGCACAACTATTGACTTTCGTGCTTGCATAGGGAATCACAAACCTTAACACCAATATTCTTACTAAAGCATAATTACTCACCAACATGACTCACATATCACTATCATCATATTTCAAAACTATTACAAAGAATCAAGTTTATTTTGTCCAATGATCTTCATGAAAGTTTTTATTATATCCCTCTTGAACATATATCACTTTGGGACTAGATTCATATGTTGCAATTGCTTTTGACAAGCTCAAACAAATCTAAGTGAAGAACATGAGCATAAAAATTTTCGTCTCTGAAAATAATATAAGTGAAGCATGAGAGAATTTCTTCAAAAATTTACTAACTCTCAAATAAATCTAAGTGAACCATGAGAGCATTTCTTCGAAAATAATAAAGCACACCGTGCTCAAAAAAATATAATTGAAGCACTAGAGCAATTCCATAGCTCAAAAAAATTTAAGTGAAGCATAAAGAGGAATTCTAACAAATCATAGCATAATTTTGGCTCTCTCAAATAGGTGTGTCCAGCAAGGATACTTGTGACAAACTAAAAACAAAACAAGAAAAGACTCATATAATACAAGACGCTCCAAGCAAAACTCATGATATGTGACGAATAAAAATATAGCTCCAAGTAAAATACCGATGGTCGTTAGAAGAAACAGGGGATGCCTTCCGGGGCATCCCCAAGCTTAGTTGCTTGGTTATACTTGAATATTAACTTGGGGTGCCATGGGGCATCCCCAAGCTTAGGCTCTTTTCACTCCTTATTCCTTCATCCATCGTGATCTCACCCAAAACTTGAAAACTTCAATCACACAAAACTTAACAAAACCTTTGTGAGATCCGTTTGTATAAGAAAACCAATCTTTACTTTAAGTACTGTAGAAAACCCATTCCAATTTTGGTATTGCATTATATCTACTGTATTCTAACTTTACCATGGCTTATACGCCCCCGATACAATCCATAGATGCATCAAAATAAGCACACAATGCAAAGAAAACAGAATCTATCAAAAACAGAAGAGTCTGTAATGATGCGAATTGTTCTCATACTTCTGTAACTCCAAAAATTCTGAAAAATTAGGAAAATAGAGGAAATTTGTATATCAATCTTGTGTAAAACATTCAGAATTTTTTGTTGCTTCTGTGAATTTAAGCAATTCTATTTCTTGACGCAAAAGTTTCTGTTTTTCAACAGGATGAAATCAACTATCACCAAAGCTATCCCAAAGGCTTTACTTGGCACAAACACTAATTAAAACATAAAAAACACAATAATAACATAGTCATAATTGTGCAAAAACTCAAGAACAGAAAGAAAAATGCAAAAATAAATTTTATTCATTGGGTTGCTTCCAACAAGCGCTATCATTTTATGCCCCTAGCTAGGCATAATGTATAGATTCAAGTATTGTCATCTTTAGTTTCAGATCCATAGGATGCCCTCATGATTTATTCATATGGTGGCTTAATTCTTGTTATAGGGAAGTGTTTCATACCCTTTCTTACTGGAAATTGAAATTTAATATTGCCTTCTTTCATATCAATCACGGCACCAATAGTACGTAAAAACAGTCTACCAAGTATAATTGGACAAGACGGATTTGTCGGGGGGATGGACCCCGGGCAGGCAACGGAACCTAGATCATTTTCAAAAACGTCGGGGCCGGCATCGCCCCTCCATCCGGCTCGTACTTGGCCGGGTCCTTCAACCCAGCCAAGTCCTTCAACCTGGCCAAGTCCTTCGACCCGGCCAAGTCCTTCAACCCGGCCAAGACCGCAACACGGCCAGGCCTGCCAGCGCACGCCGGCCGAACCCGGCAATCCGAGTCTTCTCCAACAAGCTAGCACCCCCGTGGCGTCTTCCTCAACCCGGCCACGGGTCAGCTCCCGTCCCATCGAAGGCGTACGATGGAACAAGTCCCCGTAGAGGGGACGAGCGTGGCTACAGTGCCCCACCAACTCTTCTGACTGGCAGGAGCACGACAATAGTGCCCCACCTGCTCCGCTGACCAAGACCGGCATGGCAACAGTGCACCCCTCGTCCTGTTGACGCAAGCTGATGGCGACCAGGCGGTGCGCCACTGTAGCTGAGCCGGCCCAACCACTCCGTGACGCACGACAAGACGAAGAACAGGGCCCTGTGGCGCACAGGGCCCGCGCCCGGAGAACCCGGCGAATCCTGGCACCCGGCGGGTCCCAGCTCAGGCTTCCCAGATGCTCACATCCCGGCCCCGCGTCCTTGTATCTTTACCATTGTAACCCTGGGGGGTTGACCTATAAAACCCCCCAGGAGCCCTCCATGTACGGGGGCGAGCACATGCGATCAGACCACCAGTAGAATACACACACAGAAGGAGAAGGAGCAACCTAAGCCCAGGCCTGTCTTCCTTCCTCCTCCGAACAGCTCTAGGAGCAACTCTGTACTGATACATATAAACCACTCTAGGCAGGACTAGGGGTGTTATCTCTCCGGAGAGCCCCGAACCTGGGTATGTCTTGCGTCCCGCGCTCGCTCATGCCGACCTCGCCTCTGGAGCCCACCGGTGCCCTCGAGCCTATCCCTCTCTTTAGCCATCCCATGGTATCTACCGTGCGCCCACCACGACAGTTGGCGAACACCGTGGGGCAGCTCGAGGTCCCGGCTAGAGACATGTTCCAAACGGGGGCCCTCATCGATTCCGGTGAGCGCGTTGCGCGCGCGCGTCCCCTAAGCCCGTCGTGCTAGTGGCCGACGTCATCGACGCGCTCACCGCCTCCTTCGCCGCGCTGCGCATCTCCGACGCACCCGCGGTCGATGAGTACCCCAGCGGGGTGCTCGACGTCTCTGACTCGCCCGTCCCCCTCGGCGGCGACATCTCCGCCGGGGCGGCGAACCCCTGCGTCCGGGTAGAGGTGTTCGTCACCGGCTCCGGCTCTAATTCATCTAGCAAGAAGGCCGCCGCCGCCAGGGCCGCGGCGGATCGTGCTAGCATGGCCGACCCGCTGCGTGCCACGATGCAGAACCTCAGCGTCCCCATCGCCACCGACATCGACGCCACCGACGCCGAGGAGGCCCGAGCCCGGCTTAAGGAGGAGCGCAAGCGCCTGCTGGACAGGGCCGAGACACTCGCTGCTACGCAGCGCCGGCTGGAGGCCACCCAGCGGGAGCGCGAAGCTGCGTACGGCTTCACTCCGACCGCTGCCGAGCCCAGCCGGGTCACCGAGGTGCGGACCCGTGGTGGCGCCATCGGCCATGCCCTTGGCGCGGTCCCCACCGTCTACGACACCCTGGTCAAGAACATGCGTGCTGCGGAGGCAGCCGCAGTTGGCCTGGAGCAGCTACAGGGCGAGGAGCTGCAGGAGCGCCTGCAGCGCATGAATGAGCTTCTCGACACCGCGAACGCGCAGCAAGACCGCCTCAACCATCCCGCTGCGTCCGCCTCGTGGCGCACCAAGAATTCCGAGCGCGAGCGGCAGAACACGGCATCTTCCCCGCGCCCGGACGAGGCTCAGTCCGGTCAGACCCGAACCCGGTGCAACAGCGCCCCGATGGCTGGAGACGGACCGGGCAACGAGCCAGCTGCCGGAACCCGGCACCAGCAAGATCCTCCCCCGCTGTCCGGCCGGCATGGCAAACCGGCTACGACCAACCCGACGCCTCGTGGCCCCATCGTGAGCCGGCTGGGCCTGCGCGCCATCGACGACGCCGACGCTCGCCATCGCCTCGACCAGCTCGCCCTCTCCCTCGAGCTGGAGGAAGACAACGCCGTCGGTCCGGCCTGTTTCGGCCCGCGAATCCGGGATGAGCCCTTCCACAAAGGGTTCACGCTGCCCCGCGACACCCCCAAGTACAACGGCATCGTCAAGCCGGAGGACTGGCTCATCGACTACAACACCGCCATCGGCATCGTGGGCGGCAACCGCCGCCTTGCCGTACGCTACGCCCCGCTCATGCTCTAGGGTTCGGCCCGCACGTGGATGAACAGCTTGCCGGTTGGCAGCATCAACGCGTGGGTCGATTTCGAGCAGGCCTTCGTGCACAACTTCACCGGCACCTACAAGCGCCCTGGCCGTCCCAGCCAGCTCTCCATGTGCGTGCAGGGGCCGTCTGAAACCAGCCGCGAGTACCTCGCGCGCTGGACCGAGCTCTGGAACAGCTGCGAGGGCGTCCATGAGGTCCAAGCCATTCATTACTTTGTGAGCGGTTGCCGGGATGGCACCCTCCTCAAGCACAAGCTCCTGCGCTCCGAGCCAACCACCATGGCCACGCTCATGGTCATCGCGGACAAGTACGCCAACGCCGACTCCGCCATGAAAATCCAGGTGGTGCTGGACGAAGCCGGCAAGGAGATGCTGGTACCACCCCCAAGCTGGCTGGCGAGAGCAGCCGCCAGCAGAACAACCACCAGAACAACAAGCACAAGGCCGACCAGCAGGCCCCGCGCTATGACGGCCGCCTCGTCGCGACCGCCGAACAGGCGCCCGCGGCTGAGCCGGCCGGCAAGCGTCGTCAAGCCGACAAGACGGCATGGCAGCCCGCCATGAGTTTCGAAGAGATGCTCAACGCTCCCTGCAAGCACCACAGCGGCGAAGACCGTCCACGCACTCGCTCCGACAGTGCGCCATCACCAAGCGCATCATGAGGGGCGACATCCCGCCGCCTCCGGCTCTGGCTCCGGGCGCGGGGCAGCCGGCTCCGCCTCCTCCTCCTCCGCCCCCGGCAAACGGCACGATGTCGAACGACGTCTTCCCCAACCAGAACGCGAGCTATGTCATCTTCACCAGCGTTGGCAATGACAACCGTAGCGAGCGCTTGCTTCGGCAGGAGGTGAACACCGTTGTCCCGGCTGTGCCGGAATACATGCACTAGTCGGAGCGCCCGATTAGCTGGACCCGGGAAGACCACCCGGCCGTCATGCCGAACCCGGGTGGCTACGCCCTCGTCCTCGACACCACTATCGTCGCAACCCGGCGCACTTGCAAGTTTTCACGGGTTCTCATTGATGGCGGCAGCAGCATCAACATCCTCTACCGCGACACGATGACCAAGCTCGGCCTCGAGGCCAAGGACCTGGAGCCGACCCGGACGGTGTTCCACGGGATCGTGCCGGGTCTCTCCTGCTCCCCCATCGGCCGGGTCCGGCTTGACGTCCTTTTCGGCACAAGCGACCATTTCCGGCGCGAACCAATCTGGTTCGAGGTGGTGGACCTGTCCAGCGCGTACCACATGTTGCTGGGCCGGCCGACGCTTGCCAAGTTTATGGCGGTCCCCCACTACGCCTACCTCAAGATGAAGCTGCCAGGTCCCAAGGGCCTCATCACCATCACCGGCGACTACCGCAAGTCCCTGGAGTGTGCTCAAGCCGGTGCCAGATTGGCCGAGTTGCTGGTCATAGCCGAGGAGCAGCGCCAGCTCAATCGGATCATCGCGTTGGCCAATGAGACGCCGGCCGTGCCGGCTTCAGACAAGGAGCCGGCCGGCGAGGCCTCATTCCAGCCGTCCAAGGAGACCAAGAAGGTTAAGCTGAACCCAGAAGACCCCAGCTGCAGTAAGTACGTCGTCGTGGGCAACAGCCTCGACAGCAAATAGGAAGACGAGCTCGTCGATTTCCTCCATGAGAATCGGGATATCTTTGCATGGGCCCCAAAGGACATGCCGGGAATTCCGAGGAAGTACGTCGAGCACAAACTGCACGTCCGCAACGATGCCAAGCTTGTCCGTTAACCCCTATGTCGCTTTTCGGAAGAGAAGAGAAGAACCATCGGTGAAGAGGTCGCCAAGCTGCGCGCGGCCGGCTTCATCATGGAAGTGTTTCACCCCGAGTGGCTGGCCAACCCGGTCCTCATCCTGAAGAAGAACAATACCTGGCGCATGTGTATAGACTACACCGGCCTGAACAAGGCCTGCCGCATGGATCCTTTAGCCCTCCCGCGGATTGATCAAGTCATAGACTCCACCGCCGGCTGCGAGCTCCTGTCCTTCCTGGATGCTTACTCCGGCTATCATCAGATCAAGCTGGACCCGGCCGACGCCCTGAAGACATCCTTCATCATGCCCTTTGGGGCGTATTGCTAGATCACCATGTCGTTCGTCTTGTAGAATGCTGGGGCCACCTTCCAGCGCTGCATGCAGAAATGCTTGTTGACGCAACTCGCCTGCAACATCCACGTCTACGTGGACGACATCATGGTGAAGACCAAGCAGCACCTTACGCTCCTTGAAGATCTGAGGGAAATCTTTGCCAATCTGCGCGAGTACCAGATCAAGCTCAACCCGGAGAAGTGTGTCTTCGGCGTGCCGGCCGGGAAGCTGCTCGGCTTCCTCGTCTCGGAGCGCGGAATTGAGGCGAACCCGGAGAAGATCAAGGCCATCGAGCGCATGCGCAAGCCAACCCGGCTGCGAGATGTCCAGAAGTTCACCGGCTGCTTGGCCTCGGTCAGTCGGTTCCTCAGCCGGCTGGGCGAGAGGGCCTTGCCCCTGTATTAGCTGATGAAGAAGACGTCCCTGTTCGAGTGGAACGACCAGGCGGATGAAGCTTTCCGGGATCTCAAGTGCATGCTCTCCACAGCACCCGTCTTGGCCGCGCTGGCAGACAAGGAGCCGCTATTGCTATACATTGCCGCCACCTCGCGGTCGGTCAGCACGGTGCTGGTGGTCAAGCGACCAGAGAAGGGCAAGATCCAGTCTGTTCAGTGCCCGGTCTACTACCTGAGCGAGGTGCTATCCGCCTCCAAGCAGAACTACCCGCACTACCAGAAGATGTGTTACGGCGTGTACTTTACCGCCAAGAAGCTGAAACAGTACTTCCAAGAGCATGTCATCACCGTGGTCAGCACGACCCCATCGGCGAAATCATGGGCTGCCGGGATGCCTCTGGACGGGTTGCCAAGTGGGCCATCGAACTAGCCGGCCACACCATCCTCTACGAGCCCCGCACCACGATCAAATCCCAGGCCCTGGCCGACTTCCTCATCGACTGGACGGAGACCCAGTACCTGCCACTGCCGGACTCGACGCATTGGCGCATGCACTTCGACGGCTCCAAGATGCACTCCGGGTTGGGAGTTGGCATCGTGCTGTCTTCCCCAAAAGGCGACCGGCTGCGGTATGCACTCCAGATCCACTTCACCGCCTCCAACAACATCGCCGAGTACGAAGCCCTTGTGCATGGCCTCCGGCTTGCCAAGGAACTCGGCGTCCGGCGCATCCTATGCTATGGCGACTCGGATCTGGTGGTGCAGCAGTGCTCCGGCGAGTGGGACGCCCGAGACACAGACATGGCCAGCTACCGCTTCCTGGTCCAGCAAATCTCTAGCGCCTTCGATGGCTGCGAGTTCCTCCACGTCCTGCGCGCAGAAAACGAAGCCGCCGACACGCTAGCCAAGATTGGCTCATCCTGGCAGACCATACCATCCGGCGTTTCCCTCGAGTACCTACGCAAGCCATCCGTCAAGCCGTCCCCAGATTCTAAGTCCAACTTCATCCTGGATGACCCCACAGAGCCCCTCCCCAACCCGAACCCGAAAATTGCAGATCCCGGCCCGAAGGCTGCTCAACCCGGCCCGGGGGCTGCGAATCCCATCTCGGGGGCTGCTGAACCCGGCCCAGGGACTGCCACACTCACCCCGGCCGCCGTCATCCCCAACCCGGGGGCTGCCGCCTCTGGCTCAGTGGCTGCCACCCCAGAACCCGTCATGGTGGCTATCTTCACCATCGTGACAGCTCCGTCATGGGCCCAGCCGATCCTGGCATTCCTCGAGAGCGGAGCGCTCCCCACGGACGAGACTGAGGCCTGGCAAGGTGCAACGCCGGGCGTCCGCCTACAGCATCATCAACAATGAGCTCGTCAAGCGCAGCGCGACAGGCGTGTTCCAGCGCTGCGTCGAGCAGGACAAGGGCATAGAGATCCTCCTCGACATACATCAGGGCGAGTGCCGGCACCACGCCGCCTCCAGGTCTCTAGTGGCCAAGGCTTTTCGCCATGGGTTCTACTAGCCAACGGACCTCAAAGATGCCAAGTCGCTCGTCCTTAAGTGCGAGGGATGCCAACGCTTCAGCAAGCGCAGCCACTAGCCGGCTTCAGCCCTGCGAACTATACCGATCACCTGGCCCTTCGCGGTCTGGGGACTCGACATGGTAGAACCCTTCAAGACGGACGGGGCGGCATGTCACACTTGCTCATGGCGGTCGACAAGTTCACCAAGTGGATCGAGGCGCGGCCGATCAAGAAACTGGACGGGCCAACAGCCGTCCGGTTCATCAAAGACATCACGGTACGCTACGGCGTCCCAAACAGCATCATCATGGACAACGGCACCAACTTCGCCAACGGCACCTTGGCGCAATACTACTCCGTCTCCGGCATCCGGCTTGACCTGGCCTCCGTGGTCATCCTCAGTCCAATGCCCAAGTCGAGCGGGCCAACGGCCTCATCCTATCAGGCATCAAGCCACGGCTCGTCGAGCCCCTCATCCGTTCACCCGGCAGCTGGCTTGACGAGCTGCCAGCCGTCCTCTGGAGTCTCCGCACGATGACAAACCGGTCGACCGGGTTCACCCCATTCTTCCTTGTCTATGGATCAGAAGCCGTCATCCCGACCGACATCGAGTTCGACTCGTCGCGAGTCGTAATGTACACGGAAGCCCAAGCCAAGGAAGCCCGCGAAGACTACATTGACCTACTCGAAGAAGCACGCCTTTTGGCCCTCAGCTGATCCGCCATCTACCAGCAAGGCCTGAGGCACTACCACAGCAGAAAAATCAAGCCCCTCGCATTCCGTGAGGGAGACCTCGTCCTCCGGCTTGTCCAGCAGCAAGCCGGCCAGCACAAGTTGGCCTCCCCATGGGAGGGCCCTTTCATCATCAGCAAAGCCTTGTGCGACCGCAACGCGTACTATCTCATCGACGCCCGCAAGACGAACAAACGCAAGAGAGACAACGCCTGGGAAGAAATAAGCTGGCCCTGGAATGCAGAGCTCCTCCGCCCTTTTTACAATTAGCTGTATGCACGTATGTATCGCTGCCTTTTTTAATTTTGTAAAAGACTATGGGACCCCCGAACTGCACTCGGGGGCTGCCTTTTCCGTACCAAGTTATTGTGTTCTACACATCCTTGCGCTTTTTCTTAAAACCTCCACCGTCGGGTTGACACGTTCAACCCGGGGGCTCGGGGGCTGGCCAGCTTGAGCATAACCCGCCGTCCTCCTTAGCACAACCCGGCGTGTTCGGGTTGCCGAGGCCCTCACTTCGCCCTACGTCACAGTCTGGCTTCGGCTGGTGGCTGGCAAGAACTATGGGCCAAAGCACCTGCACGCCACGAGACACTAAGCCGGACCCGCCGGTTTGGCCAACCCAGCCTCACTACACTAAGTTGCTGCACTACCGGCTGCTCGCCAGCCGGCTTCGCCGGCTGCCGCCAGCCGGCCCCGTGGGTGTTTCGCTCGCGCTCAACGCTTGAAGGGCCAAAGTACTGCGCGCTCTTTTTCCAAGGGCCGAACCTCTTGTCACAGACTGGAACCCGACTGTTTGACTCACGGGGGGGAGGCCCAAAGAAGGAGCAAACAAGAAAAAAAACCTAGAGAACAGAGGGCAAGGGCGTAAAACACTCGTGAGAACATTTGCACTCAGTCGCTGCACGACCGGCTGCTCACCAGCCGGCCCAGTGGGTGTTTCGCTCGCGCTCAATGTTCGGCGGGCCTAAGTACTGTGCGCTTTCTCCAAGGACCGAACTCCTTGTCACAAACCGAAACCCGGCTATTCGACTCGCGAAGGGGAGGCCCAAAGGGGAAGCAAGCAAGAAAACGGTTTAGAGAACAAGGAGCAAAGGCATAAATGCTCACAAAAGTATTTACATCATGATAAAATGGGCCCAAGGCCAAAGTTCATTACATTCACCAACACCCCAGTGGGTGGGTGGACCTGCTACTTAACAAAGTGCGATAAAGTTAAACCAGGACGGCTTCAGGCGTTCCCCGCACCGGGTTGCGCAGCCGCCGGCTCCTTGTTGGTAGCCTCTGGGTCCGCCGAGGTGCCGGTATCAGCCAACCCGGCATCCTCGTCGTCGACGTAGATGCCCCTCTCTTCAGAGCTGCCTTCCGGGTTGTCCAGCAGCAAGTCGAAGTCGTCGGGCGGCACCACCCCGTCGTCGTCGGTCAGCTCCACCTAGAATTCGTCGTGGAGTGCGAACGAGGCCAGGTAGCTGGCCCTGGCGGCGATCCGGCCCGCCTCCGCCTACAGCTGGGGCTCAGCACCGGCTCATTGGGCCACCAGCCGGTCCAGCACCAGGTCCGGATACTAGGACATGACGAAACGGAGCGCTACGTCGGCTCCGACACGGGCCGCAGAAGCATGCCACGCATGAAGCCGCGCCGGCCCGGCTTCCAGCCACCGCGCCAGCCGCGTGAAGCTGTTGGGCGTGACGACGCCAGGCTAGAGGGCCGCCGTCATCTGCACGCCGGCTGACGAAACCCGCCCCATCTACTCGCCCAAGACCTGCAGGCGGGCCTCGGTGGCCTACATGACCTCTGGAAAGCTCCAGGCGAAGTTCAGGTCAAGCCTAGAGCCGATGATCCCCTGGGGCGACCGCTGAACATGAACGGCCTCCTTCGCCGCCCTCTACATCTCGGGGAAGTGCCCTGCCAAGAAGAAATACAGTCAGCAGCAAAAAAGCAAAGTCGGCTTCATAACCCGGCAAAACCAACAAGAAAGCACTTACTGGCGAAGGGCTCGTCCAGGTGCTGCGCCTCGAGCAACGTACCATGCCGCTCCATGTCACCGGCACGGTTCCACGCCTCTAGTGCCGTCTCCAACTCGGCGCCCTTATCAACAGCCGCCTTCAGCTCGGCATCCTTCGAGGCGACCGCGTTCCCATGGTCCTCCTTGAGGCGGAGGAGTTTCGCCTGATGGGCCTCTGCCGTCTTGGCCGCCTCCGCCTTCAGGAGCCCAACCTCGGCCTGGAGCTGGCCCTTATCGCCGACCAGCCGGTCGCGCTGCTGGCCGGTTTCGACGAGCTGCCGCTGGGCCTCCACCGCCTTGGCCGCCTCCGCCGTCAGGCACTCCAATTCGGCTTGTAGCTGGCTCTTGTCACCGGCCAGATGCTCGTGCTGCCGGCCGGCTTCGACAAGCGCCCGCAAGGCCTTTGCCGCCTCTGCCTTCAGCTCCCCTACCTCAACCCGGAGTCGGCCGGCGTAGGCGACGACCAGGTCGCGCTGGTGGCCGGCTCGGATCAGCCGGGTTCGCTAGGCCGGCACCTCGGCTACAGCAGCTGCGCGGCAAAGATTCAGAGTCAAGACAAAGAAAGAACAAGAATACTTAAGATTCGACTCAACTACTACATAGTTGACCCGAATCTAGGGGGCTAAACCCAGTGGGTGCGCTAGCACCCCCCCACTAAGAGCACGCAAAAAACTTATCGTCAGCAAGGTAGAGCGCCTCCTCCCTAGCAGCGAGCCGTGCCGTGAGCTGCTGGTGCTTGTCCAAAAGCCGGTTGTAGATGCCAACCCGGTAAGCGTCCAGTTGCTCCAAGGGAACAAAAATTAGCACAAGACAAAACATTTGAAGATTCGACCCAACTACTATGTAGTTGGCCCGAATCTCGGGGGCTACACCCAGTGGGTGCGCTAGCGCACCCCCACTGACTAGCTGCAAGAAAGAAGACGAAGGAAGAAAAACTTACCAGCACGGCGCGCTCCAGCTCCCGTGCTTGCTTCGCTTCGGCCTGGGCGAAGGCCTGAACCCGTTACGCGCGCCCGCGGAGACGCTGGCTCACGGCGGCCATGGCGGCCTCCTCTTGCGTCAGGGGCCTAAAGATGGGTTGGCTAGGCCCAGTCCGGGCCTGCTGTGACCCGGCAACCAGATGGCCCCCCAACGCCGCTGGTGGCAGCCTGACCACCAAGGCATGCTCGCCGCTCATCGTCTCCTCCGCGGCTGGCGCCCCCTCCGTCGCGCCGACCGGCGTCGTCTTCGGTGCCATGTCCGGCGTCCCTTGCGGCGCCCTGTCCTGCGTCGCCTGTGGCGCCCCATCCGCCATCGCCTGCGGCACCCCCTCCGAGGCGGCCCTGCCCCCTCCCTCCACCTCCGTCCACTCGACCACGTCGGCCCGCGGTGGAATGTCGTCCCCGATCACCACGACCTCCCGGTCGCCCACCGCCACCGACGGCACGAAGACCATCTCCGCCGGCTTCAAGCCTGCCGGCATCTCCGGCCACGCCGGCTCCCCGGTGGCCCGCTCCCTTGCCTCCGCGGCCCTGGCCCAAGCTCAGGCCGATGCCGCCTCCATCTCCTCCACGGCCCTGTTCCGGTCCCGCCAGGCCAGGCCCTCGGCGTCGTCCAGGTTCAGGCCGAGGTCCTCGTCGGGCATCTCCACATCCCGGTCGATGGCACTACTCCGGGACTTCCGGAACGCGAAGCCGCCCCCTGACGCGCCGTCCGCCGCCGCCAACGCTAGAGACCGCAGTGAACTGAATCACGGCGGAAGGAACATAAGAAAAGAACGAGTCGGCAGCCCGCCGGGGCCAGCAAGAAAATGTACCCGATCGCCGTCGGGATGGTTGGTCTTGTCGGCGCCACCGAGGCGGCGCGGTGCCTCTTCTTAGCGCGCGGCTTGCCACTAGCGGCCGGGTCCGCCGTACGCTTGGCAGCCGGCTTCCTCGGTGCCGCGTCCCCCTTCCCGTGCGGCCGGCCGGCTGCGGCCGGCTTGCGGGACGACCCGGCCCCGGCCGCATTGCTCTCTCCTCCCCTCGATGGTGCTGCGTCGTCAGTATACGTCAGAACCCCTGCGTCATCTTCCGGCCAACCTCGCGAAGGATCGGGGCGCAAAGACTTACCCGTATGGCGCATCTCGCTGACTTCAGCGTCGGCCTTCTCCAGGTTCCCGGCGAGGGGGGCCGCCTCCTCCGAGCCGGCCCGCGGAGCGGCCCCCACCTGCGTCGCGGTTCCGTCATATGGGTGCCGAATGGCATTCAGTAGCACCTCCCTCGTCATGTCGGGGCGGAGAAAAAGTTGAGACATAGCGAAAAATGGAGACCAAGGAATCACCGCCGGCGCCGGGTTCCCATGGCTGTAGGGCACCTTCCCAAACTGCCAATCCTCCTTCAGCCTGGCCTTCGAGATATCATTGACCTGGCCAACGATTTGCTCTGGCGTCAACCATTGGGACGACATCCTGTTGGGGTCGTGGAGGCCGGTCATCTCACCGATGATGTGCGTCCGGTGCAGCAGCGGCAGCACCCGGCGCGCGATGAAGGCGGCGATGAGGTCCGACCCGGTGAGCCCCTCCCGCGTCACCATCTCTGTCACCCGGCTGCTCATGTTCAGCACCTCCTGCGCCGGGTTCTTGGGGCTGTAGGACCAGTTGGTCTTGGCTTGTGGCGTCACATCGGCAAAGGGCGGCAGGTTGATGCGGTCCGCGCCGAGATTGCGGACGTAGAAGAAGGAGTTCTGCCATTTCTTGGCAGAGTCCTCCAGCGGCATCTTGGGGCACCCTCCACGCGTCCGCGTCGAGATGACGACGGCCCTGCAGGCGGACATGACGCCGGCCTTCGGCCCCTGCTGCTTCAGGAAGAAGAAGCGGACCCAGAGGTCGACGGTGGGCTCGACGCCCAGATACCCCTCGCACAGGGTGACGAACCCCGAGAGCTGCAACACTGTGTTTGCGCCCAGATGATGCGGCTGAAGCCCGAAGAACTCCAGAAACGCACGGAAGAAGTCGCTCGCGAGGAGACCAAACCCGCACTTGAAGTGGGTGAAGAAGACCACGCGCTCGGTCCCCTCCGGCCGCGGCTCCTGCACGCCGTCCGGCAGGAGCACGGCCACCTGCGTCTCCGGCGGCAGCCGCCGCATGTCATGCAAGTGTTGGACATCCCCCGCGGTGATGGTGGATCCCATCCATGAGCCCGATGGCAGCGCCATCGATGGGGCGGGGCACGTGGGTGAAGGCAAGAAAAAGGAGCGGCGGCAAAGTTTCGCTCAAGAGCAGCGAAGCATCGTGGCGTGCAGCGGTCGCAAAGGCAAGAGCAAGAGAGGAAGAAGAAGATGGGGGGCGCGCGTGAATGATTTCCGCCGCCCCCTCCCCCCAATTTATAAGCCACGGTCCGAACGTGGGGAAGTGGGATAGGTTGCGCCCACCCCTCCCACTTCCCCGCAATAAATGCACATGATCCACGCGCAATTTAACTGCATCGAGAAGGGCAACCGCCCGCGGGCGTTGCAATAAATCCACACGCATGGGCCGAGGGCGTGAAGTGGCGTGCCCCTGCCCGCTGTCATGTCCCATCACGCGCGTGGCCTGTCAGGCCTCTTCGGCTCCTCAGCGCCACATGGCGCCCGCCCAAGGACCAAGAGATTGTGTCCCTTCCCCTTCAAGATTCGACGGACTCCTCAGTTTCCCGCCCATGCCGGGATGCCGCGATCCGGCTTCCGGAAGCCGGCAGACAGTGGGTGTTGCCGGACCCGGCGGTCGCAAGCTTCATCAACATCAGTCGCCTTCTCAGGGGGTGAAACTGCGAAGGCCCCCCTGCTTGAAGCCGGCGAGCCTTCATAGCTTCGGGGACTACTGTCAGGGGGATGTACCCCGGGCAGGCAACGGAACCCAGATCTTTTTCAAAAACGTCGGGGCCGGCATCGCCCCTCCATTCGGCTCGTACTTGGCCGGGTCCTTCAACCCGGCCAAGTCCTTCAACCCGGCCAAGTCCTTCGACCCGGCCAAGTCCTTCAACCCAGCCAAGACCGCAACACAGCCAGGCCTGCCAGCGCACGCCGGCCGAACCTGGCAATCCGAGGCTTCTCCAACAAGCTAGCGCCCCCGTGGCATCTTCCTCAACCCGACCACGGGTCAGCTCCCGTCCCATCGAAGGCGTACGATGGAACAAGTCCCCGTAGAGGGGACGAGCGTGGCTACAGTGCCCCACCAACTCTTCTGACTGGCAGGATAGTGCCCCACCTGCTCCGCTGACCAAGATCGGTGTGGCAACAATGCGCCCCTTGTCTTGCTAACGCAAGCCGATGGTGACTAGGCGGCGCGCCACTATAGCTGAGCCGGCCCAACCACTCCATGACGCACGACAAGACGGAGAATAGGGCCCTCTGGCGCATGGGGCCTGCGCCCGGAGAACCCGGCGAATCCTGGCACCCGGTGGGTCCCAGCTCCGGCTTCCCAGACGCTGACATCCCGGCCCCGTGTCCTTGTATCTTTACCATTGTAACCCTGGGGGGTTGACCTATAAAACCCCCCAGGAGCCCTCCATGTACGAGGGCGAGCACATGCGATCAGACCACCAGTAGAACACACACACACAAGGAGAAGGAGCAGCCTAAGCCCTGGCCTGTCTTCCTTCCTCCTCCGAGCAGCTCTAGGAGCAACTTTGTAATGATACATATAAACCACTCTCGGCAGGACTAGGGGTGTTATCTCTCCGGAGAGCCCCGAATCTGGGTATGTCTTGCGTCCCGCGCTCGCTCATGCCGACCTCGCCTCTGGAGCACACCGGTGCCCTCAAACCTATCCCTCTCTTTAGCCATCCCATGGCATCTGCTGTGCGCCCACCACGACAGGATTGCAATCAATATCAAGAATAATAAAATCTATGGGCACATAATTTCTATTTGCAAGAATAAGGACATCATTAATTTTTCCCATAGGCTTTTTAATAGTAGAATCCGCCAAGTGCAAATTAAGAGAACATTCTTCAATATCGGTAAGACCAAGCACATCACATAGAGGTTTCGGAATTATGGAAACACTAGCACCCAAATCACATAAAGCAAAACACTCATATTTTTTTATCTTGACTTTGATAGTAGGTTCCCATTCATCATGCAATTTTCTAGGAATTGAAATCTCTAACTCCAACTTTTCTTCCAAAGCTTTCATCATGGCATCAACAATATGTTTAGTAAAAGCTTTATTTTGTTCATAAGCATGGGGTGAATTTATCATAGATTGCAAAAAAGATATACAATCAATCAAAGAGCAATTATCATAATTAAAGTTTTTGTAATCCAAAAGAGTGGGCACATCACTAGTTAAAGTTTTGACCTCTCCAAACCCACTTTTATCAAGTTTTTCATCAAGATTTTCATCCTCCAAATTATCGGGACGCCTTCTAACTAAAGTTGACTCTTCTTCAGTCCCTTTATCATCAATTTTTATTTTACTAAACAAGGAATCAATAGAAGAAACACCAATCACTTTAAGATCTTCATCATTTTTATGAAAGCAATCACTAGAAAACTCTCTTTCTAAAAATTCTCTTTTAGCTCTAAGCATAGCGGTTCTTTTCTTACTTTCATCCATAGAAACATATAAAGCTTTAATTGATTCATCAACCTTGGGTACAAAAAATTTCAACTTGAGATTTTCTACATCGTGAGAAATTCTATCAATGCTTCTAGACATATCATCAATCTTATTCAACTTTTCTTCTATCGTAGTATTGAAAACTTTTTGGGCATTGATAAATTCTTTAATATTATTCTCAAGATCAGAGGTATTCCTATTATTATTGTAAGAAGAATTACCATAGGAATTACCATAATTATTGGAGGAATTTCCAGGAAAAGGCCTAGGATTAAAATTACCTCTATAAGCATTGTTATTAAAATTATTTCGCGAGACAAAATTCACATCTACAGGATCACTATTTTTCTCAATCAAAGTAGACAAAGGCATATCATTAAGATAAATAGGAGCACTTTTATTAGCAACCAATTTCATAAGAGCATCAACTTTTTCACTCAAAGTACTAATTTCTTCAACCGAATTAACCTTTTTACTACTAGGTGCTCTTTCGGTATGCCATTGTGAATAATTTGCCATAATATTATCAAGCAATTTAGTAGCTTCACCCAAAGTAATTTCCATAAAAGTACCACCCGTGGCAGAATCTAAAAGATTTCTAGAAACAAAGTTCAATCCTGCATAGAAATTTTGTATGATCATCCAAAGATTTAAACCATGAGTAGGACAATTTCTTAGCATCAACTTCATTCTTTCCCAATATTGTGCAACATGTTCATGATGAAGTAGCTTAAAATTCATGATTTGAGTTCTAAGGGAAATAATTTTCGCGAGCGGAAAATACTTAGTAATAAAAGCATCTTTGCACTTATCCCAAGAATCGATACTATTGCGAGGCAAAGAAGAAAACCAAATTTTTGCATGATCCCTCAAAGAGAAAGGAAATAATTTCAACTTCACAATATCATTGTCCACATCTTTTTCTTTTGCATATCGCATAATTCTATGAATGTGTTAAGATGGGACGCGCCATCCTCATTAGGAGTACCAGAAAATTGATCATTCATAACAAGATCCAACAAAGCGACATTAATATCACAAGATTCCGCACTAGTGGCGGGAGGAGCAATCGGAGTGCTAATAAAATCATTGTTGTTGGTATTGGAAAAGTCACACAACTTGGTGTTTTCTTGAGTCATCGTGACTACGCAAACAAGATTGCACACAAAAACAGATCTGACGAGAAAACAGCGAACGAAAAAGAGGGTGAATAAAACGGCAAATTGTTGTGAAGTGGGGGAGATGAAAACAAGAGGTAAATGGCAAATAATGTAAATTGCAAGGAGATGAGATTTGTGATTAGGAACCTGATAGATGTTGATGATGTCTCCCCGGCAATGGCGCCCGAAATTCCTTTTGATGTCGCTTCAACTACGTCGGTATTTCCCCAAAGAGGAAGGGATGATGCAGCGCAGCTACGGTAGGTATTTCCCTCAGTTATGAAACCAATGCAAGGTATCAATCCAGTAGGAGAACCAAGCAACACTATGTAAACTGTACATGCACACAAAGAACAAATACTTGCAACCCGACGATTAGGAGGTGTTGTCAATCCCTCTATGGGTAACGATGCCAGAAATTGTGAAGTTGACGGGATAAAAATTGTGTAGATTGGATAAATAGATCTTGATAAAACATGAAATAAAATAAATAATAAAAAAGTGCAGCAAGGTATTTTTGGGTTTTTGGAATAATAGATGAGAAAACAAAAGCAAATAAAAATAGATCTCAAAGCAAATATGATAAAGAATAGACCCAGGGGCCGTAGATTTCACTAGTGGCTTCTCTTGAGAAAATAGCATACGGTGGGTAGACAAATTACTGTTGGGCAATTGATAGAAGATCGAATAATTATGACGATATCCAGGCAATGATCATTATATAGGCATCATGTCCAAGATTAGTAGACGGACTCCTGCCTGCATCTACTACTATTACTGCACACATCGACCGCTATCCAGCATGCATCTAGTGTATTAAGTTCATGGAGAAATGGAGTAATGCAATAAGAATGATGACATGATGTAGACGAGATTTATTCATGTAGGAATAGCCCCCATCTTGTTATCCTTAATAGCAACGATACATATGTGTCTTGCTGCCCCTTCTGTCACTGGGAAAGAACACCGCATGATCGAACCCATCACAAAGCACCTCTTCCCATGGCAAGAAAAATCAATCTAGTTGGCCTAACTAAACCAAAGATTCGAAGAAGAAATACGAGGCTATAAGTAATCATGCATATAAGAGATCAAAGAAAACTCAAATAACTTTCATGGATATAGATCTGATCATAAGCTCAAAGTTCATCGGATCCCAACAAACACACCGCAAAAAAGAGTTACATCAAACAGATCTCCAAGAGACCATTGTATTGAGAATCAAAAGAGAGAGAGGAAGCCCTCTAGCTACTGCCTACGGACCCGTAGGTCTATGATGAACTACTCACGCATCATCGGAGAGGCACCAATGAGGATGACGAACCCCTCTGTGATGGTGTCTAGATCGGATCTTGTGGTTCTGGAACTTGCGGCAGCTGGAATTGTGTTTCATCAACTCCCCTAGGGTTTTTGGAATATTTGGGTATTTATAGGGCGAAGAGGCGGTGCGGGAGGCCACCGAGATGGGCACAACTCACCAGGGCACGCCTGGGCTCCTGGTCGCGCCCAGGGGGGTTGTTCTCCCCTTAGGCCCCCCTCTGGTACTTCTTTGGCCCATCTTGCGTCTTCTGGTCCAAAAAAAATTTCGAAAAAGTTTTGCTGCGTTTGGACTCCGTTTGGTACTGATATTCTGTGAAGTAAAAAAAAGCAAAAAAAAGGAATTGGCACTGGGCACTATGTCAATAGGTTAGTCCCAAAAAAATGATATAAAGTTGCTATAAAATGATTGTAAAACATTCAAGAATGATAATATAACAGCACAGAACAAGCAAAATTATAGATACGTCGGAGACGTATCACACTGCCCTCCTGGGCACGCCCTAGTACCTTGTGGGGCCCCTGGCAGGCCTTCGGCCCCCATCTTCTGCTATATGAAGGGTTTTGACCTAGAAAAAATCAAGAGAGGACTTTCGAGACGAAGCGCCACCGTCTCGAGGTGGAACCCTGACATGAGCACTTTTACTCCCCGGCGGAGCGATTCTGCGGGGGATACTTCCCTCCGGGAGGGGGAAATCGAAGCCATTGACATCACCAACAACCCTCTCATCATGGGAGGACCAATCTTCATCAAATCTTCACCAACACCATCTCATCTCAAACCCTAGTTCATCTCTTGTATTCAATCTTTATCTCGAAACCTTAGATTGGTACCTGTGGGTTACTAGTAGTGTTGATTACATCATGTAGTTGATGCTAGTTGGTTTATTTGGTGGAAGATTATATGTTCAAATCCTTGATGATATTCAATAACCCTCTAATATTGAACATGGATATGATTTGTGAGTAGTTACCTTTTTTCTTGAGGACATGGGAGAAGTCTTGTCATAAGTAATCATGTGAATTTGGTATTCGCTCGATATTTTGATGATATGTATGTTGTTGCTTCCTTTGGTGGTGTCATGTGAACGTCTACTACATGACACTTCAGCATACTTGGGCCTAAGGGAAGGCATTGTGGAGTAATAAATAGATGATGGGTGGCTAGAGTGACAAAAGCTTAAACCCTAGTTTATGCGTTATTTCATAAGGGGCTGATTTGGATCCATATGTTTCATGCTATGGTTAGATTTATCTTAATTCTTATTTCGTAGTTGTGGAGGCTTGCGAGAGGGGGTAATCATATGTGGGAGGCTTGTTCAAGTAAGAACATCACCCAAGCACCTGTCCACCCACATATCAAATTATCAAAATAGCGAACATGAATCAAACAAACATGATGAAAGTGACTAAATGAAATTCCCATGTGTCCTTGAGAACGCTTTGCGTACTATAAGAGAATGTTCTGGCCTGTCCTTTGCTATAAAAAGGATTGAGCTACCTTTTTGCACCTTTGTTACAATTGCTACTTTTTGCTCGTTACAAATTACCTTGCTATCAAACTATCTGTTAGCGATAATTTCAGTGCCTGCAGAGAATACCTTGCTGAAAACCCCTTGTCATTTCCTTCTGCTCCTCGTTGGGTTCGACACTCTTACTTATCAAAAGGACTATGATTGATCCCCTATACTTGTGCATCATCAAGTTCTCACATAGCTACTTAATTATTTAACTACTCATTGATCTTCACTTAAATCTTTTGGAGTAGTTTGTCATTTACTCTCGTGCTTCACTTATATTGTAAGAGTAAATTGTTGAATGAATTGAATATCATAAATTTGAAATTACATGTGCTTCAAATGCTTAGTAGTAGTTTCACATTGGGTTTAGAAAGTAAAAATTATTGAAGTTTAACAATCACAATATTGGTCATACAAGCAATTCATGAATGATTAGTATGTGGAAGAGAAATTTCACATGCAATTATATTATCTTGGACATCTTTTATGATTGTGAATACCCATTAATTATTTTCAAACTTGAGAAAATTAGTTGAAGTTGGACAAGGAGGATAACGTAATGAGTTATGGTTGGGTATATTTGCATCAAAGTTATATTGTTATGGATCCTCCAACATGTGGTGCTTCTTTAGAATCTTTTGCTAGCCAAAATTTCTATACTAAGCGGGAATACTGCTTGTGCATCCAAATCCTGGAGCCAAGTTTCTTCCATGAGTGTCCACTATACCTACCAATATGTGGTATTACCCCGCCGTTGCAAGTAAATTTGCATGTGCCATCTCTAAAATCTTGAAATAGACATCTGTTTTGTGTGCCCATACCGCTCATGGAGCGACGGGGCGGTCAATATCTTCCCTGCTAAGTGGGATATTCTCATGATGGGTGTTTATTCACTTGTCCTTGCATGAGAGAGGCTGGTAATTGGGATGCCCAGTCCCTTCAATCAAAAAGAAAATAATAATAATAAAAAAATAAACTCCCCCTAGAAAATTGATTGTTTGGAGGGCACTCGTGAATTCGGCTAGCCATGGATTGTGTTTGTATGGTTGAGGGGGGGGGTAAACTTTTCATTTCCACATGGGAACCACCAATATTGTGTTTAGCATGGAAGATATTGAATACCTTAGTCATGACGTTGACAGGAAAAGCACACCACTCAAAATGTATTCGTCTCTATTTTAAGAAATGAGCTCTGGCACCTCTGCAAATCCATGCTTCCCTCTGCGAAGTGTTTATCTTTTACTTTTTTGTTAATCTTATTTTTTTGAGTCAATTTCTTGTTCCAACCTATTTTTTAGTTGGCAAGCATCATGTGGTGGGGAAAGATCCAGGCACATATGGCCATTCAAATATTTTTTATCATGAATTATTATTGTTGACAATTATCTCTATGATAAATGAGTTGGGAGGTGAAACATTAAGCCCCTATATTTCTCTGCGTTCGATGGATGCCATTTGTTCTAAAAATATATTTTGAGTACTAGCAATCATAGAAGACTATATGATAATTGAGTATATGGAGCTCTTACTTAGACTTTGTTGAAAATAAGTTGAATTGAGATTGTTTTGGGACTAAGAATATAGGTTGTTAAGTTTCAAGTCAATATATTGTTTGAACCATAGCATGTGAATTGAATGCTACTTTATCATGATGAGTTTTCTAAGAAAGAGTTGTTGTTTATGATGCTAGGAAAAGTTATTCAACTTATCATCGATCAAACTTATGCACTATGCTAGTATTCACACTTCATAAATTATTTCTTTTATCATTTACCTACTCGAGGACGAGCAAGAATTAAGCTTGGGGGATGCTGATATGTCTCCAATGTTTCTATAATTTATGAAGTATTCATGCCATGTTTACAACAATTTTATATGGTTTTACTGCACTTTTATATGACTTAAATGGAACTAACCCAGACTAACAATGTTTTCAGCAGAACTACTGTGGTGTTGTTTTTTGTGCAGAAATAAAAGTTCTCGGAATGGGCTGAAAATTTACGGTGATTTTTTATGGACAAAAAGAGACCCCCGAAGCTTCATGGAAGGACCAGAAGACTCACGAGGACACGACAAACTCACATAGCACAGGTCCCCCCCAGGGGCGACTACTGAGTTTATCGCTTCCTCGTGGGCCTCCTTGACGTGAAACCGATGCCAAAAATTCCTACAAATATGGAAAACCCCAGAAAGAAACCAAGAACTTCCATGCCGCCGCCGCAAGACTCTGTATCGAAGCGATCTCATCGGGAGGCCTCCTTTGGCACCCTGTCAGAGGGGGAAATCATCACCAGAGGCCATCTTCATCATCTCGGCGGTCTCCATGATGAGGAGGGAGTAGTTCACCCTCAAGGCTGAGGGTATGTATGAGTAGCTATGTGTTTGATCTCTCTCTCTCTCTCTTGTGTTCTCAATTGACATGATCTTGATGTACCGCGAGCTTTGTTAATGTTGTTGGATCATATGATGTTTTTCCCTCTCTATCTTGTTGTGATGAATTGAATCTTGCTCTTTGAGGTTTCATTATGTTGGATTGAATATTGGATTTGAGATCACTTGATGTATGTCTTGCATGTGGATACCCATGGTTACAATGGGGTGTTCTATTGAGTTACTTGATGTATGTTTTGGTATTCAACTTGCGGATTCACGTGGTGACATTGGGGTAATCTAGGCATATAGGTTGATGCATGTTTTTGTCCTATGTTCTCTGATAGAAACTTTGGAGTGATTCTTTGTCGCACATTGAGGGAGGGATTGTTATATGATTCAATTATGTTAGCACTGTTGAGAGATTGTACTAGTGAAAGTATGAACCCTAGGTCTTGTTTTCAAGCATTGCAATACCGCTCGTGCTCCATTTTATCACTTGCTACCATGCTGTTTTTATATTTTCAGATTAAAAAAACCTATATCTACTATCCATACTACACTTGTATCAATATCTCTCTGCCAAACTAGTCCACCTATACAATTTTCCATTGTATTGGGTGTGTTGGAGACACAAGAGATTTCTTGTATTTGATTGCAGGGTTGCTCGAGAGAGACCATCTTCATCCGATGCCTCCCACAGATTGATAAACCTTAGGTCATCCACTTGAGGGAAATTTACCATTGTCCTACAAAACTCTGCGCTTGGAGGCTCAACACGAGTCTACAAGAATAAAGTTGTGTAGTAGACATTAGTGCGCGTGGTAGAAGCACCCCTTCTTATTCCTCTTGGCTTGGAACTTCTCTTCTCTATGGACGTGGTCTTGGAGCAACAATGGAGATGGATGACGGATGCATGGATGAATGAATGATGAGGAGGCGGTGGCTAGGGTTGCTACTGCTTATACGAAGGCCTCTCGGTATCTCCTCCGTTGGTGTGGTCATCCATGGGCTCAAGATGAGCCTTATCTTCTCCCAACCCCTTCATTATGAGCCTAGGATCCCATGGGAAGAATTGGGGACAAAATCAGTGAAGAATCTCGTCTGGATAGGCAACTTTTGGAGCTGTTTGCATGTCAAACGACCATTGAAACGACCGCACGCGGTTGTTTGGAATGTCGTCTTTTGATCTGACCTCCTCCGGTAAAACAGTCGTCATTTCTTAATGCGAACTCAGAATTTGACGTTCTTGGGCTCGTTGGATTTGTATGAACGACACCGATCCATTTTTGGTCTTAGATCTTGATTTGGAGCACTTTAAAAAAAATGACTTTTTCCGACCTTTGAAATGGCTAAGTCTAGCCCCTGGCTGACTCCGTATTGAACCCATCCTTAGTCCTCTTATCGTGTTTGTCCTAGGTTGATTCAATACACCTATAGACACAAGAAAAGAAGAAAAACTAATAAAAACCAAATAAATACACAAATGCGCAATGCTCAAAAGGATAGCTGCAAAAATCGACAATCATGCATAATGGACATATATTTGGTTAAATGAGACATAATATATGAAGAGAACATGCAACATATGAGCTCTAAAAATGCTTAAAATATAGAGCCATCAGACTCCGCCTTCACCGCATAAGTATAAATCATGAGCACCCCAGTGTTAAACCAGGCAATTGTATTATACTTTTTAACGCGCTTCAGCATTTTCAACTCCACTCAATACATGAGCGTGAGACATGGACATTAGCATTATGGGTGGAATAGAGATATATAGGGGAAGTCAAAAAGGAAGAAAGTCTCGCATCAACTTGGCGGATCAATGGATAATGGAGGGGCCCATCAATCGATATCAATGCGAGGAGTAGGTATTGCCATACAACAGATGCACTTGAGCTATAAGTGTATGAAAGCTCAATGGAAACTAAGTGGGTGTGCATCCAACTTGCTTGCTCATGAAGACCTCGGGCATTTGAGGAAGCCCATCATCAGAATATACAAGCCAAGTTCTATAATGAAAAATTCCCACTAGTATATGAAAGTGATAACTCATGGGACTCTCTGTATGAAGAATATGGTGCTACTCCAAAGCACAAGTGTGGTAAAAGGATAGTAACATTGCCCCTTCTCTCTTTGTCTCTCATTTTTTTGTTGGGCTCTTCTAGCCTCTCTTTTTTTCGTCTGGAGTCTCATCCCAACTTGTGGCAGAATCATTGTCTCCATCATCCTTTCCTCATTGGGAAAATGCTCTAATAATGATGATCACTTTTATTTACTTACAACTCGATGAATGAAACAATATGACTCTATATGAATGCCTCTGGCAGTGTACCAGGATGTGCAATGATCTAGCGTAACATGTATAACAATGATAAATGGTGGCTTTGCCACAAATATCATGTCATCTCTATATGATCATGCAAAGCAATATGATGATGAACACACATGTCATAAGACGGAACGATGGAAGTTGCATGGCAATATATCTCGGAGTGGATATGGAAATCCCATGATAGGTAGGTATGGTGGTTGTTTTGAGGAAGATATAAGGAGGCTTATGTGTGACAGAGCATATCATATCACGGGGTTTGGATGCACCGGCGAAGTTTGCACCAACTCTCGAGGTCAGAAAGGGCAATGCACGACACCGAAGAGGCTAGCAAATTGTGGAAAGGTAGGAATGCGTAATTGTACATGAACTCACATTAGTCATAAAGAACGCATATACTTATTGTGGAAGTTTATTAGCCCTAGAAGCAAAGTACTACTCGCATGCCCCTAGGGAGGAGGTTGGTAGGAGTTAACCATCGCACACCCTTCGGTTATAACAACACTCAAGGATTTCAATCAGACATAAAAATGCTCACGCATCCCCGTCATGCCATGTCAGACACTTAAATGAGTAGTTAATAACAAGCTTTAATATTGATATTCTTACTAATCAATCATCATGAGCTCATACCCTTTCATATTATGACATCAATATAATTAAACCATACATTTCATATTTAGCGATCTACCTGAAAGTTTTTATTATATCAATCTTAAATACCTATCCTTTTATGACTAGTCTTATAACACGTGCTCACTACCACTTCCTATTTAAGACTCTCAAAAAGATTTAAGTGAAGCATGAGAGTGAAATTATTTCTATAAAATATAACCACCGTCGTGCTCTAACAAATATAAGTGAAGCACAAGAGCAACTACCTAGCTCAAAAGATATAAGTGAAGCACATACACTGGTACAACGAGGTGCTATACAAACGGTTTTTAACCCCTTTCCGCGACGGCATTTTAAACCGTCACCTAGTGAGTGTGGGTGATAGGGGGGTCCTTCCCACACGACCCAGAAACCGTTGGGGATAGGGAGCCATGATGCATACGTTTTCCAGAACAAAGCATATGCGATGCACGCACGTATCCCAAATGCGATTCTTCACACAACTGTTTGGGATATGTCTAATATCCCAAATGCTCCATCCTTGCTACTCATGTGTGCTGGCATTACCATCGCAGTCGGTATTCTGTGGTGCTACGTTTACAATGTGCGGCCCATCACAAACGGTTCTCGATTATAGAACATGTATGATAAGCAGACAATCACACACATTCACTTTTCCCAAATCGTATGCGATAACTAATTAAGAAGATTAGATAACCATCATACGAGTGTCGGATAGGATTACAAAACATCGAAATATCGTAACAGTGCCGTACATCATAAATATCGCACACGCTATTCTGTGGTGCAACGTTTATGATGCGTACCACATCAGAAACAGTTCATGATTGTAAACTGTGTACGATAAGGTGACTATCACAAACATTTAGTTTGCTCGCACCGTTTGTGATATTGTCTGACATCACACACGCTTTGCAAACGGAAACTGTGTGCATGCTCGCACATGTTTCCTCTCCGTGAACCATGTCAGATTATGGTGTATATCACACATGTTTGTGTTTTAACGACCGTGTGCGCCGTAACGACCAGCAGAGTGTAATTTCACCCTAATTTAATTGCTGCTATTTAAAATTGTACCGAATTTATATTTGAAAGTATGCTATAGCTTTATTCATATCCATCAGGTTCAGACAACTAATGCATTATTCGATTCACAGGTACATATGTTCAAGAATTACATAAGCACCAAATAAAGAATGATGAATCACAGTTGTATACTTGTACTATTAAAGACGGTAAAGAAAGAGGAGAAATACATTCTGGTTGCTGAACAAGGTGAAGCGGAATGCCCATATTATGCCCTGCTCCATGCAGAATGTAACACCCTGGATTTTGCCCATTTTCTTTTTCTTTTGATTTTGGTCCGGATTCGCTTTTCTATGGCTTAGTAGTCTTGCAACCTGGAGGGATCACTCTTCATTCTTCTTCCCGAGTGGCTTGCCAACTTCAAAACCATCCCAAGACCATGCCATTTCCATCTTGGACCAACCCCAATATTGTTTTCCTTGGGAAAATTCCTTTTTCTATTAAAGGAATAACCCTGTTTGCTCTGGGTTGTGAAGCAACCCACCTCTCCATCATTTCAAAGATTCCCAAATAATTCTAATAAATTGTTTGGGACATATCTTCCACAAATATGTCAAAACCCTTCCTTGCCATGTTCAAAAATATTTCACAATTATTCCTTTTCTGATTCTGCCCTAGCTGGCAGTTTGTGAAGCAAGTACCCATTATATTTGCTTTTTTTACCCCAAACTTTTTGGGAATTCTTTCCTATCCATATCATTGTCACATGCCAAAATTCAACTTCATTTGGCTATTAAATCTCCCTTGGCTAATTTCCAAAGTTTTTGGTCAACTGGAATCTTTGTGAAGCAAGTGCTAGCTAGGAGTATCCAAATGAGTTGAAATTTTGCAAACATCTTCCTATGATCAAATCATGATTCTCCACCAAGTTTAAACCCTATCCAATCATCTATGTGAGCATACCATCAAATCTTGGTTTCTGGTTAGATTTTCACATTGTGAAGCAACTATATTTTATGTTGGTCCATAATTTCTAAAAATTTACCAGGACATTCTCCTACCCATATAACATATCTCCACCAAATTTGGGCTCATTTCATCTTCCCAATAATTCCCTAGAATTTTTTCTAAGATTCTGGTCAGAGAGGATATCTGTGAAGGAAGTACCATTTTGGCTTGTCCAAATGGTATGAAAATTTTACAGAATCTTCATATGACCAAATCATCATGCTATATCAAATTTCAGCCCAATTGGTACTCCATGTGAGTGGCACATCAAGATTGAGTTTCTGGACCAGATTGGTCAGTTGCAAAGCAACTATGTTAAATCTTGGTCCTTTTCTTCTCAAGCTCCGCAGGATTGTAGTCCTTCCTACCCTAAACCTCCCAGACATCATCTTTGGTTCTTATCACCTCTCTGTTCATCACAGTGGTGTGGCCAAGTTTGCTACAGCAAACTTCCAGTGAAGCCTCACATCCACTCTTGTTTTATTTTGGTGATATATCACCCCATAGGAACTATTCTCTGGAAGGACTATCAACTAGACACCAAATTGGGTGCCAGGGTGCACCGCGTGCGCCAGTGCACGCGGTGACCACACGTTGGCATGCCAATGCACGCGCTCTGTGCATTGGGGCCCTCGGTCTCGTCTGTTTCCTCATGCCCTCGACACCACACCGTGTCCAGCAGCTTCCCCTTGGACTCACCCTCTCTCTGGATCCCTCTACCCCTCCTATCTCTTGCCCGACACGGCAAGGCGACCGTGTCTGTGGTCTGCTCCACTGTGGTCGGTCGACCGCGTCGCTCCCAAATCCTCAAGAGCACGCCCGAGCTTCCTCTGCTCCTCCGTGACCCCTCTGGATGCCTCTCCCCTCCTCCAGGCGTGCTCCCAAAGCTCCGGGACGCCGGCGCACGCGTCACAGTGGCCGTGCTCGGGCACCCACATTGCCGCGGCTATATAAGGGCTCCCGAGCCCCTCTTGACCTCACCAACCTCTCCACCTCGCTCTCCTGGTCCTCCCCGACCGCTCCATCCCTCGCCGGAGCTCTTCCTCGCTGCCCACCACCGCCACGGTCGCCGTCGGCCTCCTCCTAAATTCGGTCGCTGTCGAGCTCCTCCCTTCCCATAGCCACCACCAGCAAGCTCCATCACCACCCTAGTCCACTCCCTGTAGCACTCCGCCCCCTCTCCGTGGCCGTGGTGCCCTGCCCATCACCGCCATAGCCGGTGTCCGCCGCGGGCCGTGCTCTGCTCGACACGGCACTCCTCGGCGTGCGTGCGGCCATTGGACGGATGCGCGCCGTCTTCCTGAGCACGCCAGTAGCCGGAGCCCATCCAGAGGTCCCCTATAGCGCCAGCGAGCCCTCGCCGGAGTTCGCCTCTGTACATGTCCATGGACCTCCATGTCGCCGTCGACCCAGCCTCCTCGGCGCTGCTGCTGCCCTGGATGAGCGCGGCGCCATCCCCGGAGTCTGTCGGTGCCTTCAGCTCGGCTGGAAGAGGCCGGAGCCAGCCGGGCCGACGCCGGCAGCGCCCCTGCCTCTGCTCCTCCTCTGCTCTGTCAGGGGAATGAGAAGAAGAAGACGACCGAGCCGCCCCCCCTTTTGGGCCCCACCTGTAAGTGTCTAGGGCACTGCCACATCAGCATAAGTGGAAGCGTATTCCTCTGGAATACGTCTTCCACTAATGAAAGCGCACTTTCTTTATTCTTCAGACCAAAATACGCTTCTCAGTTTTGAAAGCGTAATCTTATAAACGGCGCTTTCTGTTTTCTCCTCCAGGGGCCTGTTTGTGAGAAATCTTTTTTCAGATTGGTCCCTGAACTTCATCAGGCTGTATCTTTTTAACCGAGACTCCAAACGAGGTGATTCCAATGCCCACTTCTTCGTCTCGATGAGCTCGTTCCGTTGATGTCATTTTCACTAGGTGTTCACATAGTGGAAATGACCATTTTGCCCTTGTCCGTAAATAGCCCCCTCCAAAAGAGAAGTTTTTCCGGCAACTCTTTCCGCGGACTCTCCGCACTCCTTCCCGATGATTCCTTCATCCCTAGGCAAGCCACAACTCTCATCTGCATAATCGCAATGCAATATCATAGTTTAACTATTTACTTCAACAACAAGTATGTGTTATTTGTGAAATGGATTGGGTCATACAATGCTTGAGTAAATTCTTGGATAGGTGACTACCATGTTGAGTACCGGATTGTTAATGACTAGTAGTTTACCCACTTGTTGATACTATGATGTCGAGATCACTGTCTATGATTATTTTGGATTTTATCCGGCAGTTCATGGATATGAGTTAGTAGCAGTGGCTTAAGCATACTGGTTACCGAATTTTTGGCCGGATATTGTTTTGACTTGGATTGCTATGATATCGGAGTGTCAGCCATGACAGAGATGGTTCGGAGACTAGATACTTCATGGTTGATCCTGAGTCACCTGTCCGGACTTATCCATGCAGCCACATTTGCCGGTATGGGACGGCCTTGACTTGATCTGATCGCATGCTCTTTCACCGGTACCGCCCGATAGGGAAGGTTAGGCGTGCGCGCTACCCTGGCCCGGTAGGCGGTGATAACCTTGTGAGCCCAGTTGAGTTATATGGTACCAGGTCCCCGTTTGGGACAGTTGTTAGCCACGACGGTGGCAGGTGTCATGCGGTGACACAGGGGCCACCCAGGGCTTGACTCCGGGGGAGGATGATTGCCGGTGGTACGATGGGAGAGTTACGGGTCAGGCGGGTTTCGTTGGATCAACGCTGGTCCACCCGAATGGGATCACGAGGTCAGGTGCTCCATGGTGTGGGTAAAGTGCACAACCTCTGCAGAGTGTAAAATCTATTCGAATAGCCATGTCCACGGTATTGGACAGTCCGTCCAGACCTCACTAGGTGGTCAACCATAGTAGTGATAATGATGGAAGAACTCGTCGTAAGATCAGAAGTACTCGGTGGATTGTGAGTATTCTGAGGGGTTGTGAGACAACCCGGAAGAGAGTAAGTTTGTCAGACTTGTGGTACAGATGGTATCAGGAATATGATATGTATGCCATGGAATGGCTAAGGGATGAGTGATCGGATGACCACATGATTGGACTTGGAGCAGGTTCGGATTGGATCCTGAGATTATTTGGAGTATGGAGTTAACATGCTTTACCTTACTGCAGTTATTTCAGTAGCTACCTTACTAGATAGCCATGCTTGTTAATCTTGATTGCTATGATGTTGTCTTGCCTTAATGCTGATGTTTGCTGTGAGCTTGCGAGTACATTCAAAGTACTCACCTGGCGTGTCATGCCAGTTTGCAGGTCATGCTATGATTGCTTGCTTGTCGAGGATTCTGAGTTTGCGAGCTAGGGTACGCGTTCTAGCCAGAGTCCCTGCGGAGTGGAGTCCATCACTGCCATCGCTGTTCCGCTGCTGAGAGAGTTACTCCGCTGTTAGCATAGAGCTACCCCGAGTAGGCGTAGTGTCGCCGTGCCGGTGTAATCCATATACCCTTTGTAACCATATCCATTTGTAATAAAGAGCTGATTTGTTCTATGCCAACAGTGTCGTACTCTAGAGGACTTGTCCCTGGGCTGGAATACGGGGCGTTCCGGTCTTCTCTGAGCCGGGGTGCCACACAGAAGGCACGCACGACTCTAGTGCAACCCCTTGTGATGGTCGACCGCCCATCCTTCACTGTCTTCATGAACACATCTAGATAGTCATCGTGTTCTGGTAGAAATACTTTAACCTTTGCATGCCCACCAATCATGTAGTTTGAGAGGTAATCTTGAGTAAACTGCTTTGGGAACCACTGCAAAGGAAAAAGATTCACACATTGTCATCTAACACAACTCATTATGGGCAGTAAAAAGAAGGCTGCAGAGTTCTTACTTAGCATCCTGCAGTTCACTGTTGTCTTGGATAAAGTGTAAACAAAAAGTTTAATTGCCATCTTTTGACCCATTTTACTAACAATCTTTATCAGCTTCCTCACTTGATGCTGGTCCATCAATATTTCATTGCCCCATACGCAGAAAGGGTCGAAGCACGGATCTTTACCAATGACATATGTACCTAAAAGCACCAAGTTAATATTAGAAGCTAAACAGCAATTGCACAATGATGTAGTACAACACTCCCTCCATCCCATTATATAATATCTTATAACATCCAATATACTCACATATTGGATGAATTAACATCTTATATTATGGGCCGGAGGGAGTTTATTGCATTTTTACAAATTATCAGCTGATTAACTGCTATTGTGTTGTTGTTGTTGCTCTTCTACGTATATCTAGACATCATCAGAACATTAAGATAACACTCTTCCTTGTTGCTATGTAGCCTACGGTTGCATATTTAGACATTCACTATAGTGCATGTTGCTATGTAGCCTCAGATATATTAGATATGGCCTTAGTTAACCTACCGATAAATGGGTTACAAATATATTCAGTTAAAAGTCTGATTCACCGATAATTCCCTTATCAGCCCCCGGCCTATATGGTACCAGCTACCGATATCCTGAACTGTGAGTATATATAAGCCATGGGATGAAACTAACCTCGATGGAAAACAACAGTCGTTCCCAAAATTTTCCTGTGTAAGTACATCGAGAGGCATGTTAAGCACAACAGGCTAAACATCAACCAAATATATCCATGGCAGACAAAATAATCTCCAAACGATAGCTTCAGTGTGCAGGTTTAAGCACGCTAGTTAAGCAAAACAAGAAGTGGAAAGGTGTGTTAACTGCAACAGGCCTAACATTTAATAACAAGTAAATATAGTCATTCAAACTGGTATTATGCCGGTCTAAGTACACTGGTTATTGTTAAATAACAATGGAAAGGCGTGTTAACTACAACATGCTTAACAACAACCAAAATGTAGTCATTCGTAGTGGTATTGATGAAATTGAACTGCACAGTTCATACTTGCACATATTGAACATCATGTTGTGAATAACTGGAATAAACAAGGCATACTATGAACACCCAAAGATAGCATTTGAACTGGACATATGCTAACTACAAACAACCGAACAACCAAAAAACTTTAAAAGAGGCATATGCTAGCTATAACAGGCTTACCAGCAAGCAAATATATGCATTCCAATCGGTATATATGTTTAAAACTGGTATTGATGAAAATGTAATGCACAGTAAATAGTTGCACATATAGAGCATCACATTGTGAAGAACTGAGATAAACAAGGCATACTGCAAACAACCAAATATAGCAATTAAAACTAGACATATTCTCACTACACTACAAAAGGGACTCGACAAAACAAATCATGGGTTCCCCCCTGTGAAGAGGCACGGCAAAACAAATCATGGGTTTCCTCACTTGTCACAGATGGGCTTGTTACCATGGGAAGAGCATGGACCCTGGGTGCGCTCCATGTTGTCACAGATGGGCTCCTTCCCCTTGGAAGAGCCTGGCTGTAGGGTGCCCTCCCTGATGTCGCAGATCGGCTCTTTCCCCTTCGAAGAGCCAGAGAGGGTGCCCTCCTCGTGGTCGCCGTTGATGAGGTCTGACTTGGCAGCTGTGGATCCCAAGCCAGCATCGCAGAACGTGTCCTTCAGAAATGACAAAAGGGGCTTGATGGCGATGTAGGATGGCAAATTCTTGACAGCGAGCCAGAGGAGATCAGCGGTGGGGCCATGGATGAGATCGATGGTGATTGAACCCGAGGGTTGGGGGTGGGCCACTTAACCTGTGACATAGCCCGCGTCAGGCCATCGCTGTCGACGACCTCGATGTCGTAGCCGGCGTCCACGACATACCCGCATACTCTAGCCCACTGATTGAGTGCCTGTGGCTAGTAATGGTCATCGGCTTCCTCGGCGGCCACCTCGACGACGTCGGGTGAAGAGGCTGCGATACACCTCTTTTGGGCCAGTCGCTCCTCGAACTCCATGGGAAGCGTAGCCGGGCTTAGGCTGCGACGCTCTGGAGTGGGGGATGTGGATCTATGGGAAAGGGGGCGTTTGGCAGGCGTCATCTAAGAAACTCAGGGCGGCTATAGGGTATGGAGATCGGTGGGTAAGCTGCACGGGCAAACCGGTAGATGTTGATAATGGAGGCCTTGGAGCGGCAGCGGTGACCTTGCTATGGTTTCGAGTGAGGGAGTGGTTGTGGTGGGGTGTGTGTGTGTGTGTGGGCGCGCACGAGGTGTTTTTGGGGTGTGTGTGTGTGGAGGGGAGGGGAGGTGTTTGAGGAAATGACGCGGCTACTGAAAATTTTACTATGCGGGAGTAAAATGCCGGGGCTATTGAAAATTTGGATGATGCATCGCACACGGTCCCGAGATACCATCCATGTGTTATCAAACAGAAAAACCCTCGAGCCGGGCAAATATTTTCGAGGGATGCGGGCTGGAGCAGGAACAACAAACATCACACACGGTCAAAACTTAATAACCGTGTATCAAACAGAAAAACCCTGCAGGCGGGTAGATATTTTTGAGATTGTGAGGGAAGCCTCGTGGAGCCCAATGTACTGTGCTGATGTGAGTGACATGGGCACCGGCGTGGCACATGGGTAGTGTGAGTGAACCATGTGTGTTGCATCATCCGACTTGTCTAATGTTTATAAATTTGGCGAAAACAACACGGGAAAGGGTCAGAACACGAACACACTTGCATGTGGACCAAAACTATAAATGAAAATGGTGGTTTGATGTTCAAATACCAAATGCACAACCTCGATGTGGCACCTGTCTCACAAAACACACGGTATTGCTTGCCCCCCTTGTGTCGGCATGAGGGGAATCCTAGCTATGAACGCATGCACCCAAATCGCTAGGTCTAACATATCACCCTACCGTAACACTAAACCTATGGGAGTCCATCATGGTCAAACCACGCCCCCTTTCATTTCCAGTAAAAGGTGGACCGTGTGCGGGCTCAGAAATGTGTGCTTCTGGCGCGAGATGGGGTGAGACCACATACGAACCACCTGCGGGTAGCCCAACTATATGTATGAAAAAGGCGGTGTGATATTTAAATACCCAATTCACAACTTTGATGCAGCACATGCCTCACAAATTAACCAAGCATCCCCAACCCCACGGAGGTTCACCTATCAAAGTGCGAAGTAGTAGTCCCCCCCTTCACACACACACACACACACACACACACAACACACACACACACACTTTCAGTCGGTGGGAGAGGGCATCTCACCAAGATGTATCATAAAACAGACCAAGAAGAATCCACCTTGGCCGTACAACCTCTCTCTTGTTGTTGGTCAAAGAGATGGACGTCCACGCGACCCCAGAGATGGGCTAGCTCGCCAATAATCACGCAAGCAGCTAGTGCCTGAAGACAACCACTGCCTGCAAGTGTGGCCCAAACATATATATGGATCAGTGTTGATGTTTGAATACCCAATGGAACAAAACTTTGATGTGGCACCGTGCTTTGGAACCAGAAATCCCCACACAGAGCAAGGGTTAGTTGACGACGCATTGTATATATATATGTATGTATGTCACACCACACTTCGAGCCGATGACGGGGATTCATATGCATGCATATGTACGCATGCACTCAAACTTAGGTCTGGAATCTCACCATGACCTACTACGATAACACGAACCAAAGAAGAAGAATCCACCATGCATCGTAACCTATCTCGTTGTCGGCCAAAGTGATAATGGATGTCCACGTGGGCCCATGAATATAAAGGCTGGCCGCCGATAACCACATGAAGGACAGTACCATTCGAAGACAACCACTGCATGCATATATATGTATGGAGGTGATGCGTGCATGCTGTTTGAATACCATGCAAAGCATTGATGTGGCGCATTGCGTCGAAAATCATACAGTCCCCACACAGAGCGAGATCGGATCATGACGTGTTGTGGTGCGCTGCCCCTCCCCCCGCTGCCCACTTTGACTCGGTGGGAGGTATTCATATGCGTACACATGCATGTGCTCAAACTATATCATTTCATCCCAGAGCATGACCTATATACCGTAATATAAAACCAAAAAACAATCCCCTCCTAAGTCAAATTAACCTCTCTCGTTGTCGATCAAAGTAGTGATGGACCAAGCGGGCCCACAGATGGAAAGCATCGATATCGCTGATAATCGCGTGAATGGGTGCCAGAGGACAACTACCATCGCTTTGCATGAGTGGGCCAAACATATGTATGGAGATGTGTGTGGTTGTGATGTTTGAATACCCAAAATGCACAACTTTGATGTGGCACATGCCTCGAAAACCGTAAAGTCCCCACACAGAGCGAGGTTCATGAAGCGTAGTATATATGCTGGTCCCCTTCCCTCTCTTTGACGCATACTATATGCTCCTAACATAATACAAACCAAAAAGAACCCTCCTTGATGGTGAAATTAATTAACCTCTCCCGATGTAGGTCAAAGTGATGCATGCATATGGACGGTGACCTCGCGGGCCCATAGATGGAAGCGTCACACGTGATTGTCCTAGGATAACCACCGCCTGCACATGCATGTGGCCCAAAGAGGTGTTGTGTGATGTTTGAATAGCCAATGCACAACTTTGATGTGGCACGTGCCTCGGAAACCGAAAAGTCCCCACACTGAGTGAGGTGTGTTCATGGACGCGTACGTAGTATATATATGCTGGTCCCCTCCCACCTCTTCGACACATACTATATACGTACTCCCACCGTAACACAAACAAAAAATAATCAACCTTGCTGGTCAAATTAACCTCTCTGCCGGCTGTAGGTCGAAGTGATGGACAACGACCTCGCGGGCCTACAGAAAGCGTCACACGTGAGTGAGTGTCGTGTAGGACAACCACCGATTGCATGTGGCCCAAACATGTTTGTATGAAAGGGTTGTGTAATGTTTTAAATAATGAAATCATGACTTTGATGTGGCACCTACCTCACAAAACGACCAATCCCACACGGTGGCTCACTACTCGTAGTGTACTGCCAGACACCCCCCCAGACGCACACACACAACTACGATGCATGTTAAAATTTTCCGCGGTGAACATATGTTACCAAAGGAGGGACGTTTTAATTTTGAAAAAAAAACCAGAGATCATTAAGATGTTTTGGTACATTGATTCATTTTATAGGGGTATAATGTGCAAAAATCAAATTTGAGCTACATGCACACGTGACAATGCACCTAAATGGATTGGAAAAACACATGTGTGTCACTGGGTGCATGTTTACTCCCCGTGCAAGAAATTTCAAACATTGAGAATCTTGATTTTTAAAATCTAGTAGTACATCAAAAACTTAGTTGAAATTCATGAAACTTATTGTGTTGTCATATCGACACGAATACACAGTGGTATTGTACTTTTTTGTCAAATTTGAGACAAGTTTTGATGTAATTTTTATCTTCTTACAAACGGGAGATTATTAATAATTGGGAACCAATATCGCAAACAGATTATTTATTCGAACCATGGGCGTTAGATCAACAATGGATACGTGCCATCCTTCGGTTAAGCAATAAAGCGGCAACATTAATCATCAAAATAGAAAAACAATATACATGTTGCGACGCGTCTCGTGTGCCGTGCGAGCAAGCGTGAGTTGACAGGACGCATGCGAGTAGTCCGCCATGCAGGCAGACAGGGAGGTGTGCGTGCAAGTGTGTGAATTGACGGGAGGCGTGCTCGCTACGTAGTGTTATCGGGAGGCGTGCGATTAGCTGTGTGAAATGATGGTAGGCATGCCAGCAGTCTGCTGTGCAGGCTCACCGGGAGGCGAGCCAGTGGTTTGACCGATGCCCGCCTCTCTCCCACTACTCCATATTAATGGCGCGCCCGAGCGGCCGCACCCCGCATCCTCGCCACACACACAATCCTCTCTCTCCGCCCGCATCCTCGACGTCGCTCTCAGTCCTCAAAGCCATCAGTGTATGAGGATGCCGCCGAAGCGCCCCATCGAAGGGAGTGGTGATGCCGGGGCTGCTAAAGCACTGGAGCACTGCGTGAAGATGGAGACAGTGGTTGCCGCCGCCGCGAGGTATCGCTCCACCTTGACATCATCGACGGCGTCGTGCTTCCACAACCGGAGCCGGAGGTCCACACCGACTCCGGCGACGACTCGGGTGACAACTCCGGCGACGACTCCGACGACCACTCCGGCGACGACTCCGACGACGACGGACAACCGGTTAGTCATCTATACCCATTTATGTGTCAAATACATCCTAGGGTTTCTTTGGTTATTCCTGCCTCCCCATTTTTGGAATAGAAATCCTAGGGTTTCATTTGCCCAGTTGCGTCAATCACACACGGTTGGCTCTAGCAAACTGTTGCATTCGGCAAACTCTTTGTGCGACAGAAAACCATCACCACCCAATTCAAAAAGGAAAAAAGAAGATCCTCACTGTCCCCACGTCACAAAAACCCTCACCCCGCCCGCCACCCCCTCCGGTCCCCATTCACACCTGCACAAGCTCCTCCGTGACTCTGCATGGCACCGCCTATCGCCGCGGTAACCACTTAGCTCGACACTTGTCGCTGCCGCCAGGCTGCCGGCAAACCCCACCGCATTTCGCCAATTCCGCTTGCCACCGCCTATCGCCATCGACTTTCTCGACGCTTCTCGTTGTTGACCCAGATCCGCCCGATTGGGGAATCCTTGGTATCCCAGTTCATCTGCCGCCTTTACTCACCCAGCCGAAATCACGGTGAATTCATTTTTATTCGAGCTGATTTGAGGGTTTTCTTTCATTCATAGAGTGTACAGTGCGCCGACACATCAGGACTTTGCGGCCTCGGCCAGACATCCGTGGAGTTCCATCTCACCGTACCAGATGACTTCAGGATGTGCACGGTATGTTCAATCTCACCCTACATCGGTTCGCATGGCCTACTTTCCTGAACATATACTATATATTGCTACATTTGGATAAAAGGTGCCACATGCAGCATATACATCAAAGGGGATTTTTTTTCCTCTTCTTTCTATATTAGGCAAATTAATGATGTATTGTTCTTTTGATTACTCTCATATTTCCATGATATCATGGTTACACTATCTGTTTAATTATAGTTTTTTGTCCTTTGATTTCAACTGTTGTACTGTTCTTTCAGTTTCGCCCATATTTGCCTTTTACCATATTCTTTAACAATTCTACCATTTTCTGTAGAACATCCCTTGCTATGCAACAACATCTGTAGTACACAATCTTGCCCTTTACATAACTCAAGACTGTCGGGGCTGGGACACACTATCCCAGAATTTTTAACCCCTCGTGTTACCACCAGCCCAGGATTACTATTACTGGTGGACATGTCCTTGTTACAGATTACCAAGCTATTATAAGAATTGGATACAAGACCATAAAGGTCTAATGATACAATAGTGATTCCGGTGGTGGATGACGGAAAAGACTCGTAGTTCTCCAACGTCGATGGGTCTCCATTCCCACAGGAACAGCTGACCCGGATAACTCCTATCCGCGTGGCCGCTAATCCTAGGCTCCGCACGGACGTCGCTGTGGTACTCCTCAAAGAAATCCTGACCTGGCCAAGTAAATAGCCAGGGACAAACCTGTGAGTACGTTGGAATGTACTCGCAAACATCATGAACAAAAGATATACCGAATGCAACAATTAAATTATATGACCATGATGAACTACACTTTATGCAAATGCTCATGATGGACTTAAATGCCTACTGATAGGAATTTAATCATGGCATGATAAAATAATAGCATATGCAAATAAATGAATATATGGGAATGTTAGTGATAAATACGGAAAGTCAAAGGAAACAAAATAAAAGAAATGCCGGTCGGATGTCAAGTGACACCATGGTAGGTCTTGAAGAGAAATGCCAATCAGGTGTCTAAAAGAGAAATCGGACGAGACAGGGCCATCCGAGAACTCAGGCGACGCCATGAGAGGTCCTGAAAAGAAATGCTAGTCGGGTGTCAAGTGACACCACGGTCGGACTTGAAGAGAAATGCCAATCGGGTGTCCACAAGAGTAGTGGCGTGATAAACCGCTTGTTAACTCGAGGGATGCCACGAGAGGTCTTGAAAATAAAATTGAGTACCCGGGGTAGTCTAGCCAGCCCCTGAGACACTCAGGAAAATTAAAATAAGAGAAACAGGTTAGTTCACAATAATATGCATAACCATAAAAAAATTCACAGCAATAGTATTCAAATAACCATGACGGCGTTAGTGATGATAACAATATCCTGCAAAATAGTTCAGGCCCAATTAATTATTTTCCTCTGAAGACCGACACTAAGACCAACACTTGACCAACCCAGACTGTAGCCCTTAACCACGGACACGGCTCTTCGAATAGGTTTAAACTCTGTAGAGGGTGTACTCTTTACCCACAAGTAAAGGATTTCTTTAGTCAGTACCGTGACACTGACTAATTCCCATTACGGTCTTTGGGTTGAAAACACACCTGACCAGCACACACCAGATTAACTTTCCTGATGCCCGGAATCACCCAAAGCATCGTTCAAGAAAAACTCTGAGACGGAGAGACCAACGTCCTACATGGGATCACTATTAATATGCGCGGATTCCAAGGGGTGCCCCCCTCTCAGTCACAACTGGAAACACCCATGCCCCCTGACCCGATGACAGGATTTAGTCCATGGCCATTGGAAACCCTCACCGTGGCCCTCTGTACGGTGTGTGCATGGAAAGGGGTTATCAACTTACTGAACCATACCCTACCTATGGCAGGAACCTGTGGCAGCACGAAACAAGTATGGGGGTTACCGGAACAAGACTCGATCTACGGTCGACTCAGGAGGCATTAAGTTTCCTGCAACGGTTAGCACAACAAAGTATTCCTTCAACAGTAGTGCCAATAGGGCCACAACCCTTGCATGCTCCAACATACAGGACAAACAAGGCGTGATCATGCTCCAACGTGATCACCCTTCTGCCGGTAACAGTATTTCTCTTATGCCTGCTTCTACAAGTTAGTCATGACCAGCACACGATGCACGGTACAATGTAACATGCCAACTCTATATGCATGCAAATTTTTATTTGAATTCGACAGAAGCATGGTTCAATTATTCCTGAAATCAAACAACTATGCAATCACCATATCAAGTGTTCAAGATGCTTGCCTTGAGCATGTAGAGGTGTGGGGTGCACTCCAAAAGTTTTGGAAACTCTCTTCCCTCCATTTCCTATTTTCAAAATAATTTGAATTACTACCCATAGCAAAAACAGTGCCAAAAAGTGTTTCAAATATTTTTGAAATAATTACTAAAATAAAATAAATGAAAAAATGGAAAATAACAGAAAATGAATCAATTCATTTGGAGTTCATATTAATTACTTAGAGAATTTCTAAATTGAGAATAAGTAAGGAAAAAGACTTTTTAACAAATCTTGAAGAAACAATGTTCAGGATAAATGTCCACCCTATTTGTATAAATAGGAAAAGATTTTAGAAATCCACAGAAATTTGAATCGTTGGTTTTGGATTTGAAATAATTTCTGAGGAAATATTTGAATCATACTAAGAAAAGAAAAAGAAACGAGAGGAGGCAGTGGAGCGCCTTGAGCGCGTTTTAACCGCAGGCGCCACTGGGCCGAGCCCAACTGCCCACGATGGTGCCCCTCTCCTCCTTCTCTCTCTTCCTCTCCGACTGACCAGCCGGGCCCGCTGGTCAGGTTCAATTCCCCCTCCTCCCTCCTCTCGACAGGCAACAGAGGGGGCACCGGCGATGATCGTTGCGGCGACTACGGGGCTCGAGGCGGGACGGCGAGGATGGGGATGGATGCGGGGCTCCATGCCGCGGCCAGGGGTGGGTCGCACGGCACTGGGGATGGCCGGAGGTGGTGCGGCGGTGGTGGCCTGGCCGCGGCGGCTCCGAGCAGTTGGGGTGCTCTGGCCATGGAATCGGCCGGGCACTGGCGTGCTCGCCGTGGTGTGGGGACTTCATTGGTGAGCTCGGGTGGGGCGGGGGATGTCGGAGTGGCATGAATTCAGCCAGAGCCGAGGCGGAGGATATGGCGATGGTGAGGGAAAATTGGAGCATGGGGGCTTTGAGGAACTCGACCAGTAGGGAGCTGGGAGGGATAGTGAAGTGATGTGTTGGATGAGACGAGCTCGGGGTGGCTAATATAGGCAGGGGAGGGTCGGTGCCGTGGCCTCCAGAGAGGTACACATCGGTGGCGGCCATTGATGGCGAGGATGAGGTCGTTGGGTGGCCGGTGGAGTGGTCGGCGACTCGGTGAAGGAGTGGATGGGCTCAGGTGGTTAGAAGTTAAGAGGGGAGTGAGCTGGCGGGTCTGAGCGGCTCGGGCGGTGCCGTGCCCGAGCTGCCGACCATGGCGGCGGTGGTGGTCAGTGAGGAACAGTGCTAGAGCCAAGGGGGAGGTGTCGGCGGTGTTCAGCGTTGACTGGGCGATCAGGGGAGGATCAGGACGGGCGAGGGGAGCAACAGAGTGAGCGGCAGGACTCGATGCCAGAGGTTGCAGAACGTGTGCTCTGGACGCGCTCCGTGCACGCGCGCAACCTGTTCGAGGCAATGCCAGTGGCATCTACAGGTGTCGGTTGCAAGGGATACTTAACAGGGTGTGGCTCCTTTAGATGGCAAGACTGGTGGACATGTTAAAATGGCCAGGGAAGCAGGTGTGCAATGCATGACAAAAGCTTTGCCAAATTCTGCCATGCACCTCACCTGTTTGACAGAATTATAGGGGTATCTAGGAAGCTTTTCTGGGCATCAAGATTTCCAGGAGGGTGTCTCCTTAGATGAATAAAATGATGATGTGATTAGTTTGGCAAAATGCAAAACTTGCTAGTGCAAGTTTGGGGGAATTTCAATTCTGGACAGAGAATATAGGGGAATATTTGGTGAACTAAAATGAGGAAATTGGAGCTGATCTTATGGACTTAAGGTTTTGGTTGGAAGGACTATAAGTGGGAAAAATTTCAGAATTTTTGGATCAATTAAAAATGAGGTTGTAGTTATAACCTAGGAAATGGACAGAATTGAAAAGAGGTTGGTTTGCTTAAAATTTTCTAAAGACTAAGATAGGTTTTTGCATAAAAGTGATTTATGGGCATCACATGACCTCCCATAATTTTTGTGGAATTTTAAAATAATTATTTAAAATGGTTGTAGTGCAACAGAGGCATTTAAAATGTTGAAATAGCTATTAAAGGAATGGTTTTGGGCAAATTTTATTATAAAATAATTCCTACTGTTATTAAAGTAGTAATGAAATGGTTTAAGAAAACTCCCAAAGCCACAATATTATTTCCAAAAATTTCCATATGGAGGGAAGAATTTTGAAATCAGAAAACAGAAAAGGTTCTGAAATTAAATAAAGACCGAGTATAATTCAAAATTTTATTTCTGGCCAAATTTTTATTTAGTAAAAACATGATTAAATTTTTGGGGTGTTACAAAGACTGGACGGATGTCATACTAAACACAAACCATGGATTTACAATCATTGCTACTGTAAGACTTTGATACGTCTCCAACGTATCTATAATTTTTTATTGTTCCATGCTATTATATTATCTATTTTGGATGTTTTATATGCATTAATATGCTATTTTATATTATTTTTGGGACTAATCTATTAACCTAGAGCCTAGTGCCAGTTTCTGTTTTTTCCTTGTTTTTGACTTTTAAAGAAAAGGAATATCAAATGGAGTCCAAACGGAATAAAACTTTATGATGATTTTTCTTGGACCAGAAGACACCTACATGACTTGGAGAGAGGGCCAAAAGAGTCCCGAGGAGGCCACAAGCCTCTAGGGTGCGCCCTAGGGGGGCTCCCTGAGGGCTTGTGGGCCCCTCGGGTGTCCTCCAACCCTAACTCCACCTATATAAATTCAGAAATATTCCCCAAACATCAGAAGCGTCCACCAAAATACTTTTCCGCCGCCGCAAGCCTCTGTTCCCGTGAGATCCCATCTTGGGGCCTTTTCCGATGATCTACCGGAGGGGGATTAGATCACGGAGGGCCTCTACATCAACCTTGCTGCACTTACAATGATGCGTGAGTAGTTTACCACAGACCTACGGGTCCATAGCTAGTAGCTAGATGGCTTTTTCTCTCTCTTTGATCTTCAATACAATGTTCTCCTCGATGTTCTTGGATTTCTATTCGATGTAATACTCTTTTGTGGTGTGTTTGTTGAGATTCGATGAATTGTGGATTTATGATCAGATTATCAATGAATACTATCTGAGTCTTCTCTGAACTCTTTTATGCGTGATCAAGATATCTTTGTATTTCTCTTCGAACTATCGGTTTGGTTTGGCCAACTAGATTGGTTTTTCTTGCAATGGGAGAGGTGCTTAGTTTTGGGTTCAATCTTGCGGTGTCCTCACCCAGTGATAGAAGGGGTAGCAAGGCACATATTGTATTGTTGCCATCAAGGATAAAAAGATGGGGTTTACCTCATATTGCTTGAGTTTATCCCTCTACATCATGTCATCTTGCTTAAGGCGTTACTCTGTTCTTATGAACTTAATACTCTAGATGCATGCTAGATAGCGGTCGATGTGTGGAGTAATAGTAGTAGATGCAGGCAGGAGTCGGTTTACTTGTCACAGACGTGATGCCTATATTCATGATCATTGCCTTAGATATCGTCATAACTTTGCGCTTTTCTATCAATTGCTCAACAGTAATTTGTTTACCCACCGTATGCTATCTTCAAGAGAGAAGCCTCTAGTGAAACCTATGGCCCCCGGATCTATTTTCCATCATATATTTTCAGATCTATAAACCAAAAAACCCAAAAATACCTTTCTACAATTTATTTATATTTACTTTAGTTTGCTCTTTTATTTATCTTTTATACCTATCTCTTTTAGATCTCACTCTTGTTCGTGACCATGAAGAGATTGACAACCCCTTTTTCGCGTTGTGTGCAAGTGTTTGTTAGTTTGTGCAGGTGCATAGATTGGAGACTTTCCTGTGCCTCCTACTCGATTGATACCTTGGTTCTTAACTGAGGGAAATACTTATCTCTACTTTGCTGCATCACCCTTTCCTCTTCAAGGGAAAAATCAACGCAAGCTCAATAAGTAGCAGGAAGAATTTCTGGTGCCGTTGCTGGGGAGGTTCTACATCAATCCTACCAAGTACCCATCATAAACTCTTCTCTCTTGCATTACATCATTTGCCATTTGCCTCCCGTTTTCCTCTCCCTCACTTCTAAAACGTTTTCAGAAAAACACAAAAATATTCGCCTTTTTTATTCGCCTTCTCTCGTTCATCTTTTCGTTTGCCTTTATGTCTTACTTGGTTTGTTTGCTCGTTCGCTTGGTATAATTGTGTATTTATTGAAAATCAGAAAGCAAAGAGTTTATGGATCCGCATCAACTTGCTAATCTTTTTAAAGGATCCAATTATGATGAACCAATTGCTAGTGAGTTGAGTGCACTAGATTATCTTTATGAAGTTTTGCTTGAAATTTGTTTATCTGAAAATTGTGATAAATTTATGAAGTGATTCATGATAGCTCCTTGAATGAAAAGCATGATTGCAATGATGTTATTATAAATTCTATTAATGTCAATTGTGCTAATAATATGCAAAACCCTAAGCTTGGGGACGCTAGTTTTGCTATGTCCAATACTTATTGCAATGATCATGATTGGGGTGATAATGCTTCTTATGATCTTGAAAATTTATTTAAGCCTCATGATAATGATGTTTGCAATAATATTAAAAGTGGGTTTGGAAGAGTGTCAACTTTAGGAAATAATGATCCCACTACTTTGGAGTTTGATCAATCTTATGAAAATTTTGATAAAAGTGGGCTTGGAGAATCATGACTTTATTTTATGTTAATCCCACTATTTTGGAAGAGTGTCAACTTTGCATGCATGTGGATCATGAAGAGAACAATTTATGTGATAGCTATACTGTTGAATTTGATTATGATCCTACATGTAATTATTATGAGAGGAAAATATGGTTGTAGAAATTTTCATGTTACTAAAATACCTCTCGTTATGTTGAGATTGCTATTGTTCTTTCTTCTTCCTTGAATATGCTAGTTTTTGTTTGTCTTAATAAATCTTTTCCCTATAAAATGCCTATGCATAGGAAGTATGTTAGACTTAAACTTGTTTTTCTCATGCTATATGATGCTCTCTTTGTGCTTCAATTTTTTGTCTTTCATGTGAGCATCATTAAAATTATCAACGCCTAGCTAAAAGGCTTTAAAGAAAAGCACTTGTTGGGAGACAAACCAATACTTTTATTTTCTATTTTTATGAGTATACACATTATTACCTCTGTAGTAATTGTGTTTTGGTGTTTTAATTAGTGTTTGAGCCAAGCGAGACCTTTGGGATGCTTTGGTATATTATTGATTTGGTTTTGCTGAAAAACATAAACTTTTGTGTCCAGTAACAGAATTGTTTAAATTCACTGGTGCGTGGAAAAATTCTGAATTTTTTACACAAGATTGATATATGAATTTCATATGCTTTCCTAATTGTTAAGACTTTTTGGAGTTACAGAAGTATGATTAATATTCTGGGTACTACAGACTGTTCTGTTTTTGACAGATTCTGTTTTTTATGTGTTGTTTGCTTATTTTGATGAATCTATGGGTAGTATCGGGGGGTATGAACCATGGAGAAGTTGGAATACAGTAGATATAACAACAATATAAATTAAGAATTAGTTCACAACAGTATCTAAAGTGGTGATTTATTTTATTATACTAACGGATCTTATGAGTTTTGTGTTGTGAAGTTTTCAAGTTTTGGGTAAAGATTTGATGGACAACGGAATAAGGAGTGGCAAGAGCCTAAGCTTGGGGATGCCCAAGGCACCCCAAGGTAATATTCAAGGACAACCAAACATCTAAGCTTGGGGATGCCCCGGATGGCATCCCCTCTTTCGTCTTCAATCCATCGGTAAATTTACTTGAGGCTATATTTTTATTCACCACATGATATGTGTTTTGCTTGGAGCGTCTTGTATGATATGAGTCTTTGCTTTTTAGTTTGCCACAATCATCCTTTCTGTACACACCTCTTGAGAGGGACACTCATTAATCATGAATTTATTAGAATACTCTATGTCCTTCACTTATATCTTTTGAGCTAGGCAGTTTTGCTCTAGAGCTTCACTTATATCTTTTTAGAGCACGGCGGTGGCTTTATTTTATAGAAATTGTTAAACTCTCAGGCTTCACTTACATTATTTTGAGAGTCTTAAACAGCATGGTAATTTTCTTAGGTTATGAATTTAGTCCTAATATGATGGGCATCCAAGAGGGATATAATAAAAATTTCATATAAAGAGCATTGAATAAGATGAGAAGTTTGATTCCTTGCATTTGTTTTGAGATATAAAGATGGTGATATTAGAGTCATGCTAGTGAGTAATTGTGGATTGGTAGAAATAATTGTGTTAAAGTTTGTGATTCTCGTAGCATGCACGTATGGTGAACCGTTATCTGATGAAGTCGGAGCATGATTTATTTTTTGATTGTCTTCCTTATGAGTGGTGGTCGGGGACGAGCGATGGTATTTTCCTACCAATCTATCCCCCTAGGATCATGCTTGTAGTACTTTGTTTCGATGCCTAATAAGTTTTTGCAATAAGTATGTGAGTTCTTTATGACTAATGTTGAGTCCATGGATTATACGCACTCTCACCCTTCCACCATTGCTAGCCTCTCTAGTACCACACAACTTTCGCCGGTGCATTAAACCCACCATATACCCTTCCTCAAAACAGCCACCATACCTACCTATTATGGCATTTCCATAGCCATTCCGAGATATATTGCCATGCAACTTCCACCGTTCCGTTTGTTATGACACACGCCATCATTGTCATATTGCTTTGCATGATCATGTAATTGGCATAGTATTTGTGGCAAGGACATCGTTCATACTTTTTTATACATGTCACACTTGATCATTGCACATCCCGGTACACCACCGGAGGCATTCATATAGAGTCATTTCTTGTTCTAGTATCGAGTTGTAATTCTTGAGTTATAAGTAAATAAAAGTGTGATGATCATCATTATTAGAGCATTGTCCCATGTGAGGAAAGGATGATGGAAGCTATGATTGCCTCACAAGTTGGGATGAGTCTCTGGACTTTATTCAAAAAAAAGAGGCCAAAGAAGCCCAAATAAAAAAAAGAGGCCAAAGAAGCCCAAACAAAAAAAATGAGAGAAAGGACAATGTTACTTTCCTTTTTCCACACTTGTGCTTCAAAGTAGCACCATGATCTCCATGATAGAGAGTCTCCTATTTTGTCACTCTCATATACTAGTGGGAATTTTTTTCATTATAGAACTTGGCTTGTATATTCCAATGATGGGCTTCCTCAAATTTCCCTAGGTCTTCGTGAGCAAGCAAGTTGGATGCACACCCACTTAGTTTCTTTTTGAGCTTTCATACACTTATAGCTCTAGTGCATCCGTTGCATGGCAATCCCTACTCACTTGCATCGATATCAATTGATGGGCATCTCCATAGCCCATTAATTTGCCTAGTTGATGTGAGACTTTCTCCTTCTTTTTGTCTTCTCCACAACCACCATATTCTATTCCACCTATAGTGCTATATCCATGGCCCACGCTCATGTATTGCGTGAAAGTTGAAAAAGATTGAGAACACCAAAAGTATGAAACAATTTCTTGGCTTGTCATCGGGGTTGCGCATGATGAAATTCTTTGTGTGATGAAGATGGAGCATAGCCAGACTATATGATTTTGTAGGGATAACTTTCTTTGGCCATGTTATTTTGAGAAGACATGATTGCTTTATTAGTATGCTTGAAGTATTATTGTTTTTATGTCAATATTAAACTTTTGTTTTGAATCTTATGGATCTGAATATTCTTGCCACAATAAAGAAGATTGCATTGATAAATATGTTAGGTAGCATTCCACATCAAAAATTCTGTTTTTATCATTTACCTACTCGAGGACGAGCAGGAATTAAGCTTGGGGATGCTTGATACGTCTCCAACGTATCTATAATTTTTGATTGTTCCATGCTATTATATTATCTGTTTTGGATGTTTTATATGCATTAATATGTTATTTTATATTATTTCTGGGACTAACCTATTAACCTAGAGCCCAGTGCCAGTTTCTGTTTTTTCCTTGTTTTTGACTTTTACAGAAAAGGAATATCAAACGGAGTCCAAATGGAATAAAAATTTACGATTATTTTTCTTGGACCAGAAGACACCTACGTGACTTGGAGAGAGGGCCAGAAGAGTCCCGAGGAGGCCACAAGCCTCTAGGGCGCGCCCTAGGGGGGCACCCTAAGGGCTTGTGGGCCACTCGGGTGTCCTCCAACCCTAATTCCACCTCTATAAATTCAGAAATATTCCCCAAACATCAGAAGCGTCCACCAAAATACTTTTCCGCCGCCGCAAGCCTCTGTTCCTGTGAGATCCCATCTTGGGGCCTTTTACGGTGATCTGCCGGAGGGGGATTCAATCACGGAGGGCCTCTACATCAACCTTGCTGCCCTTCCGATGATGCGTGAGTAGTTTACCATAGACCTACGGGTCCATAGCTAGTAGCTAGATGGCTTCTTCTCTCTCTTTGATCTTCAATACAATGTTCTCCTCGATGTTCTTGGAGTTCTATTGGATGTAATACTCTTTTGCGGTGCGTTTGTTGAGATCCGATGAATTATGGATTTATGATCAGATTATCTATGAATATTATTTGAGTCTTCTCTGAACTCTTTTATGCATGATTAAGATATCTTTGTATTTCTCTTCGAACTATCGGTTTGGTTTGGCCAACTAGATTGGTTTTTCTTGCAATGGGAGAGGTGCTTAGTTTTGGGTTCAATCTTGTGGTGTCCTCACCCATTGACAGAAGGGGTAGCGAGGCACATATTGTATTGTTGCCATCAAGGATTAAAAGATGGGGTTTATATCATATTGCTTGAGTTTATCCCTCTACATCATGTCATCTTGCTTAAGGCGTTACTCCGTTCTTATGAACTTAATAATCTAGATGCATGCTAGATAGCGATCGATGTGTGGAGTAATAGTAGTAGATGCAGGCAGGAGTCGGTCTACTTGTCACGGACGTGATGCCTATATTCAAGATCATTGCCTTAGATATCATCATAACTTTGCGCTTTTCTATCAATTGCTCAACCGTAATTTGTTTACCCACCATATGCTATCTTCAAGAGAGAAGCCTCTAATGAAAACTATGGCCCCCGGATCTATTTTCCATCATATATTTTCAGATCTATAAACCAAAAAACCCAAAAATACCTTGCTGCAATTTATTTATATTTACTTTAGTTTGCTCCTTTATTTATCTTTTATGCCTATCTCTTTTGGATCTCACTCTTGTTCGTGACCGTGAAGGGATTGACAACCCCTTTTTCGCGTTGTGTCCAAGTGTTTGTTAGTTTGTGCAGGTGCATAGATTGGAGACTTGCTTCTGCCTCCTACTGGATTGATACCTTGGTTCTTAACTGAGGGAAATACTTATCTCTACTTTGCTGCATCACCCTTTCCTCTTCAAGGAAAAAACCAACGCAAGCTCAAGAAGTAGCAGACTTGATGAACGTGGTCACTCCTATTTTGGCACAATCCTTTGGATAGAAATTTCTAAGTTTTATGTACTGAAAGCTGGCACTAAATTTGCAATGCACATAAAAGATCCTGGTCATGAGATATATGCTAACTTCCCCGACGATATCATCCGTCCGGACTTTGTTCGAAGTAAGTGTTCTTTTCAAGTATCTGCATGTTGACTTAGCCAGCAATATCAAAGGAATTGTGTAGTATTTAAGCAACCAATTGTTATTCCATTTTCTTACTATATTCCTACCTACTAACTTCTAGTTACCAATACACTTTTCTTTTGCCCTGTCTTAACTAAATGTTCCCTGTACTCCCACTTCTATCAGAAAGCGCCGCTGACGAGGAGACTCCGGAGGTCGAAAACGAGGCTACCAACAAGCGGAGGCGGGTCGAGAAAGAACAGCAAGCGACTCTAGCAGGACTAGACTTCATCAGCAGCCTCCCCGATGATATGTTGACAGTCATCATCTCCCTCCTCCCAATCAAATATGGGGCGATGACAACCGTCCTTTCCCAGCGGTGGCGCCCCCTATGGCAATCCACCCCTCTCGACCTCATCGACGCCCACAAACTCTGCCATGGCTATCGCAAAAGCTTGGATGTGTTCTCCCAGATCCTCGGCAGTCACCATGGCCCAATCAGAGGCCTTATCACGGGCAAGTTCCGTTCCAATGGCAAGGACCGAGCCAAGCTTGACGAGTGGTTCCAATCCCCCACCCTAGATCAGCTCGAGGAGCTTAGTTTTAATGATGGGCATATGCGCTCACTGCCAACGTCCACGCTCCGCTTCTCGCCCACGCTGCGCCTCGCCAAGTTCATGAACTGCCATTCTCCCCCTTAATGACGCGCCCGCTCTTTTTCTACCACGACTGAAGCACCTCAAGCTCGTCGCCGTCTGCATCCCAAAGGATGACATGGAGCGCCTGCTCCACGGCTGTACTGCACTTGAGTACCTTCGTCTTCAGGCGATCAATGGGTTGAGTAGCTTCCACATCACCTCCATGGCTCTCCGGACTATTTATGTGTGTTGCTGGTGCTGCAACGAGAGATCACAAAAGGTGGACCACAATATGGTCATTGAGGACACACCTTCAGTTGAGAGATTACGTGCAGTTGATCAACAAGGTCCAACAAGAATCAATGTCATTTCTGTGCCGAAATTGACATCGGTGGGCTACTCGTCTGTCAAATACTCCAAACTTGTTATTGGATCCACACCCATTCAGGTACAATAGTCGCCTTCTACCTCTCCTTTTTGATATCAACATTATTTCTAATTTTGAAGATGTATGTTCGTTTGTCATCCAGAAAATGATTCCGACAAGCTTGACCCCGAATCTGTGCACAATGAAGGTCTTGGCACTAGAATCTATCGGTCCCAACCTGCACCAAGTTGTCAGTTTCCTGAGATGCTTTCCATGCTTGGAGAAGCTGTATATCGAGGTGATGTTCCTTTCTTGTTAAATGTTAACCATAAGGGAGTTCAATTTTTGGCACCTTTTCCCAAGTTCGCAATGACAATGTACTATGATTTCTGAAGGAATTTTGGAGGACTTCAGTACATACATTTTCCCCCACCCCATATTGTTTGCTTGATTCATATGGTTACAATCCATAAGCATTTCTCCTTTGGATTCATCTATACTAGTTTTCTTAGGGATTTTTTCATCCACTCCAACCTCTTGTGAAGAAGGCTACAGTTTTCTAGATTGTAATAAAATGCCCATGTTAATCATGTCGGATCGAAGATGGCACGTTCGTGGATTTTACAAATCCTGCAAACCAAATAGGCCTGTAGTAGTGTTCAAAACTACATGTAGGCACTAACACGTTCTCTTCTTTTGCAGATAATAATAGGCCCGGTGGTGGATAATGTGATACAATATAACAATCACATCGAATGCCTAGACCTGCATCTCTCAGAAATTACTTTGAACTCCTACCGAGGGGCCTTACCGGAGATTATATTTGCCAGGTTCTTTGTTGTCAGAGCAAGGGTGCTGAAGGTAATGAGGTTTGCCCTGCATTTATTTCACAAAAATGAATGGTTTATTGATCAGCGTCGGTGGCTGCGGCAGAATGGAAAATGCTCCGAAAAAGCTAAATTTCATTTTGGAACTTCAGATGACAGAGTAATCAGAAGTCATTATGTCAACCCCATACATGACTTGTCAGTGGCTGATCCCTTTGCAGAAATGATGAGGTTTCGAAACCAGCCTTACTAGTGGTATTATTAGTTTGAACCTCTCTTATATCCATGTTCAATTGATCAGCATGGGCATTTGCAGCTGAATGAGCTGAATTTCATCTCTAATATCAGTTTGAACCTTGTAATCTTCGAATTTGAGCCATATAACTCTGGAATTTGAACCTTGTAATATTTCGGGCTTTTGTGGTACAATCGTTGAAATGGCATCGTATGAGACTCGTATATTGGTAGTACTATTTTGACCTTAATATGCAATGGACTTAGATTTTATTAACCATTCTCGAATGCATTTCACTTGTCGATCTCATAGCACACGATCTGTATAGCTAACTCGACTGCGATCTTCGACATTATTGCACACAGTTGGTTTCTTCAACCGTGTGCCCTGTAGAGCACAGAATTAATTATCACACTTGAGTGTCCATCATCACCCTTCTGTGTAACTTTGACCTCATCACCCACGGGTAAACTTATGATCGAAGTCATTCCACACACTTCTTTTGTGCAAATCTTTTTGCCAATAAACGCCCATGATTTGCCCCTCTTCTAGCCGACACAACACACACGGCTTGTTAACAGGAATCGTCTGTGTTGTTATCGGTCTTCCCACACATTTCCGATTACAGACCTGTTTGCCGCATATCACACACATGTTGTTAAGTTGAACCATTTCTGTTCTCTTGGCTCAACGCAAACAGTTCATCCGAGTGAACCGTATGCCGTATAATGTCGAACACATCTTGACCCGGGTGACCATTTCTTTTGTGTTGCCTAATCACAAGCAGTTCATCCGAGTGAACTGTATGTCGTATATCGCACACACCTTCATCTGGCTGCCTATTTCTGTTGTTCCACCTCATCACAAACAGTTCATCGGGGTGAACTGTATGCCGTATATCTCACACACCTTGATCTGCCTGCCTGTTTCCGTTGTTGTGTCTCATCGCAAACAGTTCATATGGATCAACCGTATGCCCCGCATCGCACACGCAACTAAAATCTGAACCGTGTTTGATGTATCCGCCATCGCAAATGTTTTGCATCTTTTTTGATGGTTTTTTTACATCACCATTTGCGATTAATGCATCGCACACAGTTTCGTCGAAGGGTCTCTGATTGTAGTGTCGCGTTAGCAGCATCCTGCAGTAGTGATAGAGTATTCTAACAAATCACAATAAATGTGTGTCCATCTCAAAAGGTGTGTCCATCACACAATGATTGTGGCAAACTAATGAACAAGCAAAATAAAACTATGGCACAAGACGCTCCAAGTAAAACTCATATCATGTGATGAATAAAAATGTAGCTCCAAGTAACATACCGATGAATTGTAGATGAAAGAGGGGATGCCATCTGGGGCATCCCCAAGCTTAGGCACTTGGGTCTTCCTTGAATATTACCTTGTGGTGCCTTGGGCATCCCCAAGCTTAGGGTCTTGGCTCTCCTTATTCCTTCATCCATCATGATCTCACCCAAAACTTGAAAACTTCAGCACACAAAACTCAACAGAAACCTCGTGAGATCCGTTAGTATAATAGACAAATCATAAACTTTAGGTAATGTTGTAAACTCATTCATATTTAGTATTGCATAATACCTACTGTATTCTAACTTCTCCATGACTTATAACCCCACGATATAAGCCATAGCATCATTAAACAAACACACTATGCAATAAAAAAACAGAATCTGTCTAAAACAGAACAGTCTGTAATGATCTAAACAAAAACTATACTTCTGTAACTCCAAAAAAATCAGAAACTTAGGATAACATGGATATTTGTATATCAATCATGTGTAAAAATTTCAGAATTTTATCACATTCCAGTCAATTATAGTAATAACAGCACTGGGTGCACAAGTTTTCTGTTTTTTCACAAAATCAAGTCAACTATCAACCAAATCATCCCAAAGGCTTTACTTGGCACAAACACTAATTAAAACATTAAAACACAACCATTACAGTAGAAATAATTATGTCAACACACAATAATGTAAAGTAAAAGCAAAATATTAAGATAACTATTGGGTTGCCTCCCAACAAGTGATATTGTTTTACGCCCCTAGCTAGGCGTAATGCATTATTTCAAGTATTATCATCCTTCTTATCCAATTCTTGAATTACACAACCAAACTTTCTAGGAGGTTTAGCAAGCACATTTTTAATGACAACACTCCTAGGATCAAAGTTGGGAAATTTATTTTCAGTAACAGGTTCCTTTATCATATCAATGAAATTGGGCTGCACACTAATCATTTTAAGATCCTTGTTTCCCTTACTAGATGAGGCACCTTTGTTTTTAGAAACACACATAAATTTAGAATTCTTATTATGAGGAGTCCTATTAATAGTTTTAACGAAAGAAAAAACTGAACCCAAATTACTAATAATTCCTTCCAATTTATCAATTCTAGGGGGACTTTGTTCTACTCTCTATTCAATTTTTGGTTCCTTTTCCTTTAGCATCTTTAATGCGGTTCCTACCTTTGAATCAAATTGAGTAGCTTGATTGTGGACCTTTTTGTCCAAATTCTCAATATGTTCAATAGTAGCCATTTTATTTTCAATAACTTCTAATCTTCGCATAACATGTTCCAAAGTCAAAGCCATTTCATTAACAGTAATAGGTGGTGATCCCACTAAATTTCCCATAGCATTGAAAGCATACATAGGGTGACTACTCAGAAAATTTCCTCTAGTAATAGTATCAAGCACAAATTTAAACCAAGTAGTAGCACCCACATAAAAATAGCAAAGAAGAATGGTAGTGGATTGCTTGCGAGGTGATCTATTTTGAGCATCGCAAATCCTATACCAAGAGTCTTTTAAATTATATCCTCCCCTTTTTTCAAATTAAGCACTTCATTTTCAGGGGTACAAGTAACAAGCGACGAACTAGCCATAGCAGCAATGCAAGCAAACTAGCAAAGTAAAATATTTTTCTGTTTTTGATATTTTTTTGATGAGACTAATAAAAGCAAATAAAAATTAGAGCATGTAAATGATAATGTGAGTATAGGTACTTGTAGGTTTTTGATGATGTCTCCCTGGCAACGGCGCGAGAAATTCTTTATGATACTTGTGAGCTGCATTGGGATTTTCCCCGAAGAGGAAGGGTGAAGCAATATAGTAGCTGATAAGTATTTCCCTCAGTGAGAACCAAGGTTATCGAACCAATAGGAGAATCAGACAAAGCCTAGTGAATAACACCTGCACACACAAGAGCAAATACTTGCACCCAACACGGGCAAGAGGGTTGTCAATCCCCTCGAACTCGTTACTTGCAAGGATCAAATATGGCAGTGGTAGATATATAAATTCCAAAACAAAATAAAAGATAATAAATTGCAACAACGTATTTTTGGTCTTTTGTAATATGATAAAAGTGGACCCGGGGGCCATAGTTTTCACTAGAGGCTTATCTCTTGAACATAGCATACAGTGGATAAACAAATTACTGTTGGGCAATTGATAGAAAAGCACATAGTTATGATGTTATTCATGGAAATGGTCATGTACATAGGCATTACGTCTGTGACAAGTAGACCAAAACAATTCTGCATCTACTACTATTACTCCACCAATCGACCACTATCTAGCATGCATCTATGGTATTAAGTTCATAACAAACAGAGTAGTGTATGAAGCAAGATGACATAATGTAGACAGAATAAACTCAAGCAATATGAATAGACCCCGTCATTTTACCCTGATGGGAAAAAAGAAATACGTGCCCTGCTACCCCTTCTGTCACGAGGTGAGGACACCGCAAGATTGAACCCATTACAAAGCACCTCTCCCACTGGAGATAAATCAATGTAGTTAGCCAAACCAAATGGATAGATCGGAGAGAAATACAAAGCTACAACAATCATGCATAATAAAGTACAACAAAGACTCAATTACTTTCAATGAATAATCTGATCATAAACCCACACTTCATCGAATCCCAACAAACACACTGCAGAAGGAGATTATATCGAATAGAACTCGATGAGGATCATGGAGAACTTTGTATTGAAGATCAATGAGAGAGAGAGAAGAAGCCATCTAGCTACTAGCTATGGACCCATAGGTCTATGGTAAACTACTCACACATCATTAGAGGGCAGCAAGGTTGGTGTAGAAGCCATCCGTGATTGATTCCCCCTCCGGCAGAGTACCAGAAAAGGCCTCTAGATGGGATCACGGAAGAACAAAAGCTTGTGGTGGCGGAAAAAGTGTTTCGGGTGGCTCTCTGTTGGTTTCAGGATTCATTGGAATTTATGGAGTTAGAATTAGGTCAAACAGAGCTGCGAGGGTCCCGCAAACTCATGGGGTGCGCCCCTCTGAGGGCGTGTCCTGTGAGGTTGTGGCGCTCTCGTACCCCCCCTTGGTCTCCTCTCGTACCCCCCCTTGGTCTCCTCCCAAGGTTCCTAGGGTCCCTTCTGGTCCAGAAAAAATCATCGTAAAGTTTTATCGTGTTTGGACTTCGTTTGGTATTGATTTCCTGAAAAACAAAAAACATGCAGAAAACATCAACTGGCATTGGGCACTGAGTTAATAGGTTAGTTCCCAAAAATGATATAAAATTGCATATAAAGCATCTAAGATTGATAATATAATAGCATGAAACAATAAAAAATTATAGATACGTTGGAGACGTATCATATAACAAACAGGTTTGGGTCAATTCAATATGATCGTTCTTCTAACGTCATACTCTCAAGGTTGTTTTGAGACTATCGTTACACCTAACAATATCTCAAGATCCAGAAAACGTGATCACTAATAACACTTGAGCTAGTCCTAGAGGCGGGACTAGGAAACTCATTTTACGTTTATTGTTCTACACATGCATATCAGTTTTCCACTAAATCGCATATTCCAGGATCATAACAGTTATAGCATAGAATACAAACTCTTAATTATGAACATGGAAATATAGTAATACTATATTATTGCAAGTAGGGCATACTTCCAACAGACTCCCACTTGCACTAGAGTCAATAATCTAGTTGCATGCTCTCTTTTAACACCAATGGCTATCTGGTGCTATCTCATGCTTTGCTCGTGGTATAGTCTTCGTCAATGGTTCCGTCATACAGATCCTTTTGTGAAACTTGCTTTGTTATGCCTGTTCTATGTGAGTTTTAAACTCCCTTTTGCTTTTAGTAATGATCCCATTATTCATAATATATTGTCATTAGTATTATCGCATTTAGGATCAATAAATCCATATCAAGACACTTCCTAATTTAGATATTCTTATCCTATCACTAGGAAGACACTTCTTGATCTAGATATACATTCCAATCTTATTTCTACCAAGACACTTCTTGATAAAACATTCTTCTTTGAAGCGTTTTAAGCTTCAACATATAATTACTTCGTTATAGTATCCACAATATCATTCATGTTTGAAATAATTCAAACTATTATTCTAGCATAGCCCGGTATTCATTACAATACAGTCACAAAGATGTTTATTTATACAACAATCTCTTCATCTCCTCTATAGACGAAACATCTCCTTTTGTCCTTCTGAGGTACTTAATTTTATTATTTGCCCAGTGAGCCATCCCTGGATCACTACTACTACCACTTAGTATATTGGAAACATTCATCTTTGCACATATCATGGTTCCTATGATGGATTCAGTTGATAGTGTAGTTTTGAACACCAATCATCTACTCATACTCATCAGTTGTCCTAGGACTTTGATTTGCTAAGTATTACCCCATGTGACAATTTGGAGGAAATCTTTTCACCATCCTCCATTTCAAACCTTTTGAAACCTTGTCAACATACATGCTCTGGTTTTAGCATAATCAGATACATCGATCTATCTCCATAGAACTCAGTGTCCAATAAGCTATTTTACCTAAGTCTTTCATCAAAATACTCTTATTGACGAATTCTGTTATTGTGCTAAGAAACTTTATATTATTTCCTATAATATGTCATCCACATATTAGATTTTAGAAATGTCATACAACTCCTACTAAATTTCATAAGTATCATCATTCTAATGAAGTTACACTTTTTAACCATTTCATTAAAATGTTGATCCCACCTCCTTTTGATACTTGCTTCAAATCATACATTTGTTCCTTTGAAGCTAATGATTTGTACTGATGTTATTGCCATCGTTATCTGTACAGACTTTTAACATTGCATTTGGTGAAAAATGATTCATATAATCGATTTTCACAACTTTGCAAAATTCTTTTGCAACTAACCTTGCTTTATTAATAATATAAATGCTATCAGTGTATGTTCCATGAATAATCAATCAAGTTCTAAACTTGATGAATTTCATTCTGGATTATATAGCTTTAAGTCATTCTTATGAGTTGGGCGCCACCATCGCTTCCCTGTAGTGCGCAGGTTTATCTTCCACTAAGTTGAACTCTTTCTTACCTATGCACTTTTACAGCCTTAACTTGGAGTTTTTACATCTAGTGTAATAACCCTTTTTTGGATCATTCGCATAGAAGTTTTCAGAACAAATTCCATTTTAATTCTGTTTATATTCACTGAAGAATCTTGTCACGCTTTATTGTCCTCCCACTTACTCCTTTAGCGAGAAACTCTTCTCAATAAAGTGTCTATTGTCTGTGACAAACTCTTTTGTCTCCGAACCTTTTGTAAGAGGGATAATCTATAGGATAGTATTTGTCTAGATTGTTTACTCCATAACTCATATGGTGTAGTTATGTGATACATCTCTAACGTATCTATAATTTATGAAGTATTCATGCTGTTATATTATCAATCTTAGATGTTTTACAATCATTTTATAGAAACTTTATATCATTTTTTGGGACTAACCTATTGACATAGTGCCCAGTGCCAGTTGCTGTTTTTTGCTTGTTTTTTACATCGCAGAAAATCAATACCAAACGGGGTCCAAACGCAGCGAAACTTTTTGGAGATTTTTTCTGGACCAGAAGACACCCGGTGGGCCAAAGAAGTACCAGAGGGGAGCTCCGAGGAGAGCACAACCCACCAGGGCGCGCCTGGGGGCCCAGGCGCGCCCAGGTGGGTTGTGCCCACGGTGGCCTCCCGCACCGCCTCTTCACCCTATAAATTCCCAAATATTCCAAAACCCTCGGGGGTAACCCTAGATCAGAAGTTCCACCGCCGCAAGCCTCTGTAGCCACGAAAAACCAATCTAGACCCCGTTCCGGCACCCTGCCGGAGGGGGAAATCATCACCAGTGGCCATCTTCATCATCCCGGCGGCCACCATGATGAGGAGGGAGTAGTCCACCCTCGGGGATGAGGGCTTTTACCAGTAGCTATGTGTTTAATCTCTCTCTCTCTCTCTCGTGTTCTTGAGATGTCACGATCTTGATGTATCGCGGGCTTTGTTAGTATAGTTGGATCATATGGTGTTTCCCCCTCTCTATCTTGTTGTGAATTGAGTTTTCCCTTTTAGATTTTGTTTTATCGGATTGAATACTTTTATGGATTTGAGAACACTTGATGTATATCTTGCATATGAATACCTGTGGTGACAATGGGGTATTATATTGATTCATTTGAGATATGTTTTGGTACTCAACTTGTGGATTCCCGAGGTGACATTGGGGTAATCTATGCATAGGGGTTGATGCACGTTCTCGTCTTTTGTTTCTCCGGTAGAAATCTTGGGGCACTCTTTGAGGTTCTTTGTGTTGGATTGAGTATTATGAATCTGAATTTGCTTTGGTGTTATTTTAGTACGAACTCTTGATAGATCGATCAGAAAGAATAACTTAGTGTTATTTTAGTACGAACTCTTGATAGATCGATCGGAAAGAATAACTTGGTATTATTTTAGTACGAACTCTTGGATAGATCGATCGGAAAGAATAGATACAAACAATTTGTTCTTATGTTCTCCGCTAGATAAGAACTTTGGAGTGATTCTTCATCGCACGTTGAGGGATGGTTATATGATCCAATTAGATTAGCATTGTTGAGAGATTGCACTAGCGAAAGTACGGACCCTAGGCCTTGTTTTCAAGCATTGCAATACCGTTTGTGCTCCGTTTTATCAATTGCTACCTTGCTGTTTTTTATTGTTCCTATTACAAAAACCGATATCTACTATCATTACTATACTTTTATTACCATCTCTTCGCCGAACTAGTGCATCTATACAAATTACCATTGTATTTGGTGTGTTTGGGACACAAGAGACTTTTTATTATTTGGTTGCAGGGTTGTTTGAGAGAGACCATCTTCGTCCTATGCCTACCACAAATTGATAAACCTTAGGTCATCCACTTGAGGGAAAATTGCTACTGTCCTACAAAACTCTGCGCTTGGAGGCCCAACATGAGTCTACAAGAATAAAGTTGCGTAGTAGACATCATTATGCCAGACATTTAGACGGTGCTTCATGTTAGTGTGTATATATTGCCGTTTTACATGCATAACCCCAGAATAATTACAAGTGGATCAGTAATTTATGAAACAACTCATAATTATTTATTTGCTAAACTCATGACTTAGATAAATTTTATCTTGTATCATGATAATCCTTAACTTCATTCTGAATTTCTTTGAACATTTCAAATATTTCAGATCTTTTTGTTTCATCAAGTAAATCTTATCTACTCAAACCATTAGTGAATTTTATGAAGTATAGGTATTTACCGCGTCATGGTATGATCACTAAATCATATACATCAATATGTATAATTCCAATGATTTACCCTTTCGAAGAAACAATTTTGAGTGATTTATTACTCATTTGATTCATCAAACAATTCTTGTATGTGTCAAATGATTTAACAATCAGGAGACTCTTATACTTCATCTCAATGATGTTTTTCATACAATTCTTTCGATATGAACAATATTGCGGTGCCACAATTAAGTAGTTTTATCAGTCTTCTTAAGACATTTAGTATTAATGTTATAAATATTCTTCAAGATCCATAGTGAATAAACCACAACCAAAATAGAGGTAAATCCAAAATATATATTCTCATAATAACTTTGAACAACCAGTGTTTAAACTTATAAGAATGTCCATCGCATAACCCAAAAGATAATGTCTTACATAAGTTCTGATCGAAATAACTATTATTCAGTTCTAGGATAAAACTTGAAGATAAACTAAAGACACGACTTTGACGGCTTGAGCAGCGATCCCATCACCAATGTCGATGTCGGGGTAATCTCGCGACAGATGCCAGGGGGTGGCTTACCATGGATTGGGGCAGAAGGACGTCGTCGGGCCCTGGAAGCGGGAATGGGCGAGAGCTCGAACACACACGAGTCTTACCCAGGTTCGGGGCTCTCCGTGCAGATAACACCCCTAGTCCTGCTTTGCGGGGTCTCTGCATGGTGCTATGATCAAAGGGTGGCTACAATCGTGCTCCTTGAGCTGTATTGCTAGAGGAAGAAGAAGGGCAAGGCTAGCTCTCTTGCTTCTCCAAGCTGTGGCATGTGTGAGGGGCGTGTGTGATGAACCCTTTGCATGGGTGAGCCTGGGGGGTTTATATAGGCCTACCCCCCAGGGGTACAATGGTAATACGGGCGGGTGTAGGACCCAGACGTCAGTGTCTATGATCACTGGGTTCTCCGCCGGCTGTTGGGGCCCGCCGCCTTGTGGGCCCCGCCGACTGTCAAGAGTCCGGACGACAGGTAGGGCCCGCCGCCTGCTGGCCATGCTGCCTGCACTTTTCTGTAGTCTTGTACTTGATGACGAAAGCCGCGTCAGGTGTCGTATGGCTACAGTCTCATTGTCTGAAGGGTTGGTGGCCGCTTGGTCAGTGCACGCTGTAGCCATGCTTCATCCCATCGGAGCAGGTGAGTGCAGACTCCGAGGGAAGGAGGAAGGCCGCCTCGCCTGCGCACACTGTAGCCGTGCTTGGTATCATCGTGATGGGAAAGGGATGGGCCGCCTGCTGGAGGCCGGCCTGCCCCTCAACGCCGTCTTCAAGGGGAGCGTCGTCTTCTGGTGGCTCACGGACAGGTAGGGCCCGCCGCCTGCAGGCCGTACTGATTGCCTTTTGCAGTAGCGTGACCCTGGCTGACGAGGGCCATGCCGCGAGTCGCATGGCTACAGTCCTGCGCTTGGCAGGGGGTGTCCGCTCGATCAGCCCGCACTGTGGCTACGCTCCTCCAGGATTTGGGGGGAGCAAGTGGCCCTGTGGCCATGTTCTATCTTGTCGTAGTAGTTGAGTGCAGACTCCGAGGGGAGTATGGGCTATTTGCTAAGGGTCGGCCTCCCCTGAAGCCGCCTTCCAGGAGAGCGCCGCCTTCTAGGAGCTGGCCGCTTGGGCCCAGCCGGCTCAAGGAGCCGGCTGCGCGTCTCGAAGGTGCGGCGGGCTTTGCTAGCCCCGATGTCTTGAAACGCTAAGGGGATTAGATGAGGCTACCCGTGGTCAATCCCTCCAACAGTAGTCTCCGAAGCTCGTGAGGCGCCGCGGCTCAAGCCGGGGTGCCTCAGCAGTTTCCTCCTCTGAGAGATCCTACGCCCTTGCTTCGTTCGACTGGTAGAAACCATCTGGCAGGAGCCAGCCGAGGTTGGACTAGCCGCCTGATGAATTCGAATCGTCAGGCGGGCGCTGGGTGGCGCGCCTGCCGCCCATTGCTCACTTGCTACGTGGCGCCAGTAGGCCAGGCCGGCCTGCCAGCCCACGCGCGCGACGGGACATCGCCGCAGGCCTGGGCCCACCACTACAGGGCCTCAGCGGGCGCGCGGATCCACTGCGGCCGAGGTGGGCGGTTACCCTTCCCAGGCGCAATGATCACGCGCCTTTATGGCGCAGAATATGGGGGGACGTGCGGGGCGTGGGCGTAGTTAATCTCCACGCCCCCACGATGCGTCGCCTCGGCTTCGCCACCGCCGCTGTATAAGTAGGCGGGAGGGGGTGCGGCCGAACGCACGCGCCCGCCTCCGCTCTTCTTCTCCTACCTCTCCTTTGCTCTTGTTGCGGCTGCGCTGCCACTGCGCCGCCCATTTCCGAGGTGCCACCGCAGCTCGCCATCGCTTAGTCCTTGCCGCGCCGCTGCGGACTCGCTGCCGCCAAGTTGCCATGAACCATGGCGCGAGGCGAGTGGGATGGCTCGAACGTCCATGACTGGCACGTCGAGTTCCTCCGCGTGATGAGGCGGATGCCCAACGAGGCGTGCATGGGGGCGTGCATCCCGGATGCGTGGGAGATCTCGCCGGCGCCGCGGGCCGGTGAGTACGTCGTCTTCCACAGCCACTTCCTCCGTGGCTTCAGCTTGCCGGCGAGCGCCTTCCTCCGCGAGTTCCTCGACTTCTTCCGCCTTCAACCTCACCATCTCACACCCAACATGGTAGTCCTTCTCTCCGCCTTCGTCACTTTCTGCGAAGGCTACCTCGGTGTCCTGCCCACACTCGAGTTGTGGGGCAGGTTCTTCTACCTCAAGCTCGCTACCGTGGCCAAGGGCGAGTAGGCCCAGTGCGGCGCTTGCTTCGCCGTGCGGCGCACCGGCGTCGGGACCCGATTTCCCTCCGTCGTCTTGCAAGAGTTGACGAAATTGTGGCAGAAGTCATACTTCTACGTCCGCAACCTCCACCCGACTCGTGACTACATCAACATGCCAGCCTTTGCGCCTGGCCCGCCTGCTGAACCGCGGAACAACTGGGGGCAGCAGCCCAAACCGTTGCCGGCTGCCATCACCAGTGCCCTCGACCGGCTTCAGGAGATGACGGATTCGGAGGGGCTCCAGCCGGCGGACCTGCTGGCCACCTTCGTCCACTGCCGAGTGTCGCCCCTCCAATTTCGGCCGCATCCGATCTGTGACATGAGCGGCTGCCGGAACCCCTGCCAGATGTCGACGAAGGAGCTGCCGACTGTCGAGGTGGTCCGACACGTGAACTAATTCGCCAACAGCCAGTTGAGCGAGACCGACTGGAGCTTCGGCAAGCCGTCGTAAAGCCGCGCCAACCCGCCGCCTGCGGTTAGTATCTGGTCCCCTTTCTTTGCTCATGTTGTGCTCTTCATCAGCCCTGACCACCCGAACGCGGCGCAGCGCTTAGCCGCCTAGGCGGCAACCGCCGCGCCAGCTTCTGGCCACCAATGGATGGCGGACCGGGAGGTGAGCGACGTGGGTGACCCCGAGCTAGGGGCGGCCGCGTTGGAGGAAGACGATGCCGCCGGGGGAGGCGGCGCGGGAAGCGACGTCCGAGACTGGCCGGATGATGACGAGGACGACGACGGGTGATGCCACCCTGAAGGCGCCGACAGGACAGGTGCCGGCTCCTCGACGGCGCGGCCGACAGGCGGGGTGCCGACTGGAGCACCCGGCGGGTCTAAGCGCCGCGCCGATGCTGGGATGTTCGGCAGCCGGCCGTCCAAGAAGACCAAGTCGACGGCCGCCGCGACCAAGCAACAAGAGGCCGCGAAGGCGGCCGCCGTCCGGAGGACCCCGAAGGACCACCCCATGGTGTCTAGGTGAGTGCTTCAACTGCTTTTGTCTTAGTTGTTTCTCTCTTGCGAGTTTCTGATTTGCGCTTGCTTTTTCCTTGCAAACTTTTATCTTTGCTTGCCTTGCCGCGCGGGGCTCCTCTTTCTGTGTTGCGGGCTCCATCCGCCTCGCTGATGGGAGCAGCAGGCAGCTCTGTGGAGGCCCGCCGTGTGGACCCGGCTGCCGCCCTTCGGGAGGCGATGGAGAAGAACGCACGAGAAGCGCAGGAGGAGCGGGAGGCCGCCGCGCGACTGGAGGCCGAGGCGGCGACTGCAGCGCAGGCGGAGGCCGAGGCTGCGACCAAGGCGCAGGAGGAGGCTGACGCCAAGGCTGCGGAGGACCTGGCTCGCGGTGAGGTTCCGGAGGCCGCCGACATGCAGCAGCCGGAGCCACCGGTGGTGGAGGATAGGGTGCCGACTGGAGCAGCCGGAGCTGACCAGGCGGCCCTGGAGCGGGAGGCGACCGACCCCATCGTCCCGGAGGATGCTCAGCGCGCGCCGGGTGCTGACGAGCGGGGAGGCGGCCATCCCGAGGGGCCAGAGGTGCCGCCAGTGAGCACCGAGCTGGTGACAAGTCGGGCAGTGATGACCCGCACCTCCGGGCGCCTGCGTCCATCGCAGGCTGCTTCTGCGCCGAGGCCGATGGAGGTTGGGGCCGCGACTTCGTCTGCTCCTAACACCGAAGCCTCGAGCTCTGCTCCGCCTGGCTAGGTGCCAGGAGCCGGCCCGGCCGCCCTGAACGTCACAGTGCAGGACGTCCTGGACAAGTTCAACGCCCACGGCGCCACCCTCCTGTAGGCCAGGAACGAGATGCTGGCGATGCAGACGTCCGTCCGGGTACGCTCTTGATCTTGCTTTTTATTTTTGCAATCTTCAGTGGGGGCACGCCAGCACACCCACTGGGTGTAGCCCCCGAGTTCCAAGCCGGCTGCTGAGCAGGCGGGTTGGAACTTCAAGGCATGTTTCTGAATGCTGAAGTGTTGCTCTTGCTGCAGGACTACCACAACCTGCGCGCAGCTGCCTACAACTCCCAGAACCAGCAGCTCGCCAACCGGACTGCTGATCTGAACAAGAGCCACGGTACGTAGGCCGGCTTTCAGTGGGGGCACACAAATGCACCCACTGGGTGTAGCCCCCCGGGCCGACTGTTGAGCAGTCGGGCCAGATCTTCTGGTGACTTCTTGGTTTTGTCGATGTTGACGTTTCTTTTTTGCTTTTGCAGAGGCCGCCGCCCAGCTGCGGTCGCGCGTGTGCGAGCTCGAGAGCCAGCTCCAGGCCAAGGAGCAGGAGCACAGCCAGGCGGCCGCAGAGCGCGATCGGCTTGCGAAGGAGCTGGCGGACCAGGCGGCCTAGCACAGGGAGCAGGTCCGGCAGCTGAAGGACGGGGAGGCGCTCCTCAAGGCCAAGTTCGAGGCTCAACGCTCGGACTGGGCCGAGAGGGAGAAGTTGCTATCAGAAGGCTATGAGGTGATCGAGGTCATGCTCGAAGGTAACTTTTCTTTCTTGCTTGGAGGTGCCGGCTGTTGCTGGAAGCCGGCCTCTTATTCCTTTGTTTTGTTTTTGCGCAGAGTGCTTTCCGGACCATGCTGGCGTCATCAGCCAGGCAATCGAGGCACGGCGCAAAGAGCGGAGGCGGGTGGGCAAGGAGATTGCGCCGGACCGGCCTCGGACTATGGGCGAGCAGTTCCGTGGCGTCCAGCTGTGCCTTGTGCCGGTCCGCCGGCTGCTCCGCCGATTTCAGCGCGCCGGGTCCCAGGTCTTGGAGGGGCTCTGGCCGGGTGTGCAGGTGCCCCGGACTCCTAGTCGGACCGCCGACTGGTTGGGGGTGGCGGCCGAGCGGCTCGACACTTGGAAGGGTGCCGTGGCACGGGCAGGCACCAGGGTGATGCTGGAATTCATCTAGGCGTGGTACCCAGGCGTGAGTTTGGCTCAGCTGGCCACTTTTCGCCAGTAGGCGGCGCCGGAGCTGGAGGCGGAGCGCGAGGTGATCGCCGAACACGCGGCAGCCCTTGCCGACTATGCCGACGTCAGCGTCTTCGTCCTGGAGCGGGCGGAAGACGGCACTGAGGTGCCGCCCTCTTGGTTCGGGCTGAACCCGGACGAGGGGGAGGACCCGGTGGAGGAGATCGACTCCAGCGATGAATTCACGGAGGAGAGCGGCGATGAGGAAGGCGATGACATTGCACCAGACGGCGGAGCGACCAGCCGGACTCAACCTGACCCGGCCTCGGCCAGCGAGCCGTGAGAGACCACGTCAGCCGCCGCTGATGCCGACCAGGCCGAGACCTGCCAGCCGGAAGCCCCACCAGCCGGTGCCTCAGCCACCGCTGACCTGTCCGAGCAGCCCGCCACACCTTCGGCCTAGGCGGCCTTTATCTTCTTAAATTTCTCTGTCTTGTACTCAAAAAACAAGTTAGTCATGCGCAGTTCCACCCACTGGGGGTGTATTTCAAACTCTGTTGAATGCTGGCCTTGGGCCTTTTGCGATGTAAATAATTTATCTCCCACATGCTTGTGTCTTTTGCCGGGTTCTGGCTCGGTTTTGCCTTTGTTCTATTTGGCTTTTTCTTTTGCCGTATTCCTTTGGTTGCTGCCCTACTAGCCGGACAGCCACGCTACGGTTTGTGGCTGGGTCAGGGACTTGGCCGTTGGAAAAGGCAAGTTACTTTGGCCGTCTAGAGCGTAGCTAGTCGAGCGAGGAGCCGGCCGGCTGCTGAGGAGCCGGCGGGCTGCTGAGCAGCCGGACGAGTGAGGCTAGGAGCCGGCCTGGCCTGTGTTGGCGTTCTTCCTCAGTCGTTTTTCGTGTGGACAACATTTCCGGCCTTTAGCTCTTGCCAGCCGGACAGTCGCGCTATGAGCTGTAGCTGAGGTGAAGTGAGGGCTTAGGCGTCGGCACACTACTTGACCGATTTCGGGTGGTGCCAACTTAGGTCAAGGCGGCGAGCCCTCGGGCCGGCTGACCGGACCCAGGCAGGGCGAAAGAATGAAAGAGCACATTCATAGGTGAAGCTTATCATATAGATAAAAAGGTAGCCCCCGAGTGCACCTCGGGGGACCTGTTGCCTTTGCTTAATACAAAAGGTAGCGTGGTACATACACTGCATCAACTGTAAAATGGGCGGAGAAGATTCGCGTTCCATGGTCGCTCCGTCTCTTGGCCGGAATTGTCCCTCTTGCGAGCCCTGGGCTTCTGAGTGTCGATGAGGTAGTAGGAGTCGTTGCCAGGGCTTTGCTGATGATGAAAGGTCCCTCCCAAGGGGCCGAGAGCTTGTGCTGGCCGGCTGTTCGCTGGATCAGCCGGAGCACAAGATCGCCCTCGCGGAAAGCACGTTGCTTGACCTTCTTGCTGTGGTAACGGTGCAGGCTCTGCTGGTAGATGGTGGACTGGCTGAGTGCTAACAGCCGGGCCTCCTCCTGCAGATCGATGCCGTTTTCTTGTGCCTCCTTGGCTTCCGCCTGCGTGTACATGGTGACGCGAGGCGAGTCGAACTCGATGTCAGTTGGGATGATAGCCTCGGCCCCGTACACGAGGAAGAAGGGAGTGAAGCCGATTGCTTTGTTCGGCGTAGTCCGAAGACTCCAAAGGACGGCCGGCAGCTCCTCGATCCAGCAGCCAGCCGAGCGCTCCAGCGGCTCGACCAGCCGGGGCTTGATGCCGGACAGGATGAGGCCATTTGCTCGCTCCACCTGGCCGTTTGACTGCGGATGGGCAATGGACGCTAAGTCTAGTCGGATGCCCTGCCTCTCGCAGAAATGGGCCAGGGCGCCTTTGGCGAAGTTTGTGCCGTTGTCGGTGATGATGCTATGTGGGACGCCGTACCGGACGGTGATGTCAGCGATGAATGTGACGGCAGTTGGGCCATTCAGCTTCTTGATTGGCTTCGCCTCAATCCACTTCGTGAACTTGTCCACGGCGACCATTAGATGGGTCAGGCCACCGCGTGCTGTCTTGAATGGGCCCGCCATGTCCAATCCCCACACGGCAAACGGCCAGGTGAGGGGAATGGTCTTGAGTGCAGAGGCCGGCAGGTGCTGCTTGGAGCTGAAGCGCTGGCACCCCTTGCACTTGCGGACCAACTCCTTGGCGTCGTCCAAAGCAGTCGGCCAGAAGAAACCATGGCAGAAAGCTTTGGCGACGAGGGATCTGGAGGCGGCATGGTGGCCACATTCCCCTTGATGGATATCTCTCAGGATTGCTATGCCCTTCTCCGGCTCAACGCAACACTGGAAGACGCCAATCACGCTGCGCCTAACAAGCTCGTTGTTGACTATCGTGTATGCTGCCGCCCGGCGTTGCACCTGCCAGGCCAAGATCTCGTCGGCTGGAAGTTCTTGGCTCACCAGGAAGTTGAGGATGGGCTGAGCCCAAGATGGAGCTTCTACCACCTTCATGACAGCAACCGGCACCAGGGCAGTCGGGATGGGAGGCGGCGCGTCAGGGCCGGCCGTTGCTTGCTGCATCGTTGAAGTCCCTTTTCTTTGCTCATGTTGTGCTCTTCATCAGCCCTGACCACCCGAACGCGGCGCAGCGCTTAGCCGCCTAGGAGGCAGCCGCCGCGCCAGCTTCTGGCCACCAATGGATGGCGGACCGGGAGGTGAGCGACGTGGGTGACCCCGAGCTAGGGGCGGCCGCGTTGGAGGAAGACGATGCCGCCGGGGGAGGCGGCGCGGGAAGCGACGTCCGAGACTGGCCGGATGATGACGAGGACGACGACGGGTGATGCCACCCTGAAGGCGCCGACAGGACAGGTGCCGGCTCCTCGACGGCGCGGCCGACAGGCGGGGTGCCGACTGGAGCACCCGGCGGGTCTAAGCGCCGCGCCGATGCTGGGATGTTCGGCAGCCGGCCGTCCAAGAAGACCAAGTCGACGGCCGCCGCGACCAAGCAACAAGAGGCCGCGAAGGCGGCCGCCGTCCGGAGGACCCCGAAGGACCACCCCATGGTGTCTAGGTGAGTGCTTCAACTGCTTTTTTCTTAGTTGTTTCTCTCTTGCGAGTTTCTGATTTGCGCTTGCTTTTTCCTTGCAAACTTTTTATCTTTGCTTGCCTTGCCGCGCGGGGCTCCTCTTTCTGTGTTGCGGGCTCCATCCGCCTCGCTGATGGGAGCAGCAGGCAGCTCTGAGGAGGCCCGCCGTGTGGACCCGGCTGCCGCCCTTCGGGAGGCGATGGAGAAGAACGCACGAGAAGCACAGGAGGAGCGGGAGGCCGCCGCGCGACTGGAGGCCGAGGCGGCGACTGCAGCGCAGGCGGAGGCCGAGGCTGCGACCAAGGCGCAGGAGGACGCCGACGCCAAGGCTGCGGAGGACCTGGCTCGCGGTGAGGTTCCGGAGGCCGCCGACATGCAGCAGCCGGAGCCACCGGTGGTGGAGGATAGGGTGCCGACTAGAGCAGCCGGTGCTGACCAGGCGGCCTTGGAGCGGGAGGCGACCGACCCCATCGTCCCGGAGGATGCTCAGCGCGCGCCGGGTGCTGACGAGTGGGGAGGCGGCCATCCCGAGGGGCCAGAGGTGCCGCCAGTGAGCACCGAGCTGGTGACAAGTCGGGCAGTGATGACCCGCACCTCCGGGCGCCTGCGTCCATCGCAGGCTGCTTCTGCGCCGAGGCCGATGGAGGTTGGGGCCGCGACTTCGTCTGCTCCTAACACCGAAGCCTCGAGCTCTGCTCCGCCTGGCTGGGTGCCAGGAGCCGGCCCGGCCGCCCTGAACGTCACAGTGCAGGACGTCCTGGACAAGTTCAACGCCCACGGCGCCACCCTCCTGTAGGCCAGGAACGAGATGCTGGCGATGCAGACGTCCGTCCGGGTACGCTCTTGATCTTGCTTTTTATTTTTGCAATCTTCAGTGGGGGCACGCCAGCACACCCACTGGGTGTAGCCCCCGAGTTCCAAGCCGGCTGCTGAGCGGGCGGGTTGGAACTTCAAGGCATGTTTCTGAATGCTGAAGTGTTGCTCTTGCTGCAGGACTACCACAACCTGCGCGCAGCTGCCTACAACTCCCAGAACCAGCAGCTCGCCAACCGGACTGCTGATCTGAACAAGAGCCACGGTACGTAGGCCGGCTTTCAGTGGGGGCACGCAAATGCACCCAATGGGTGTAGCCCCCCGGGCCGACTGTTGAGCAGTCGGGCCAGATCTTCTGGTGACTTCTTGGTTTTGTCGATGTTGACGTTTCTTTTTTGCTTTTGCAGAGGCCGCCGCCCAGCTGCGGTCGCGCGTGTGCGAGCTCGAGAGCCAGCTCCAGGCCAAGGAGCAGGAGCACAGCCAGGCGGCCGCAGAGCGCGATCGGCTTGCGAAGGAGCTGGCGGACCAGGCGGCCTAGCACAGGGAGCAGGTCCGGCAGCTGAAGGACGGGGAGGCGCTCCTCAACGCCAAGTTTGAGACTCAACGCTCGGACTGGGCCGAGAGGGAGAAGTTGCTATCAGAAGGTATGAGGTGATCGAGGCCATGCTCGAAGGTAACTTTTCTTTCTTGCTTGGAGGTGCCGGCTGTTGCTGGAAGCCGGCCTCTTATTCCTTTGTTTTCTTTTTGCGCAGAGTGCTTTCCGGACCATGCTGGCGTCATCAGCCAGGCAATCGAGGCACGGCGCAAAGAGCGGAGGCGGGTGGGCAAGGAGATTGCGCCGGACCGGCCTCGGACTATGGGCGAGCAGTTCCGTGGCGTCCAGCTGTGCCTTGTGCCGGTCCGCCGGCTGCTCCGCCGATTTCAGCGCGCCGGGTCCCAGGTCTTGGAGGGGCTCTGGCCGGGTGTGCAGGTGCCCCGGACTCCCAGTCGGACCGCCGACTGGTTGGGGGTGGCGGCCGAGCGGCTCGACACTTGGAAGGGTGCCGTGGCACGGGCAGGCACCAGGGTGACGCTGGAATTCATCTAGGCGTGGTACCCAGGCGTGAGTTTGGCTCAGCTGGCCACTTTTCGCCAGTAGGCGGCGCCGGAGCTGGAGGCGGAGTGCGAGGTGATCGCCGAACACGCGGCAGCCCTTGCCGACTATGCCGACGTCAGCATCTTCGTCCTGGAGGGGGCGGAAGACGGCACTGAGGTGCCGCCCTCTTGGTTCGGGCTGAACCCGGACGAGGGGGAGGACCCGGTGGAGGAGATCGACTCCAGCGATGAAGGCACGGAGGAGAGCGGCGATGAGGAAGGCGATGACATTGCACCAGACGGCGGAGCGACCAGCCGGACTCAACCTGACCCGGCCTCGGCCAGCGAGCCGCGAGAGACCACGTCAGCCGCCGCTGACGCCGACCAGGCCGAGACCTGCCAGCCAGAAGCCCCACCAGCCGGTGCGTCAGCCACCGCCGACCTGTCCAAGCAGCCCGCCACACCTTCGGCCTAGGCGGCCTTTATCTTCTTAAATTTCTCTGTCTTGTACTCAAAAAACAAGTTAGTCATGCGCAGTTCCACCCACTTGGGGTGTATTTCAAACTCTGTTGAATGCTGGCCTTGGGCCTTTTGCGATGTAAATAATTTATCTCCCACATGCTTGTGTCTTTTGCCGGGTTCTGGCTCGGTTTTGCCTTTGTTCTATTTGGCTTTTTCTTTTGGCGTCTTCCTTTGGTTGCCGCCCTGCCAGCCGGACAGCCACGCTACGGTTTGTGGCTGGGTCAGGGACTTGGCCGTTGGAAAAGGCAAGTTACTTTGGCCGTCTAGAGCGTAGCTAGTCGAGCGAGGAGCCGGCCGGCTGCTGAGGAGCCGGCGGGCTGCTGAGCAGCCGGACGAGTGAGCCTAGGAGCCGGCTTGGCCTGTGTTGGCGTTCTTCCTCAGTCGTTTTTCGTGTGGACAACATTTCCGGCCTTTAGCTCTTGCCAGCCGGACAGTCGCGCTATGAGCTGTAGCTGAGGCGAAGTGAGGGCTTAGGCGTCGGCACACTACTTGACCGATTTCGGGTGGTGCCAACTTAGGTCAAGGCGGCGAGCCCTCGGGCCGGCTGACCGGACCCAGGCAGGGCGAAAGAATAAAAGAGCACATTCATAGGTGAAGCTTATCATATAGATAAAAAGGTAGCCCCCGAGTGCACCTCGGGGGACCTGTTGCCTTTGCTTAATACAAAAGGTAGCGTGGTACATGCACTGCATCAACTATAAAATGGGCGGAGAAGATTCGCGTTCCATGGTCGCTCCGTCTCTTGGCCGGAATTGTCCCTCTTGCGAGCCCTGGGCTTCTGAGTGTCGATGAGGTAGTAGGAGTCGTTGCCAGGGCTTTGCTGATGATGAAAGGTCCCTCCCAAGGGGCCGAGAGCTTGTGCTGGCCGGCTGTTCGCTGGATCAGCCGGAGCACAAGATCGCCCTCGCGGAAAGCACGTTGCTTGACCTTCTTGCTGTGGTAACGGTGCAGGCTCTGCTGGTAGATGGCGGACTGGCTGAGTGCTAACAGCCGGGCCTCCTCCTGCAGATCGATGTTGTCTTCTTGTGCCTCCTTGGCTTCCGCCTGCGTGTACATGGTGACGCGAGGTGAGTCGAACTCGATGTCAGTTGGGATGATAGCCTCGGCCCCGTACACGAGGAAGAAGGGAGTGAAGCCGATTGCTTTGTTCGGCGTAGTCCGAAGACTCCAAAGGACGGCCGACAGCTCCTCGATCCAGCAGCCAGCCGAGCGCTCCAGCGGCTCGACCAGCCGGGGCTTGATGCCGGACAGGATGAGGCCATTTGCTCGCTCCACCTGGCCGTTTGACTGCGGATGGGCAATGGACGCTAAGTCTAGTCGGATGCCCTGCGTCTCGCAGAAATGGGCCAGGGCGCCTTTGGCAAAGTTTGTGCCGTTGTCGGTGATGATGCTATGTGGGACGCCGTACCGGACGGTGATGTCGGCGATGAATGTGACGGCAGTTGGGCCATTCAGCTTCTTGATTGGCTTCGCCTCAATCCACTTCGTGAACTTGTCCACGGCGACCATTAGATGGGTCAGGCCACCGCGTGCTATCTTGAATGGGCCCGCCATGTCCAATCCCCACACGGCAAACGCCCAGGTGAGGGGAATGGTCTTGAGTGCAGAGGCCGGCAGGTGCTGCTTGGAGCTGAAGCGCTGGCACCCCTTGCACTTGCGGACCAACTCCTTGGCGTCGTCCAAAGCAGTCGGCCAGAAGAAACCATGGCAGAAAGCTTTGGCGACGAGGGATCTGGAGGCGGCATGGTGGCCACATTCCCCTTGATGGATATCTCTCAGGATTGCTATGCCCTTCTCCGGCTCAACGCAACACTGGAAGACGCCAGTCACGCTGCGCCTAACAAGCTCGTTGTTGACTATCGTGTATGCTGCCGCCCGGCGTTGCACCTGCCAGGCCAAGATCTCGTCGGCTGGAAGTTCTTGGCTCACCAGGAAGTTGAGGATGGGCTGAGCCCAAGATGGAGCTTCTACCACCTTCATGACAGCAACCGGCACCAGGGCAGTCGGGATGGGAGGCGGCGGGTCAGGGCCGGCCGCTGCTTGCTGCATCGTTGAAGTCCCTGGGCTGACTACTGCAGTCCCCAGGCCGGGTTCTAAAGTCCCCGGGCCGGGTGTGGGTGCTGCAGCCCCCGGGCCGCTTGTTGAAGTCCCCGAGCCGGATCCAACTGCTCCAGGGTCAGCCGGCACAAAGATGTATTCTTATTCTGGCGAAGGCTTGATAGACGGCTTGCGTAAGCACTCGAGGGAGACGCCGGTTGGTATGGCTTGCCGGGTGGAGCCGATCCGTGCCTGGGCATCGGCTTGCTCGTTGTTGGCCCGTGGCACGTGAAGGAACTCGCATCCGTCGAAGTGGCCGCTGATTTGCTGGACGAGGAATCGGTAGCTTGCCATGTTGGCGTCCTTGGCATCCCAGTCGCCAGAAGACTGCTGGACCACCAAGTTCGAATCGCCATAGCCCATGGATGCTGATTTACTTGGCCAGTCGGAGCCCGTGGACGAGTGCCTCATACTTGGCCATGTTGTTGGAGGCGGCGAAGTGGATCTGCAGCGTGTACTTGAGCTTGTCGCCTTTGGGAGATGTGAGGATGATGTCGGCTCCCAGACCGATGCGCATCTTCGAGCCATCAAAGTGCATCCGCCAATGAGTGGAATCCGGCGCTGGCGGCAAGTACTGGGTCTCGGCCCAGTCGATGAGGAAGTCGGCCAGCGCTTGGGACTTGATGGCGATGCGGGGCTGGTAGAGGATGGTGTGGGGAGCCAGCTCAATGGCCCATTTGGCCACCCGGCCCGAGGCATCTCTGTTGCCTATGATCTCGGCAAGGGGGGCGGTGCAGAAAACCTTGATGGTGTGCTCTTGGAAATACTGCTTCAGCTTCTTGGCGGCAAAGTACACACCGTAGCACATCTTCTGGTAGTGGGGGTAGTTCTGCTTGGAGGCGGACAGCACCTCGCTCAGGTAGTAGACCGGCCTCTAGACCGGCTGGGCTTTGCCGTCTTCTGGGCGCTCGACAACGATCACGGTGCTGACAACCCGGCTGGTAGCGGCGATGTAGAGGAACATGGGCTCTTTAGCAGCCGGAGCAGCCAGAACAGGCGGCGTGGACATCATGCGCTTGAGTTGGAGGAAGGCCTCGTCCGCCTGGTCGGTCCACTCGAAGCAGGTGGTTTTCTTCATCAGCTGGTACAGTGGGAGGGCCTTCTCGCCCAGTCGACTGATGAACCGGCTGAGTGATGCCAAGCACCCGGTGAACTTCTGGACGTCCCGCAGCTGGGTCGGCTTCTGCATCCGCTCGATGGCCTTGATCTTCACGGGGTTGCATTCGATCCCCCGCTCAGAAACAAGGAAATCAAGGAGCTGGCCGGCTGGTACTCCGAAGACACACTTCTCCGGGTTGAGCTTGATCTGGAAGCGGCGCAGGTTGGTGAAAGTCTCCTTGAGATCCTCCAAAAGAGTCCTACGCTTCTCCGTCTTCACCATGATGTCGTCCACATAGACGTGGGCATTCCTGCCGAGTTGTTTCAGGAGGCACTTCTGCATGCAGCGCTGAAAGGTGGCACCGGCATTCCTCATGGTGATGTAGCAGAAGGCACCAAAAGTGGTGATGAAGGCAGTCTTCAGTCAGTCGGCCGGGTCCAGCTTGATCTGGTGGTAGCCGGAGTAGGCGTCCAAGAAGGACAGCAGCTCGCAGCCGGCCGTGGAGTCGATCACTTGATCTATCCGGGGCAAGGCAAAAGGGTCCTTGGGGTAGGCTTTGTTGAGGCTAGTGTAGTCGATACACATGCGCCACATGTTGTTTTTCTTCAAAACGAGGACTGGGTTGGCAAGCCAGTCCGGGTAGAACACTTCCATGATGAAGCCGGCTGCCAGAAGCCGGGCGATTTCTTCACCAACAATCCTTCTCTTCTCTTCTGACAGGCGGCGGAGGGGTTGCTTGACCGGTTTTGCATCCAATCTCACGTGTAGCTTGTGCTCGGCGAAATCTGTCGGAACACCCGGCATGTCCTTGGGAGACCATGCGAAGATGTCCCGATTCTCACAGAGGAAATTGACGAGCTCGCTTTCCTATTTGTGTCGAGGTGAGACCCCACGACAGCAAATCTCTCCGGGTGCGCCGGGTCCAAGGCGATCTTCTTGGTTTCCTTGGCCGGCTGGAAGGAGCCCTGGGCCTCCGCGTCCTTGGGGTCGGATGGTATGGCCGGCTGCTCGCTGGCCATGGCCACCGCCCGGTCAAGGAGGCACTTCTCTTCGGTGATGATGAGGGACTCGGCCAGCCGGCTGCTGGCGGCGGCACACGTGAGCGACTTCTGGTAGTCGCCGGTGATGGTGATGATGCCTTTGGGACCCGGCATCTTCATCTTCAGGTAGGCGTAATGCGGCACCGCCATGAATTTGGCCAATGCAGGCCGGCCCAAGAGTGCGTGGTAGGGGCTGTCCAAGTCAACCACCTCAAACCAGATTGGCTCACGGCGGAAATGGGTCTTGTCGCCGAACAGGACATCAATCTTAGTTGCCATGGAACATGGTTCGGCTGGGCAGGAGCTGCTTTTCCTTGATGCCCAGCTTCTCCATGGTGTTGCGGTAGAGGATGTTGATGCTGCTGCCGGCGTCTATCAGGATCTGGGAGAAGCGGCAGGCCCGCCTCTCCGTTGAGAAGGTGGAGTCCAGCACCATTGCATAAGCACCCGGCGAGGGCATCACGGCCGGGTGGTCATCACGGCTCCAACTGATGGGCCTCTCGGACCAGTGCATGAACTGGGGGACCTCTAAGGCGACAGCGTTCACCTCGCGGTGTTGCTGCCGCCAACTATGCTTGTCGTCGGCTTGGCTGGTGAAGACAACGTAGGTGGTATTGGCGTCGGGGAACTCATCTTGGAGCATGCTGACTGGGCGGGGCGCCGGCTGCTGAGGAGGTGGAGCCGCCGGTCCGGCTGGTGGAGGCGGCAGGCCCTCGCCCTTGGCAATTCTGGCAAGCCAGTTGCACTTCTGAGTGGTGTGGTTGGACGGCTTCGCACCGCTGTGGAATTTGCACGGAGCATCGAGGGCTTGCTCGAAGGAGAGGGCGGGCAGCCAAGCACCCATGCCGCCCTTCTGACGCTTGGGGCCGGGTTACCCGTCCGGCTGCTGGTCTTCTACGGTTGCCACTTGTTGGCTGCTGGGCCTTGCGCTTGTTTTCGTTCGGTTGTTGGCGCCGGTTGGTGTCACCAGGCGGAGCTTGAGGGGCCAGCTGGATTACCTTCCCGGATGCGTCGACCCGGATCTCCGACTTCATGGAGGAGTTGGCCGTGGCGTACTTGTCCGCCACGACCAAGAGCTCATCCAATGTAGCCGGGTCGTCACACAGGAGCTTGTGCTTGAGCAGGGTGCCTTCTCTGCATTCGGCGGTGAAGTACTCGATGGCTTGTACCTCGTGCACCCCTTCGCAGGAGTTGCGCAGCTCGGCCCAGCGCGTCAGGTAATCGTGGGTGGACTCGGTTGGCCCCTAAACGCACATGGAGAGCTGGCGAGGCTTAGGGGGCTGCTTGTAGGTGCTAGTGAAATTGCGGATGAAGACATCGGCGAAGTCCAGCCAGCTATTGACGCTGTAGGGCTTGAGGCTGTTCAGCCATGTCCGGGCCGTGCCCTGGAGCATGAGCGAAACGTACTTCATGGCAATGAGCTTGTTGCCGTTTGCTATGCTGACTGCCGTCGTGTAGTCGGTCAGCCAGTCCTCCAGCTTCACGGAGCCAGTGTACTTGGGAGTGTCTCGAGGGAGCGAGAACCCTTTGGGGAAGGGCTCATCGCGGATGCGGGGGCCGAAGGAGGCCAGGCCGATCGTGTCTTCCTCTTCTAAGGCTAGGGACCGAGCGAGCCGCTCGATCCGGTGGCACGCGTTGTTCTCTCCGACTCCTTCACGGGGACCCAGCCAGCATCCGAGAGTCGGATGATCCACAGGCAGTGGAGAGGCCGGCCTCTCCCCGTGAGGGGGTGGCGGACGCTCATCCCGCCGGTGCCCTACTCGTGGATGGTCGTGCTAGCCGCGCACAACCGTAAGGCGAGTGCGTTGGCTGTGGCTAGCAGCCGGCTCCGGATCTTGCTGACCGCGGTCACCGCCTGTTGGGGACCGGGAGGTCGCACCATGCTCACGGTGGGGGGGGGATGGTTTTCGGCTTGCTTGCCGGTTGCCATCTTGCAGTGGTACGCGTCTTATTGCCTGGTCGCAGCGTCGAGGAGCTCCTGGAGGCGCGCCATCTGGCTATGCCGCTCGTCACCCTCCAGGTTATCCAACTCATCTGCTGCCGCCTGGGCAGTGCATAGGTTCTCCACTAGGGTGGCGTAGACCGGACGTCCGACTCGCAGCATGCTGGCTATGGCCGCGCCGCGTTGCCGAACGGTGCCGGCTCGGCTAGGCTCGCCAGCAGCCAGCGTGCCGCCTGCGGTGCGGTCGATCTCACGCTGGCAAGCCTCAGCGCGGCGTCTCATGGCTGCCATCTTGTTGGCGCTGTCAAGGAGCGTGACACGGAATGCCTCCAGTGTCGCCCCATCGGCGTTAGCAGCAACGGGGGTGGCCAGGCCCTGCATGGCCGCTTGCAGCGGGTCCTGGGCAGCCCCGGCGGAATCACCACTGTGGCCAGTGACCAGTACCTCCGCGATGGTGCCGGCGTCGGTGTTGCTGGTGATAGGTGGGAGAGGATCGTCAACGACCACCACATCGCCGGGGAAGGCATCGGTGGAGGCCGCATCAAAGTCGATGAGCATCTCGACGGACTCGATGAAGGGGTCGACGGAGCCGACGGACTCCGCGTCAGAGGCAAGCTCATTGGAGATGCCGAGCTTGTCGAAGAGCTCGACGAGGCAGCTCACGGGGCAGGCCACTCCCGTGCCAAGGGCGGGCTCGTCGGAGAGGCTGACCTTGCCGAGGAGGTCGGCGGGGCGGCTCGCAGGGCAGGCTGCCCCCGTGTCAGGCGATGCGCTGGTGCAATCGCCAACGGGTACGACGGGCTGGCTGATCAGGCCAGACGCGACGTGGTCGCTGGAGAGGAAGAGGGTTCCCGTCCAGAACATGTCTCTGGCCGACGCTGTGCTTTGCCCCACGGTGGGCTCCAACTGTCGGGGTAATCTCGCGACAGATGCCAGGGGGTGGCTTATCATGGATGGGGGCAGAAGGACGTCGTCGGGCCCTGGAAGTGGGAATGGGCGAGAGCTCGAATGCACACGAGTCTTACCCAGGTTCGGGGCTCTCCGTGGAGATAACACCCCTAGTCCTGCTTTGCGGGGTCTCCGCATGGTGCTATGATCAAAGGGGGGCTACAATCGTGCTCCTTGAGCTGTATTGCTAGAGGAAGAAGAAGGGCAAGGCTAGCTCTCTTGCTTCTCCTAGCTGTGGCATGTGTGAGGGGCGTGTGTGCTGAACCCTTTGCATGGGTGAGCCTGGGGGGTTTGTATAGGCCTACCCCCAGGGGTACAATGGTAATACGGGCGGGTGTAGGACCCGGACGTCAGTGTCTATGATCACCGGGTTCTCCGCCGCCTGGTGGGCCCCGCCAACTGTCGAGAGTCCGGACGACAGGTAGGGCCCGCCGCCTTGGGGCCATGCTGCTTGTTCTTTTCTGTAGTCTTGTACTTGATGACGAAAGCCGCCTCAGGAGTCGTATGACTACAGTCTCATCGTCTGATGGGTTGGTGGCCGCTTGGTCAGTGCACGCTGTAGCCATGCTCCATCAAGTCGGAGTAGGTGAGTGCAGACTCCGAGGGAAGGGGGAAGGCCGCCTGGCCTGCGCACACTATAGCCGTCCTTGGTCTCATCGTGATGGGAAAGGGATTGGCCGCCTGCTGGAGGCCGGCCTGCCCCTCAACGCCGTCTTCTAGGGGAGCGCCGTCTTCTGGTGGCTCATGGACAAGTAGGGCCCACCGCCTGCGGGCCGTACTAATTGCCTTTTGCAGCAGCGTGACCCTGGCTGACAAGGGCCACATCGCGAGTCGCATGGCTACAGTCCTGCGCTTGGCAGGGGGTTTTCGCTCGATCAGCCTACACTGTGGCCACGCTCCTCTAGGATTTGGGGGGAGCAGGTGGCCCTGTGGCCATGCTCTGTCTTGTCATAGTGGTTGAGTGCAGACTCCGAGGGGAGGATGGGCCGTCTGCTAAGGGCCGGACTCCCCTGAAGCCGCCTTCTAGGAGCCGGCTGTGCGTCTTGAAGGAGCGGCGGGCTTTGCTAGCCCCGATGTCTTGAAACGTTAAGGGGAGTAGATGAGGCTACCCGTGGTTAATCCCTCCGACAGTCGACTTGTATCACGACTTCATTCCGTCTCAACTTGCGAGCTTTCTGTAGTCCCTTTGATGGTTTGCAAATGAAAGTAACCGATCAGTATCAAATACTCCTGACTTACAAAAATTTCAACAAGTAGAATAACATTAACTTTGTATAACTTTTAGACCTTTACCAAAAGAATCGTTCTTCTTCTTATCCGCCAAGTACACCTTGCAGTTGTGCTTCTAGTGATCCTTCTGTTTGCAGTAGAAACATCCAGTCTCTTTAGTAGCTCTGCCCTTGTTCCTCTTCCGTCACACGGTCTTAACGTCTCCTGAAGATTTCTTCTTGTACTTGCCCTTCTTCTTGAAACTGGCTGTCTTATTGACAATCAACACTTGTTTGTTCTTCTGCATTCTAGCCTTCGTAGTCTTGAGCACAGTAAACAACTCGTTTGTACTTTTATCCATCCCATTCATGTTGTAATTCATGATAAAACCATCGTAAGATGGGGGGAGTGAAGCAAGCACAATATATTTACCGAGTGTTGGAGGAATTCCAAATTCCAGAGCAGCAAGCCTATCAGCATAGCCAGCTAGTTTCACTATATGCTCACTCATTGAGGAACCTTCTTCCATCTTGCATTCAATCAAGGCCTTGGTTATTTCAAAATGTTCTGTCCTTGCCTGCTTCTTCTACAGAGCATCTAGTGACCCAATTATAAATTGAGTACTTGATCATTCAAAATGCTTCTGTAATTCAGGATCCATGCAAGGTAATATGAGGCACTGGACAGACTCATAATCATCATTACGAGCAGTGAAAGCATCTACAACTTCTTTTGGTGCATATTTTGTAGGTGGATCACTCAGCGGTTGATCCAGCACATATTCCTTCTTAGCACTCCTAAGAACAAATCTCAGATTCCGGATCCAATCTGCATAGTTTCCACCATTGGCAGCCAACTTTTCTTTCTCTAACATAGGGGCTAAGTTCAACATATTGCGAGCCATTGATCTACAATGATAAACACAAGATTCACTTTAGACATTATTCATAATTATGTTGCAGTAGTATTTAAACAAATTTAATATAAAGTGCACTCCACTCAAATCAATATCTCTCATAATTGAAAGTGAGTGATTCAAGACCCTGATTTCGTTCACAATCATTGATGTGGACATCACTGATGACGTGAATTTTGACCGGTAGGCAATCTTTTGCCAATCATATCCCCATATGACTCTTGTTCATCTTTCGATGCTTCGTGCTCCGAGCTTAGAACAATTCTGCCAAAACATCAAGACAACCGAGTGCTATCTGCTTGCTCGGTGACCTCGCCCGTCTTACACTTCACGATCCATTTGTACTCATGTGGACATGACGTACTCCGGAAAGCCACATGTTATAGACGGTTGCAACACCGGGAAGAGCACCTTTTAACTTGATATTTTCACTGAGAGATCACCTTAATAATTGACTACTAACAATAAAGGGATAAACATCATAGGCAATTCATAATAGCATGATGTGATATAGCCCTTGACACTGGGAACTTGACCATGATCCTCCATGGTCTTCATGAAAGTATTTAGGGATGGTGTCATAGCCACCATCATGTTCTCCTTCGCGTGATGAAGCCACCTTCCTCCCGGTCCTCCGTAGCATGTCCATCACTCCATAAAAATAATGAGTTCCGGTAGGTAGGTCATATAAGTGACAATCCCTTGGCTATAGCCATCATGTCGTACTGTGACGCGCAAGCCACTTAATGTTACAATATATAACCATCCCATACATAAACTTATTATCATGATGAAGGCTATACCACATCACATGAAACCCTGCAAAACCAAGTTAGACGTCCTCTAATCGGTTTTAGCAAATTTTAATTATGTGGCTGCTAGGGTTTATGGAAAACACTTGCTACCTATGTCCACAAACAAAGGTGATAATCCATGTTGCTAGATCAACTTTCAGGGTGTGTGAGGGAAGAGACTTAATTAAAAGTCTCTAGCCCCACACTAAACTTCGTCAATACACATGACCCCCTAGAAGATCGAACATCTTCATTGCCCTCTCGTGATTGCGATGGTTTACTATTCTTGACTATGATGTAGCTCAAAGAACTGTTAGAAGATCGTCAACAGCCAGAGCTGATCGATTGTCAGAACTTTGTCAAATGCTACACCATGCCGCCAATGAACAGAACCGAAGCAACACTCATGGGAAGCATAGCAAGAACATCAGCCCTCACATCCACATGTGATCTAGATCATAACCTGCACCTAATAATAAAACCACTCATGTGCACTGTTGGGAAACATAGTAGAAAACAAAAATATTGCCCTATGAACACCCAGGAAAAATATGAAGGTGCATTAGAGGATTAGGTTATGATCATTACCAACTCCGGGTATGCAGCGGAAGCAGAGGATTCGATTTTGATCGTACTTGGTGTCCCTTGAACCATCGATGAACGATCCCACGAACCACCCTCGAACGATCCCTCGAAGTGGAGACCGAAAGCATGACCTCTCTATAGCTTGCAAGCACGGTCTTCACAATCCGGCAACACTTCACCATCCAGAACTAATCACTGCCGGAGAATTAGAGGAGGAGATTAGATCCAATGGGGCTTCTAATTATGAGGATTAGAGGAACTAGAACTAGCTCTAATTATCTCAATTAGAACTAGTAGTATTGGGCCAGAGGAGGCACCTAAAACTTGTGTATAGAAAAGGGCCAATACCTCAAGTATATATAGGTTAGAGGAGGACACTACTGTAGGATGCTGCTAACACGACACATGAATCAGAGACCCTTCAACGAAACTATATGCGATGCATGAATCGCAAACGGTGTCGTAATAAAATCGTCACCCATAACACGAACTGTGTGCGATGGCGGAGACATCAAGCATGATTCAGATTAGAGTTGCGTGTGTGATATGTGGCATATAGTTGATCCATACAAACTATTTGCGATGAGCTAGAACAACATAAATTGTTAGCCAGATCAAGGTGTGTGCGATATACAACATACAGTTCACTCAGATGAACTGTTTGTGATTAGCCAACACAACAGAAACGGTCGACCAGATCAAGGTGTGTGCGATATACGACATACAGTTCACCCGGACAAACTATTTGCGATTAGCCAACACAACAGAAACGCTCAGCCAGATCAAGTTGTGTGCGATAGACAGCAAACAGGTCAGTAATCAGAAATGTGTGGGAAGACCGATAATAACACAGACGATTCCTGCTAATAAGTTGTGTGTGTTGTGGGAAAACGCTTGCTGGTATACAATTGTCAGCGATTGCTGAAATCATCACCGATGGGTTCCCTAGTTTATTCCGTGTGCGATGTGATTTGCTCTATCCGCACAACATCTACGCTATGTCTACAGAACAACAACATATACTAGTAGAATGCCCGTGCGTTGCCACGGGCTCTTGAAATATTTTGCAAGAGTTATATAAAGATAATGCATGTTAAATTTCACATGTACAGACAATATAACACGGACACAATTAATAATTGAAGTCCACTTCGCTTGCAATGAAAATTGATAATAAAAAGAAAAATAATGACATGTCCGTGTAAAAAATGGAGCGATGTTCCAACTAAACATCTATTACAAAATTATTAAGATCTACTTGATCCGCTTAAGAAATTCTTACACAATATCAGAAAAGTTGCCTTTAGCTTCATTCCCACGATGTTTTAGCAAGTATAATAAAAAAAGCGCTTCCTCAACTCATACCCATCCTGCACAAACAATATATGTAGTTAGTATGAATATTTCATGTCGAAGCAATACTCACTGCGCAAACCGGTTTGACCAGTTCTTTACCGTTCCACCAGAGCATAAAATGAAAAACAAAATAGCCAGACACATCCCTGCAATTTTCTAACAAACGGAAATAAATGTTGCCATTTAGATATATCAGAAATAAACATTTATTATGAATTTTCTATAAAAATAGCTAGACACATCCCTGCAATATAAAAAATATAGTTATAAAAAATGTTTTATTATGAATTCATTACCCGTCTGTGCTCGTTGGAATACCAAACGGAAATAAACGTTGCCATTTAGATATATCAGAATTCCAACCGAGCTGCTTTATTTCGAGTGCTTCTTTGAATTCCCTCGCAAAACTTTTTAGTTTCACTACATGCCTCAAATTTTTATCCTCTGACGACTGTGATGTACGAATAGGGTCCATAATATATATACGACGTGCCTCTTTGTCGATGACATACAAGATGTATCAACCGATGGATGCATACGGAAGATAAATCTACAAGTGGTAGCTATTAGAAACAAGAATAAACCATGACAATAATAGACAAAATACCTTACTTACCATGTTGCACGATGAGATGTTGTTGTCCATCCCAGGCCAGGTATCAAATAATGTTCCCAACATCTGAATAGTTTTCTTCTCGCAGAACTTTTGACCTCGTGTTGACTCTAGCATCATGGACTTAGTAAAAAAAGAAATATTGTTTCCACATGTTGATACTAATGACACGCAGAATGAAGAGTTATGATAACTTACACAAAATCTTAGATCCATGTAATGTATAGGAGGCTCTGTGAACAATACTCCCTCGTCACATGCCAGTATACGCACAGCGGTGTTGAAGCAATCATTGTCCATAGGCTGCTCCATGTTAAGTATGCCCTGAAGTTTCTTAAGACTTAAGCCCATTGAACGGGGTTTCGAGCTCCGGACACATTCCTTCCTAAAAATTGGATGGTAAGAATAATAATAATGTATATACGCACATTAAATATTGATATGTGATACTTACTCCAAACATCTGGCATCATCGATCGACATGATGTAGTTCCAGAGCCGGCAAGTAATTCATGTTGATCCGTGGGTATGATGGGAATTGGGGCATGATGTTTGTCTTTGACTCCATCTAGAGGCCCCAGCCAAGCTGGGTCTGGGCCACACACCAGTCTGGCGCACTCTCAGAGGCCGATGCCGCGGCCTTCCACCGATCCATCTTCAGAGCAGGTACTGACGCATCGACCTTTTCAGGCCTGCCTTCAACCCCACCATGGCACCAGACAACGCCACCTCCCTACGTGTGTCCATCATCACACATCCATCGCCGAGACCCTGCTGCGCCATGCCGCCGAGTCTCCACATCATCGATGTGTGACATGAAACACCGCTCGACTGCTAAAACTGTCCACTGGTCCCTCAAGCCAATGCACACCTCCAAGAATGACGCCCCCAAGGAGGGAATGATGCGCCCAAGGGGGTGGGACACCTGAGTGTCGCCATCATCTTATCGACTGATCAAGGGTTTCCCTTGGAGGTAGCGGAAGGAGACGGGAACTTCACCTTGATGATGCCTCCAAGAAGGAAACCTCCAAGGGTGTCACCATCACCGGCTCTGGCTCGTGCATATGAGGTGACATTGTCTATTTTTTGTAACCTTAAATCACTCGTCTTCCTATTATTCCTCCACCCACTTCTTCTGCCTCATGCAAGCTCGTAACCTCTGTTAATGACGCATCCGCTTGTAGTTAATCCACTTTTCACCATCATTCACACACACTGTCCTCGGCTAAACGTTATCCTTCCACCAGCTATAGTATAGTCTATAAGCTTAAAAACTAAAACAAAATCTACACATTTACATAGGCTAAGATAACCTCTCAAACATCGTCCTATCTCGTTTGCTCCACCGCTCTGGCATGCACAAACCAATGACGCTACTATGTACTTCAGCCTCTGTAGGGTGGCCCAGAGGTTGTCTGAAAAAAAAGAACAAAAAAAAAGAAAAATGAGTCTACGTGATAAGCTTTTTGACCCACTGCTACGTTATTGTTTCAACTGTGCGGAGGTCAGGTAACAGCGTGGCTCATTGTGTCGCTCAGCTAGGGCACCACACTATGCGAACTGTCGTGTGGCTTAGATCAGGTCCAAATGAGATTGATTTGATGTGCATGAACGACTGTATTCCCTTGGGTTGAACAATGAAATCTCTTTTTCTTGCAAAAATAAAAATATTTGACATGGGCACTATGCCATTGGTTCAGCTACTTAATCTTGCATGTATTATCACAATTTCCTTAGAAAGCATGTCAATTGGAATGATATGAGTACGAAATGATGTATGTTAGACTTCGCATCCATAAATCGCCAAACTACTTTTTTGCACACACACAATCATATTTTCCCCTCTCTCTATTTCTCAAATCCACGATGTGAGTTAGTTCGTACAACACATGTGTAGTCACTGATGTATTGTCGCCCGTTGTGGACTCATGACACACCTCACCGCCTTAAATTCTTGCCGCAGGATTTAGTACACATGCAATAGTCGCTGACTTGCCTAATGTGCATGTGAGCAAAGATGGGGTGCATGTCAGATTGCAGTAGAAAGGTGTTTTGGAAATAGTCTAAGCTTGCCTATCAAGAAGATGAATTACAGATGGTTTTCATTTTCAATACAGCAAGTTTTAGAAAGAATCCAAAATTAGCTATGAAGGATTTGTATTAGTGAGACCATAAACCCAAGCTTGCCTAAAGGTGTGTATTGTGTTGTCTTCACCATGGAAATAAACTAAACTCATGTGTTGTACATATGTATGCCTCCATAAACCATTTATTGCGGGAAATCCAAGTTGCCTATCAAAAAATGTATTAGCGTTGGTTCTCTACTAATGTAGAACAAGTCGTTTTCAGGTTCACTCCTTAGGTATCAACATAGCGCGGGCCTATTTCTGGTCCAGGCAAAGGCCTAACAATGAACACATCTACACTATACATGTACATCCATCCCAACTTAGAAGCACCATGGCACACAATTTCTTCCATCTACACTGCCAGTGCATCTATCTGAATATTCTCACACAAAGTCAATCATACGTAGCAGCACACGAAGATGGGATAGTGCACCATGGGTTGCAGCAAGCGAGAGTTGCTTGGGAACGTTCCGGCAGTTCCAGCGAGGGGTGCATGAAGGGTTGCCAAGAATATCCCACGGGCGATTGCGGTTCAACGAAGTCGGCCTTGGCAGCATGTGATGTACATGCAGTTGGTAGTCCCACGGCTCAAGCGTATGTGCCAGCATGCATTACCTCTGAAGTATCCTGCAAGGCCAAACATTCATTCAACAAACAAACCATACAAACCATCTAAACGACAAGTTAGCAGCTTCAAATAATTTCTGACAAAAATCAAGACGATGAACAATGGGCAAACTACTTTTGACAGTCAGAGTTCCTTCAGTCGTCAATGATCCTTATAATCAGCAGAGGACTAACTGGATAAGTACATATTTTGATACAATAGAACGCAAACATCTGATTCAACAAAATATGGACAAAAATTTATAGAACAAAGAGAAGGGGGAGCAGAATAGTGCAGTTGGCAGAATTCAGCAGGAATAGGACAATTTGAAATGCACCTGAGTGTTTTGGGCATTCTTCATTTGATTTTTTCACACTTTGATGGCACCTAATAGCATACATACGCGAACTCTGATGAAACACCAGTCCTGGGTTAGGTGTTCTTGATTAAATCTGATCAATAGCCTTAAGCTGAGTTTAGATTCATTGTGTTTCATATAGAGTATTATCATAGTGAGAGTTTGACATACCACCTTCCTCGAAGGAATCTAAACTAATTATGTCACAAAAATGCTCGCAGAATGAAGTGAGATAATCACAATTGAAAAATACCACAAGAATTAGTTTGTACTAAGTGCTTATGTAGCCATCAAGGAATATATCAACATCGATTCACCATATAGAATTAGTCATTGTCGCCATCTCCAAAATAGTAGTTGCAGAAGTCAGTCGAAACTCATGTGATGAAGCCATACTAATCTGAATGTACATGTCGATTGCATGAAAGTAAATTCTTTAGCTTGTCATAAGGAAAATAATAAAATATACAATGAAATGAAAGTGTGCCCCTAGCTGCGCATATTATATGGACTGCATCAATGTACAGTACAATGCTTGAACAAACAAGCCATAATTCTCTAGAAAAGGACAGCTGAAACAGTACTAATAATCAGTTTAAGGTAGACATGCATAAAGATAGAAGAATCAACCTATTAAACATGGTCCAGAGTAAAAAGATGAGGGGAAGAAACAACCTATATTAACCAAAGTCCAAGTAACCTTTATGTACAGAATATCCATGTATGAAGCACATCCGAATCGGCATTGCTTTTCTCTACATAATTAATCCATTAATATGATAAAATGCTAACTACAGCTATTTCTTACAATAAACTCTGACAACAAATTCTCTATGAATGCAAACCTTATTGAAATTGCAGTGGCTAAACTAAGTGTGATGCATTTTTCTTGTTTCTTGCTGGTAGCTACCAAGTACATGAAGAAAGAGGAAAGTACAAAGGTCTTCCCCTGTGGCAATCCAATCAGGAGAAAGTAAGAGTTGGCCTTGTTTGCTGCATGCGTTTGCAAATCAGGGAGATGCAAATCACCACGTTAATCACAACTAACCGAGAAGCATGCACCTGCGACGACGGCCGAGAGATGGATGCAGTCGATGCTGGCGGCAAGGTCCTCGACAGCAGTTGTGCAGTTAAAGCCCGACAATCATCGTGGCCTCCAAGGCTAGGCCCAGATCTCCATCACCATTGCTGCCGCTACCAGACACCCGACCCTCCAACGCGTCCACCTAAGAGCGCTCCCCTCCCCTCCCGAATGCCTTGCCTCCCAGCGCCCTCCTCCATCTCTCTGGCATGGCTCCGCACCTCTCCACCTCCTTCTACGGCGACCTTGTGTGGGGAGGCGGCAAGGGGGAAGGTAGGAAGTAGAAGACAAGACAATAAAGATTCATAGATGGGACGAGAAGGAAAGGTTAATTAATGTGGTAAGGTTAATTAATTTAGATTTGATCTTTAGAGATTGACCGTGATTGATTCTTTGACGTATGGAAATATTAATTAATGTGATTGAGCGATTTATGGTAAGGTTAATTAATTAATATTTGATCTTTAAAGATTGACCGTGATTGATTCTTTCACATAAAGACATTACTAAATAATAACTTGCGCCAGCATGGAAAGTTCTGATTCATTCAGATTTTTTTCGTTGTGTGAGAGATGATGCGGAAATAAACCGATGGGGTGGTGGGAGGGGAAACGGAAAAAAACCGACGAAAGAAACCAGACGAAAAGTGGGGGACGAAAAAAAACCGTGGAGGCTATTCTACCAACTGCTCCATTATGAGTAGAGATACTTATAAGAACATGATTGCATAACCAAATTAAACATCCAATTACATAAGTGACTACACACATAACATCTGCACACACCCAAGTAAACAATTACATGCATACTAAACTAGGAGAAATGATCATCTAATCATCTACTTGTTGTTGTGACGACGCTTGCCATTGCTCTACTTCTAGTTGGATCCCTGGCCATTTTGGGGAAGAAGGAGGCACTTCCTCATGTCAACAATTCGTCTGTACATCTCGTTGCTCGTGTACGCCTCCTTGGCCGCGCACATAATACGTCTCCAATGTATCTATAATTTATTTATTGTTCCATGCTATTATAGTATTAATCTTGGATGTTTTATATGCAATTATATGCTATTTTATATCATTTTTTGGGACTAACCAATTAACCTAGTGCCTAGTGCCAGTTGCTGTTTTTTTGCTTGTTTTTCGCTTTTCAAAAAATCAATATCAAATGAAGTCCAAACGGAGAAAATCTTTGGATTAATTTTTCTGGACCAGAAGGGAGCCATGAAGGTTCGGGAGAAGACCAGAAGAGTCATGAGGGAGCGAATAAGCTCATAGGGCACGTCTAGGGGGGCACCCCCTAAGCTTGTGGGCCCCTCGTGGCACCTCTGGCCTAATTCCGCCTCTATAAATCACTACTAGGGAAAACCCTAGTAGTAGCGCTGGAAATAGTGCTAGTAGTAGCGCAGGTGGCCGCGCTACTACTACGGCCCTACAGCTAACTTGTAGTAGTAGCGTTTATCTGCCCCGCGCTACTGCTATATAGCTGTAGCGCTGGTGTCAAACCAGCGCTGCTAACTTGCCCGCGCTACTGCTTCCTGCTAACCAGCGCTACTACTAGTGTTACTAATAATATTTTTTGCTTCTACGTGTGTATTTGCGCTGTATTTGTACATGTTTTATACAGTAGTCTAGTCATATCATAAACATACAATATGCTCATCATATCATACGCATAATAGTCTCATCATATCATCACATCATCCAACACAAATGATGCCGTCTCTCCTCATAATCTCGATATAGCAATACAAGTTAAGTGACATGTCTCGAATACAAGCAACTGCATGTTCATCACATACACATGTTTCATCATCTATATCTAAACTAAGATATAGAAGAGAAGAGCGATCACTATGTGCAAGAGCGCAATAATGTAGTAGTTCTTGAGGTGCCGGTTACAATCCCTCTCTCGCACTAGCGTGAACCTCAAGTAACTATCTTCCACTTCGGCTCTGCTCTTGAACCCTCTCTGGCTGCCGCCCGAGAACCCCGACACCTGGGCCTGACACTCTGGCCACTCGTCGTATACTCCTGGAACCTTGCCTACATACATGGTGTAGCACTTCTTCACCATCGATGATCTATATACCTGCATCATCACATGATGAATTCATCGATAATATGCAACATAATATAGTTGAGCAACACGAAGAGTCAGAGTTAGCAAAAATAGAAGCAACATATCATAAACATAAATAACAAAGTTCATCGTACCCAAACTAATTAACTAGAGTGTTCTATGCTAGTTGAGGAGGACAGCTTAATTACATCACAAAGTTTTGTCGTGCATAAATTCAAAATTTTCATCATTGTGAAAGTAGTGACTAAACGGACACGTTGTCATATATCGTCAATCACTCCAACATGTCGTGCCATCCATCCAAATCAGGGAGGAAGGACCCAAGCTCCATGAAAGGCATGAGGTCGAGACGCTGAGCAGCAACGCGGGTTCGGACGTCTTCCCGCGACATTTGCCCTTCTTCGTAGAACATCCCGGTTTTTTCGACGACCTCCTTCATGATGACTTGGGCAAGTTCACGCTGAATGAGATAGAACTCCCCTTAGAGTCGATGATCCAGTACATTTCCTAGTATCTTGTCCTATTGCGGAATATTGGCATAGCCGGATTTAGGTGACATCCGAAGTTTCTTGCAATCCCTTCTATACTCCAGCATGTGGTGGATGACATAGAATCCATCACTGAGACTACCATTCGGTTGCTGGATGCAGCAGAAGTCGGTCTTATGGCCGAAGCAGGGCGCGCAGTTCTTTGTCGTCTTGACTGTGATCTCTCCACCCCGATGGCATTAGGTTAAGATAGCATTGTTGAGAATAACCTTGATGTGTGTGTAATCCTTTTTCTTTATGTTCTTCGACGAGTCCAAGTAAATACCATGGGAGAATCGCGGGTAAAGAATAATGAGGATGGCATGCCCCTCGCCGTGCAAAATAAGTATACCTCAAATTAGCCTCCACGCGTGCAAATGAATGATTGAAAATTACAAAATTATGTATGTATCATAGAGGATATCCGCGGATGACTTACATGGGATGATAAGGCAAGAGAATCATCTCCTTGTCCTTATTGGCGACCCTGAAATTGGCGATGTAGTTCCTCGCATATTCACGGTGCTCTGCGCAGACTGCCAAGAAGCTCTCGTGCATAAAGTACGGGTCCGTGACACAGATATAAGATATTTGCTCGCGCCTGATGATGTAATTAATGTACAAGGCATAAAGGTGGACAAACGTAAAATCCATATTTTTCATGTGAAACATGTCACAGATGTAATCAAATCGAAGGAAGAACTTATCCACGGGGAATATCTGGACGTGCAACCTTTGCTGCGGCTTGTTTACCACATAGAGCGGGTATCCTGGATTTTTTGAGATGATAAGGCTTTTCTCTCTCAATAGCACATCATCATGAAGTCTCCTTAGATCGCCATCTATGGCCTCTAGCATTCCCTTAGGTAGGATCGGATCACCAGGGACATGGAATTTCGCCGCACCTTTGATAGGTATACGGTCTGCAACCCGATGCTGTGGAGGCGGCTGGCTCATAGATGGAACTTTGGCACTAGTAGGGCCTTTCTTCGGTCTATTCCTATGCTCCTTTGGTACCAGAAGTGATCCTATCATACCGTCCCTGGCCACCGCCCCCAGTGTTGTCGGGCTCAGTATTGCACGACCCTCACGTTGTTGTTGCTGGGTTGAGGTGGCATCTGGAGGCGTGTCCTGCGAGGATTGTAGGAAGAGAGACTTCTTGCAATCAGCTTCAAGACGTTCCAGCTCCGGCAATTCAGGCTTCAATTCATCATGCTCAAACCCCGAGTCATACTGCTGAGCCATCAATCCTTCGTCTTCATAGCCGCCGGTATTGAGATACCGTAGAGGGTCATCATCCTCGTCCATGGCATCATCCATTGCTTCTTCAACGGTGGCGACGTCATCAGCCACTAATGGAGCCTCTTCCTCATGTCGTCCGCTATCACCCGACATGACAGGCACTGCTAATTGGGTAGGTGGGGTGTTGGTGTTCATACCTTGCTAAGGCTGCTTGGTTGTTGGTGTGCTCCCGGCCGCCTCCAGATGAAGGAGACTCTTCGGCCACAACATGACTCAACTCTTGCAATCGCCAAGCCGCAGCGGGGTCTCATCGTCATCTCCCCCTAGTGGTACCGGAGGAGCCAAATTCTCATGGACAGCTTTGACACTGGCCACGGAAACCTTCAAGACACTAGGGGGCATCGGCCGGTTGGGGAACAATTGTTCCTTCGGCTTCACTATCATCGCCTTTCCCACGCCCACCTTCTGGCCGCTGATGGTGTACAGTATGGTGCACAGGGTTTCGTTGGCCTGTGAAGACATGTCTGCGATGTGAGACATCTGAAAGGCAATGGAAACAGGAGATTATATATATATTGAAGAGGGCCGGTGTGATAGGTAGTTACCGTGAGGGCGTCGAGCTCAGCCAAAGATGAAGCCCCGCCGAGCATGTTAGAGATGGAGGACGGGCTGCTATGAGTAGGTGCGGGAGCAGGTTTGGGAACAGTTGCAGGAGCAGGTGCGATTGCGTGAGCAGGTGTTGGTGCAATGTTCACCGAGTTGCTCCTAAGGAAGCTGGGAAGGGGAAATTCCACTGCCTCTTTATATGGATGTTGCTTCACCCAACTGATGACAGCCGGAATCAAGGCACCAAACAAAGATACCATTTCCTCTCTGCAGGCAGCTACTGCTGCTTTGACTGCCTCGCTCACCAACTTAGGTCGTATCACTTCTTTGGTCTCAGCTGATTTCTTGTCGACCGCAATCTCAACCTTCTTGTCGATGTTCATTTCGTTTAACTTCCATCTCTACTTTCTCTCCTTGGCGTCCTCATGGTAGTAGTACTTCCACATGGTGCCGTCTCCGACGCCGTGCACGCATCCATACGACGGCCGCTTGTCCAATGGGAGTCCTTTCATTATGTTCAAGGCCCGGTTGAAAGGGGTGTCCCACTTGGGCCTCGCCATCGACTCAGACGATGAGTCGCTTTTGGCCGCAATCCTATGCTGCTCTTTCTACAAAAGAAATGTGGATTGTTTACAAATGTGACTAAACATGTAGTCGAATTGATCAGAAGCTAAAATAAGGAGGTAAATTAATAATTACCACCAATCTCTTGAACTCCCTCGTGGACGCATCCATTTCGAAAACCTTGTTGACTGGGTCCCACGTGTACCGGGCCCTGATGAAGTCATGCTCCGGCGGGACGGTGAACTCCGCCAAGGGGTCTAGGAGCCCCGGACTTTCATGTTTCGCGTCCTCCTTGGCCCATATGTGCCTCTTGCCCGAGTAACCACGGCTTCCCAGGCGGTGGTGCCCCATTTTCCTGTCTTGAAGCCCCTTCATGTACTCCGACTTTTCTTTGGCAGCTTCGACAGCACAAGCCGTCTTGAATATTTCAAACTATTCTTGCAGATTATCCTTTACAATCTCAGAGTAGGGTTCCTTTTTGCCGATCTGACTTTTCACCATTTCTTTCCAGGCGGACAACGCGCCACTAAACTTGCCCATGGCTTTATGGTTTATCTTCTTCTTTGCTGGGTCTAGCCACGGTGATGGATATTCAATTTCATCACGGACGGGGAACAAGAATCTCTGATGCAACTTCGTTAGGAGGAAGTGCTCCATATTTGGTATCTTCCTTAAGTTTTCGTCGTCGATGGTGGCGGTTTCCCATAGGATGCATTCTATTTGATTTCCATAGCAACTTCGCGCTTCCTCTGGCTCTGTTGGCTCGAAATTGCCGGGGTCCACCGCCGTGACCACCAGTCTTACGATGCCGAGCTGGTTTGGGCGCCGTATCCTCTTTGCTTTCTGTTCTTTACTAGCATCGGTGCTGGTATCGGCGCCGGTGGTGGTGCCGGTGCAACCGTCGGATGTAACAGGGGGCCTGCAATCGCCGTTGTCCGTCCAGATAGTCAAAAAAGTTGTGTGTCGCCTCATAGACGTCTTCGTAGTTACCAAAACCCCCGCCTTCATTGTTGTTAGCCATGTTCCCTATGATTAAGTCTGCTCGTTTAATTCTAAACCTAATAAAATGAATAATGACATAAAAAAGGCCTATGTTTTGCTGGAATGTTGATTCATTCCTGTTCTGGCAAATCTCGGGCACTCGATATGTCCTAGTTTGTAGCACAAGTCATGCCAAAATTCATGGAAAATTTTGGCATGACCTTTGCTAAAAAGTGGACAAATCGAGCGCCTGAAATTTGCCGGAACGGAAATGAATCAACATTCTGGCAAAACATAGGCCACTCAGAATCATTCCCTGCAAACAATGTTCAAATATCCGGCAAAACATAGAACACATGTACAAATATACATGTCCAAATTTCATAAGCTAATTCAAAAAATAAGTGCATAACAAAATTCAGTTAACTCCATCTCTCTCCCTCTCCCTCTCCCTCTCCCTCCCTCTCCATCTCTCTCTCCCTCTCCCTCCCTCTCCATCTCTCTCCCTCTCTCTCTCAAACTAGTGTTTCAGATATGCATTATTTGCAAAGTATTTAGGTGAATTTTGTACAAATGAAACTTACTTAGTAGCAAAATGTTGCCTTTAAACTATTTCAAATAAATTTTATTAGTATTTTTATTAAATGCCACCAAATTTTATTAGATTTTTTTTACGAAATGTCACAAAAATCAAACATGCTACCAAGGGTTCATACTAAAACCTAGGGTTCAAATTCTAAGCTAAAATGGTTGCATCTATATTTCCAATCCCTAGAACCCTAACCCTAGAATCTCCACCGAGGCAGACAGAGAGGAGAGGAGAGATAAGGAGGGGCGGGTGCCTTACAGAGGGGGTCGGGGCAGACACCGGCGGTGAGGTGGAGGTCGGGGGAGATGGGCGCGGCTGGAGGAGGAGGCGCCGACGACGTGGACGGCGACGGTGGGAGCGCAGAGAGCACCAAACGGTGATGGAGGGTGCGCAGAGGGCGACGACCGGAGAAGGAGGGCGCGCGGAGGGTGATGGCCGGAGACAGAGGGCGCACGGAGGGCGACGGCCGGAGACGACGGGCGACGGATGACGCGGCTTCGGAGTAGGAGGGAGAGGTTTGAGGAATGGGGAATTGGGGGAGAGGCCCGCGCGGGGGTAAGTCAAATGTAGCAGTAGCGCGGGTTGGTAAACCAGCGCTATAGCTAACTTAGCTATAGCGCGGGGTACGGACCAACGCTACTGCTATTCCGCACATTTTTCTTTTTATTTTATTTTCCCTTTTCTTTTCATTTTCTTTTTTTCCTTTCCCCTTTTTCTTATTTTTTCTATTCCTTTCCTTTTGTTTTCATTTCCTTTTTGTTTTCATTTTCTTCTTTCCTTTCTCCTTTTTCTTTTTCTTTTCTTTTCTGAAAGACGACCTCGCCAGAACCATGCATGGTGGGAAGAATGGGATACAGTGTATATAACTAAGGCGATATATATTACATCATTTGATCGATAACGGTTAAGTGCGTGTACAAAATAGGAACATATATATAAATGATGGTTTCTCAGCGTCGACGTTGTCGTTTCTGAGTGAGCTTCTTGCCTTTCTTGTTCGCTGTCGAACAATTGAGCCCCTCGTTGTGACTTTTCCTTTTCCATGGAGTACGATTTTTCTTAGGTAATGTAGTCTTGCTTCTTCTTTTGACATATGCTTCATCGTCATCGTCATCTTCCCTCATCGAGTCACCGTACTGGTTGTAGTCTTCCTTATTAGCGACTCCATCCATTTTGATGATGCTCCTTTTTCCTCTCCTCATGACAACACGGCTCGGATTGCTCGGGTCGGTTATGAAGAAGCATCGTGTCACGTGCTTAGCGTGTACTCATGGCTCAGTTTTGGCGATGACGTTCACAGTAGTAGCGCTCTTCTCGTCGGGTATAGACATGGTAGTGAAATACTGGTTTTCTCTTTCATCTGCCTTAGCCCATCTGACAGGAACATCGTCGCACTATGCAGTCTAGCATAGTCAAGCTCCCAGATCTCTTCAACCCTTCCATAGAATCTTTCAGTTGCGCCGCCGGTCATGCATTCCATCATCACCCCTGAGTTCTGGTAATCACTGTCTATGTCTTTGGCCTTCGTGTAGAACGTGTTTCTGTTGATATCGTATGCCTGATAGGTCACGAGGTAGGCCGCGGGGCCATGTGCTAAGGCGTGTATGCGCAATCCTTCCGCACTGCCCTCTTCCGGGTGATTAGCAAGAACATGCTCTTTGAACCAACGCAAGAAAGTGGAGTTGTGCTCTCTAGTAACTTCAGCGTCCGTCTTGTTTAGCCCCTTGTCACGGTACTTCTTTGTGATGGTTTCTTTGTGCAGTTCCACGAAAGGATCTACCACGTCTAGGTGTTGTAGCACTACTAAGTTTGCTATGTCCAAGTCGTTGCATCGACCCGAGCAGTCCACATGCAATTCCCTCCGGCCGTTCGTGTGACCTTCTCCTCCGAGCCTCCCAAGGTGCTTGTTGACGGGCAAACCAACAATAGGGTTTTTGCCGCCTAGATAATTCTCGTAGAAGGAGATGCACTCTTGGGTCAGATAGCCCTGCACGATGCTTCCATCTGGACGGGACATGTTACGAACAAATCCTTTGATGACCCCATTCATCCTCTCGAACGACATCATGATGTGAAGGAATGATGGCCAGAGGTCGATGATGTCATCCATAATGTGGACACACAGATGCACCATGATGTCAAAGAACGCGGGCGGGAAGTAAATCTCAAGCTCATTTAGTATGACAATGATCTCTTCCTGTAGCCTTCGGAGCTGCTTCACACTAATCGACTTTCGAGAGATAACATCGAAAAAGTTGTAGAGACCAGTAAGCATCTCACGGACGTGCTTGTCCATTATCCCTCTAAGGGCAACTAGAAGGATCTGCGTCATCATCACGTGACAGTCATGAGACTTCATCCCGCTGAACCTTTTCTTCTTGGTGTCTAGAAATCTGCTTATCTTCCCATAGTAACCGGAACTAACTTTGATTCCAGTAAGGCACTTGAAGAATTGATCGATCTCCTTTGGACTTAAGGTGAAGCAAGAAGGGGGGCAATAATTCTCTTCCTTCTTGTTGACTCTTTTGCCCATGTCCCCTGCCTCCGTCTCCGTCTCCTCCGACTTTTTATGAGGCGGCATGTGGAGATCTACCCTGATTTTCAAATCTTCCAAGTCTCCACTTGCCTAAGGCCCATCCTTGGTCTTATCCGGCATGTTCATCACTATTGCAAGCAAGCTCACAAGGACATTCTTCGTGATATGCATTTGATCAAGGCAATGAGGCTTGTCGAGTTTGGGACAGTACTCCAAGTCACAAAAAACAGACCTCGTCTTCCATACCTTGAACAGCGGCTCTGGCGCCTCTTTCATCTTTCCCGGCTTGGGGCACTATTCCCAGTTTTTCAACAACTCATTGATTTCGGCGCTGCTCCTCTTACGTGGAGGTCCTCGATGCTCAGCCTCACCATTGAATAGATCTCCACGGTTTCTCCATGGGTCATCCTTCTCGAGCCATCTTCGATGCCCCATGTACATGATTTTCCCAGAACCCTCCATCTTTTGTTAGCTGCTGAGACGTTGTATCATACATGCACCGGCTGCACCCGCAATATCCGTGGCACACCTGGCCTGCGACATATCCATAACCGAGATAGTCATGCGCCGTTGTTATCAGCGTGACTCTCATATAGAAATAGTCGTCTTTGCTGGCGTCCCATGTCTTGGCCGGTCTTTTCCATAACGTGTCTAAGTCCTCTTTCAGTAGCCCCAGATATAGATTAATATTATTTCCTGGTTGTTTCGACCCTTAAATCAACATGCTCATGTGTATGTACATTGACTTCATGCACAACCAGGGGGGAGGTTGTACATCAATACAAACACGGGCCATGTGCTATGGTTAGTGTTCTGGTTGCCAAACGGATTCATGCCAGCGGTACTCGCGCCAAGCACGAAGTTCCTGGCATCATCTGCGAAATATCCATATTCCGCGTTGAATGCTCGCCACTGGCTAGCATCCGCGAGGTGTCTCAGCTTCGGATCATCTCCGTCGTCGGGCTTCACCCTCTCCGTGTGCCAGCGCATGTGCTTTGCTTCCTTAGGATCTAAGAAATAACGCTGCAGACGGGGAGTGATCGGTAAGTACCATACAACTTTCTAAGGAGATTCCTTCCCGACCTTTTTGTATCGAGAAGCTTTGCACACCGGACAGCCGGTTTTTCTGCGTGCTCCTTCCAGTAAATGATGCAATCATTGATGCATGCATGGTATCTAATGTGGGGCAGATCAAGAGGGCACACGATCTTCTTGGCCTCATCGACACTAGTAGGACACAGGTTCCCCGCGGGAAGAACTTTATTATGTAGATACTTCAAATGCTCATCGAGGCTTGCGTCTCTCCATTTGTTTTTGGCCTTCGTCTTTAGAAGTTCAAGTGTGAAACTCAAGCAGGTCACATCGGGATCGCAATCGTCATACAATGGTGTCTTTGAGTCTACCTCCAGTTGCGCCAGCTTGGCATCCTTTCTAGAAGCAGCTCTGTCGCTAGTCGTATTCTTGCGAAGCAGGTCTCGAACATGAGGGTCCTACACGACTGAACTTAGTCATGTCGAAGACTGCGGCATATTCGCCTCTTCTCCGCTGTGTCCGGCCTCTTCTCCGTCATGTACGGACTCTTCCCCGCCGTGTACGGCCTCTTCTCCGCTGCCATGTCCTGCGCCCTCGTCTTCGGGTCCATCATCTTCGATCATCTCTTCTTCTAGCCCACTATCGTTATTGCCTGCCATGTGGACATCCTCATCATCATCTTCAATTATCCACCGAGTATAGCCATCCATGAAACCATGCATGAGCAAGTGCGCCTTCAAACTGCCATGGTCAAAGGGGTCCAAGATGACGATTAGTTTGCATTTTCTACACGGACATATAATTCCAGTCCGGTTATTTGGATACATGACTTGCACCGTGGATCGCAACCATATTTCCACCACCCTTCCACTGACCTTCATGATTGCATGCGCGGTATAATAAGCAAAAGAATTATTACCATGCATGCATATATATGCATATATCAAAGTCATACAAAAATTCGGCATGATCTTCCCTAAAAATAGGACATATAGAGTTTGCCCGAATTTCGCCAAAACAAAAATAAATCGACATTTCGGCAAAACATAAGCAACTCATGTCACGCATGATACGACAAATACAAATAGGCGGCAACTCATGCCACACGCACATTCCCACCATCATAGCACAAATACACATATTTCCATTCTTGCAAAGCACAACTTTTTACTCACCTATCATCCTGAGAGAGGGATCAAGCACACGGTAGATGGCCGGTGCCGCTATCTAGCTAGGGATCGAAAGTAGTGGACAAAGATGCATGGCTTACTTCTATAATGGGTAGATCTAGTTGGAAGGAGATGCTCTACCTAACTAGTGGAGAGGGAGGGAGAGCTAGCTAGTGAGACAAGGTAGGAGTGGAGAAAGGGAAGGAGGGAGAGACAAATAAAGTGAGGAAGAAGCTAGAGAGAAAGAGAGGTCATTAATGTAGGAGATGGTGGATGGGGGCATTAATGGGTAGAGAAGAAAGGTAGGAGAAGGAAGAACTAAGTGAGAGAGGTAGAGGAGGGAGAGGGCAAAGTGGGAGGGGAGGATGGGAGAAAAGGTGGCTGCTACGCGTAGCAGTAGTCCTGGATGGCTAACGACGCTACTGCTAAGCTCCATAGCAGTAGCGCACGTTGGTGGCCGAACCCTACTGCTAAGTTGGGCCCACCTGCTGGCACCGTGCACACATAGCGGCAGCGGTGGGCCACCGACACGCGCTACTGCTACAGGAATAGTAGTAGCGCTAGTTTATGCCGAACGCTACTACTATGGCCAGCCCTTGTCGGTGGCGATGGGACCACTTAGCAGTAGTGCTGCTCGTCTGTCCCGCGCTACTGCTACTTCACTACCTTTAGCGCTGGTTCGTACCACACGCTACCACTAAGTAGCAGTAGAGCTTCTCCCCTAGCCCGCGCTACTGCTAAAATTCTATCTAGAAGCTTTCTCCTAGTAGTGAATTCCCAAATATTCCCAGTATACCAGAGAGCCACCTGAAACACTTTTTCACCACCACAAGCTTCTGTTCTTCTGCGATCCCATCTGGAGGACTTTTTCGGCACTCTGCTGGAGGGGGAATCGATCACGAAGGGCTTCTACATCATCCTTGCTGCCTTCCTATGATGCGTGAGTAGTTCACCACAGTTCTATGGGTCCATAGCTAGTAGCTAGATGGCTTTTTTTCTCTCTTTGATCTTCAATATAATGTTCTCCTTGATGTTCTTGGAGTTCTATCTGGTGCTATCTTCTTTTGCGGTGTGTTTGTTGGGATCCAATGAATTGTGGGTTTATGATTTGAATATTTATGAGAAGTAATGGAGTCTTTTTTGGGCTTTATTATGCATGATTTTTATAGCTTTATATTTCTGTCTGATCTATCCGTTTGGTTAGGCCAACTAGATTGATTTATCTTCAGTGGGAGAGGTGCTTTGTGATGGGTTCAATCTTGCGGTGCTCTATCCCAGTGACAGAAAGGGACAAGACATGTATGTGTGTTTGTAACACCCTGATTTTTGGCCCTTTCTTTTTCTTTTTGATTTTCTTTGGTTTTGCTCTGATTTTTCTTTCATAGCAGTTCTATGGGTTTGAATCCTTGGAGATCATCATTCTTTCTTCTTTCAAGTGGTTCATCATTCTCAAATCTCCCAGAAGATCATGTCATATCTATTCTAGCCCAACCCTAAATTATTTTTCTTGGTAATATTCCTTTTCCTATTAAAGGAATAACCCTGTCTAACCTAGGTTGTGAAGCAACCTATATTTCTATCATTCCCAAAATTCCCACAAAATTCTCATAAATTCTTTGGGTCATATCTTCCACAGATATGTCCAAACCATTCCTTGTCTAGTTCAAAAATAATCCAACAATATTCATTTTCCCATGCTTTCCAGAATGAGAATTTGTGAAGGAAGTGCTATTTTTCTTTTCTTGATTGCCCGCAAATGTTTTAAGCAGTCTTTCCTATCCAAATCATTGGCACATGCCAAAATTCAGCTTCATTTGGCTAGTGAATCTTGCTCAGCAAATTTTCAAAGTTTCTACTTAGATGGAAGTCTTGTGAAAGAAGTGCTAGGTAGGCTTATCCAAATGAGTTAAAATTTTGCAAGCTCCTTCATATGATCAATCATTAATCTCCACCATATTTCAGCTCTATACAACAATCTATGTGATCACACCTTCAATTCTTTCCTTCTGGTCATATTTTCAGTGTGTGAAGCAACTATATTTTATATTGCTTCGTTATTGCTAAAAAGTTACCAGAGCATTCTACAACCTATATAACGTCTCTCCACCAAATTTGGGCTCATTTCATAAAGCCAATATTTCTCCTTAATTTTCTCAAGATTCTGTCTAGAGAAGACCACTGTGAAGCAAGTACCATTTTGGCAAGCCCAAATGGTATGAAATTTTTACAGTATATTCTTATGTCTAAATCATCATCCTCTGCCAAATTTCATCCCATTCCAATACTCTATGTGAGTGCAACATCCAATTCCATTTTCTGGATCAAATTGTCAGTTGTAAAGCAACTATGATAAATATTTGTTCAAATCTTTTCAAACTTCACAGGACTGTAGTCCTTCCTACCCTAATCATCGTTGAGAACATTCTTGGCCCTTTTACCCATCTATTTTTACCACAGATTCATACCCAAGTTTGCTACAGCAAACTTTCTCTGAGCTATCCAATCAACCCAAAGCTCATTTTGTTGATCCATAAATTCAGGGAGGCCCATTTTGGATGGACTACACACTGGACATGGTCATCCACGCTGAGTCACCATGCAAGCGTTGGAGCACATGGTGACTGTGCTACTGGCATGCTAGTGTGCGTGCTCTGCTCGCTTTGGCCGCGCCCCGCGTGTCGTTTTGCTTCGGGCCCTCTCTCCCCTACCGTCCCCTCGCAGCCCTAGTGCCGTCCACCCTCCTCCTCCTCCCACGTAGCTTGCTGGACCCCTCCCTCCCTCCAAAAGCCCCTCGTTGGCACCAGCCATCGCGTGCGCACGGGTGCACAGTGCGTCGTGGGGGCCAACAGCCTCTGTGCTCGCCCCGTCTTCTTCCTCCGCATCCCTTGCTCCACCCTCTGCTCCGGTGGACCTCCCCCCACTCCTCATCTATCGCTTCAGCAGCCCACGCGTTCGCGGCTTGTCTGATGCTGTGGCCACGCGTCGAGGATGGCCTGCGGCCGGCGACAATCGACCCTGGCTATATAAGCTCTCCCCGAGCTCGTCTCTCTTCACCACTCATCTCCCCCACCTTGCAATCGACCCCCTAGCCCTCTCAACCGAGCGCAAGCGACCTTCTTCCTTCGGTCTAGCAAAAGCTCCGCCGCTCGGCCTCTGCCTTGGCCAGCCTACTCCGGTGCCCCTCTGCCCTAGCCGGCACCACCATCGACCTCCTGGAGCTCCTTATATCCTCCCCAGGCTCTCTGGAGCCCGAATGCTCGCGGAGTCACCGGCGGCTGAAGCCCGCTGCTGCCAGAGATGAAGGGGGTGAAGCCGTCCGGCCATCTCCCGGTGAGCCATGGGTACGAGCAGCTCCGCCTCGGTCCGCCCAATCCATCCCCGCCGTCACCCAGCATCGTCGTGGCCTCCTCACCATTGTTCCATCACCGATGAGCCATGGTCCTCTGCTTCCCCCCCTCTCTCTCTCTCTCTCTCTCTCTTTAACAACTGACTAAGGGGCCCACCTGTTAGCCCCTCAGTCCCTCCCGAAGCGGTATCCAAGTAAAGGCGTATTCCTAGTTTACGCCTTCGACGCTAGCCCCTCTGGGTATTTTCTGGAAAATCATTTAAATTCATTTTAAATCCAGATTTGAGCAAACTTTGACCAAAATATCTTCTAAACTACAAGTCCAAATGAACTGATTCGTTTTGCATTATTTTTCTTTTGAGCTCTTTTATTTTCTGGTAGATTTTGGGATTTTTCTCTTCTGTCTAGAATTTCTGGACAGAAGAATATGCATTATGTGTTACTTACAAATGCTTCTAAAAATGTTTTTCCAGAGTGTTTTGTTGTGTGTATGTGAAGACCAGGAGCATTCCAACACTCCCTTGGAGCAAGGCAAGCCACACCCTCCATTTGCATGATTGCAATGCAATGCCATGGTTTATTTTATTAAACTTTATTAAAATATTGCATTAGGTAAATATGATTTTTCTCATGGCATTTCTTGGAGTAATATTGATCTTTCTACTGCCATGATGATGCTTGGATTATTTAGGGCTTATACCTTGCAAGTTTGAGGATGCCATGTTGCCATTGGATTATTAGGAGAAATTATTATTTTCAGCATGATCATATTGGATATTATGCATTGGAGTATTATTTGTATTTGATGCTATCATATTGATATATGGTTAATAATCTTGATATTACCAATGGATCGGTAGGATCATTTGTTTTGGATTCAACATGATCATATTTAATCTTGTCCCTTGGAGTTCATTATGATATGACTATATTATTGGATGGATATTGCTATGCCTTGGATCACAGGTTGATGTTGGAGTAACAGTTATCATAGATATACTTTGGGGACAAATTCCATCATTTTGTTGGTGAGGTGCCACCGAATCGAGCTCACTAGTGCAGCCACACTTGCCTGGATCGGGAGGCCCTAATTCGATCTATTGTCATGCCTCTCGCTGGTGCCTCCAACTAGGGAAGGTTATGTGCACGCGCTACCCTGGCCCGGTATGTAGCCATAACCTCGTGTTCCCAAGTTGTGTTGTAGCCGGGTGTCCCTGTTTGGGACGAGTTTATTTTGTTTTTCCACGGCGGTGGCCGGCCACGAACATGGCGGATGTCAAGAGTTGGCATCAGGGCAACCTAGGACAAAGCCCAAAGGGGAGTTTGTCAGAGTGGTCGGGGGAGTGTCATGCAATAGATTGGTTTTGTCAGAATGTCGTTGGTCCACCCGAATGGGAGCACGAGGCCATGAGTTCTGTGGTGTGGGTACAGTGTACTAACCTCTGCAGAGTGTATAAACTATCGATAGCCACGTCCTCGGTCATGGACACAATTCATACTAGGTCACATCATTTGATCAACACTCACGATGACGAAATGACTTATTAGATGACTTATATGTATATGTGAGCAAGTGACAGTTTGGTAGGATGCCGATGTTGATATTGGGATGATCTTGAGGGTGATCACCGGATTGTGATGTGATCCTGTGGTGATCACGAGGTGATCGAGGTGATATGTTGCTTGGCCGGTTACCAAGTGTGAGATGGTTCATGTGACCTGAGATGATGCTTCATCAGTTATTCTAGCATTACCATATCATGATTAACAGTTGCTTCCACATCATAGTAGTTGTTAATAACTTCACCTATTAATGCTATGTTGTTGTCTTGCCTTGATGCATTTGGTTGTTGTGAGCTTGCGAGTACATTCAAATTACTCACCTGGCGTGTCATGCCAGATTGCAGGTGATGTCATGACTGATTGCTTGTCGAGGATACCGAGCGTGCGATCTAGACGTGTCCCAGCCAGAGTCCCTGCAGAGTGGAGTTCATCACCATTGTTGTTGTTCCGCTGCTAGAAGTTATTCTGCTGCTAGCATAGAGCTACCTTAGCAGGCGTAGTGTCACTGTGCTGATGTAATCCTTTGTAACATCAGAACCCTTGTACCCTTATCATTTGTGATAAGAGCTGATTTGTTCTATGCCAAGCAATGCCATATTCCAGAAGACTTGATCTCTGGGCTGGAATATGGGGTGTTCCGGTTCCTTTGATCCGGGGTGCCACAGACTTTGGTATCAGAGCAGGTCTTGCTGTAGGACACCCTCGTCAGCGCGAGTAGTAGAAATCAGTAGTATAGAGTCTAGCCTATTTGCTGCATTTGATTACTACATTTGTTTATTGCATAGCATGCATATAGACTTATTATTTTGTTACTAACGGCTGATCTTGTGAGTGTAGCTGGCATCGGTTGTGATCTACTACAGCACAGCCCCGCATCCCTCTAGTTTCTGTTTTACCTTGTCTTCGGTGTTTGGCGTCAACTCTGTCCCAGCAAGATGATGCCAAGTGTTCCTGACACTGGTTGCAGGACTGGTGCCCAGGTGTCGCACGAGCATCATTTCTTCAGCCACACCTATCGTTTCGGTGGTAGAGATGCTTCTATCCCGGATCATGCCTTTCATCTTGTTGTTGTGGCAACCCTTACTGATCTCTGTTATCAGAAAAGGGCAATGTCCGCAGACCTTGCTTTTCACCGATTTCCTATCTTCCCACCTATTCTGTGGACGAGTATGGTTCCATTTCATCCGCTTGAGGATGATGTGACCGTGACATTCATGTCCCGCTACATGATCATCGAGTACGTCCTCACCTCCGAGCCAGTCAAGGATGCCACCTTGCTAAGCCAACACTTGGTGTAGCTATCTTTGCACCAACCCCTCTACACGATGAGCTATCTTCGTGCACATCGTCACAACATGTTAGATCGTAGTACCGAAGTTCCTGCGATATTTGTGTGCTTAAGTAGACATGCATATTGTTGTGGATAGCAGTAATATGTGATGTTGCTTGGGCGTTTGGTGTGTGCATTTGTTCGGCTGAGTTGTTTCTTTTGCTTCTTTTGGGCCTTCGGTGTTATCTTATTTCCCCTTATGAAAGTTGCTCATCAACCGACCCCAAACTCGAGTACTCTAGTACGCGACTTTGAAGTCCGACGGACGTGTCGCACCACAATCTGTGTGCACCGGATAGCCCAACCACGTGAACGGGTTTTCCCTCCCATCATCTTGTGGCTCGCATACTAGAGTAGTATGTACGCCCTAGCCGCACCTCGCTGCTGCTTCCTCATCATCTACCATCTTTAAACTAGCGCCTCCCAATTAAGCCCGAGGAGCCGGAAAAGCCTGGCACCGCATTGGGAATTGTGTGATATGGCTCTGGACGTAAAGTACTAGTAGTACTACTCTGTACCTTGTGGCGTTGCATGCACGGACTTCGCTCCATTATCCGCTATAAACTCTATAAAGAAAATTCCTCTTGACGCGATTTTTTTTCAAATGGAGGCAAAAGCTTCACCTCATCTCATTAATAAAGAAGGAAGGGCCAACAAAGAAAGTTCGATGAGATCCATTACACGTCCACAAATGGAAGCGAAAAGCCTAGTCTCGCTGTATCAAAGAACTCAAATGTTCTGCCCCCGCAGTAACCGTCGCTGATAAACAGGCTGCTAGAGTGTGCGTGAGAGGAGCGGCTAAGTAGGCCAGCTACACGCTTGAGTAGAGCAGGGAGAGTAAGCAGGTGTACTTTCCCTGCATTGATAGTACAGCGATGGTTCTAGAGAACAGTAGTACCCTCCACTTGTAACTGTAGCTCCTTGGCCTTTAGATTCAAGAGTTCAAAACTGGTGCACTATAGAAGTACAATAGACAATATATAGAGAGAAAGTATTACTGCTACAGTAGTACTACGTAGTGTAGTAAATAATAACCGCACCATCGCACTACCACTATGTGTGCCCGCATAACTTCCTTAATGAAGGGACGAGGCCCTGCGGTTACGCTCTTATCTCCTCCTCACCAGTTACCCTCCCCCCGAAGAGACAAAGCAGTTTGTCACTGCTGCCATGGATTCGCCAGGTGGTTCTCCTCCTCGTCGGGGCTGGGAGACCTTGGACAACGATTCTCTAGGAGAAATCGCATGCCGCTCTAACTTCCTCACCGCCGCAAGACTCGGTGGTTCCTGCACCAACTTTTTTAAGATGGTGCGTAAACAGGCTTGGGAGATGGCCATGCTTGTTGGTCTTCCATGCGTCCTCAAGGAGAAGGTTATTCGATGGGACAATCCATTGAATAGTCCACCGCTATGTGGCCGTGCTTGCATGTTGACTCTGCTAGAGTTGCCGACGATGAGAGGTAGTCGGATTTTGTCCGATGAGCAGGTCAATCATGGACTTTGACCATGTAGTGTATATTCTAAATATAGTACTTAGTTATTCCATCCCATAATTGCTCCGCTGCCCACCGTCTTATATATAGGTTTGGTTTGGTGCCAACGGAGATTGTCTTGCATACCTCTGGCCGGATACCACCATCATTTTGCACAACATCCACAAGAGTGCGGCCGTTCCCGTAGACCCCTTCTCCACCATTGGGATCAGCCTTCCGGACTGGCTGGGCTTGAATACGTATGATGATGCCTACATGAGATTGAAGAAGATAGCAATTGCGGACCCGCCGACAAAGCGACGCAGCTACGACGATTACTATCTCATCACAGTGTTCGACATAAGGATTGCCATCAATACAAATTGCCTTAACGGCAGAGGCTGGCACATGTTGGCCGCGGCAGATTTGTACCCCTACACGTTCGAAGACGCCGTGTGCCATGTAGGCCGCATCTTTGTGGTGACAAGCCGGGGGACTTGTTTCATCTGGTTGCCATCCTACGGTACGGGAGATTACAAACGGAATGCACAAACCATCATTTGCATCCCTAACGGTACTCCATTATTTTGCAGGGACCAGTCATCCCCCGATCAAAATAAGATCGCTGATCCTGGATGTGCATTTGCATTTGCATCCACGATTCGGTCTAACCTAGAACCTTGTAGCTGACTTTGGCATATTGGGATCAACTATCTTAGCAGTCGTTACCCATGGTACCACTGATGTGCAACATGGTCACACGATCTACCATGATCGGACCATCACCATCTACCTAGGTATTCCATTTTCTCATTGCTGTGTGTTAGAGTAGTAGTACTTGTTAGTTCTTTTCGTTTCTTGACTGGGACATGTGTACTAGTACTAGTACTACAATTTAGTATTAGATTTTTTTTAACCCTCTCGCCTTCTCTTTCATTGTAGTACTTACTAGTACTAGTACTTTTTACATTGGAGGACGCGTATAGCTAGGCCCTTGAAGACTTGAACCCACTAGCTCCTAACATTTTTATTTTTCCATGTCTTACTATGTCAGCCATGTAGCCAAGAGTGGCTATATATAATAAGCCGGTTATTTTGCTTCCTCTATACTGGAGTAGTACTACTTGCTGCACAATATTACTGACCGCCATATTTGAGCACAACATTATCATGCATGGACCTTGAGCATGTATGTCACCATGTGTCCAGATCTGAGATGTCGCGTGTACCAGATGAACGACGCTGAGTTCGACCCTCGTGATGCTATGTGGGTGCCAAGGAACAGTCTTGGAGAGTACTCGCTTTTCATTGGGGACAGCTACCTGTCGGTGCGATGAATATCAGCGTTTGTTGACCGGACACATACACAGGCGTGCTGACGATCACACACCCAGCACCAGCGTGTAATGCAAGGCCAAGCCAGAGAAGCCGCTCTTCGTGAGATCAAGGAGAGCATTAAGAAGAGCAAGATAGTAGGATATCACCTTGGGAAGGGCTCCCTTGCTGGGCAGGAGAGCCCAGCCAGGTCGAGACTGCCCCGAGGATAAGTCCAGAATTGCCCCGGCAGGCTTGCAGGGGCCGCCAAGACCAAACCCCCACCAAGACACCACCGCTCCACAGCTCCATCGCACCACGACGCCAGTCACTTATCGATGCAGTGTCGAGCCCCCCAGGTGACTAAGCGGCTCTCACTAAGCACGTGGAAGTTTGCTGGAAGACAGTTCACGCCCATTTGACACCCGTCCAGAATCGTGTCAAGATGATAAGCAAAGGTTATCTAAGCGGCGATATAAGCTTGCCGGGGACGCACCCCCGCACGCCACCTAAGGAAGCATTTATGGAATTTTGTCCTAAGTGCCAGAGTTAGTTATGATAGCACTGTTGGCTATCTAATCACAAGATAATGTCCATTTTGCCACTGTGGTTACCCCTTGAGCTATAAAAGGAGGTCCAAGGCAACCAAGAGAAGAATTCAGACCCTCACACACTTATACTTGTGTAGCAGCTCTCCCCGAGGCAACCTTGCCGGGTTTGAGTGTTGCGTGTCGTCGTGTTCCTCCATCCAATCCACCAAAGCAGGAGTAGGGTTTTACGCTTCTCAGCGGCCCGAACCTGGTTTAAAACCACCAAAGCCTCATCGTCATGCTGCCTCATGGCATCCGCTCTTTGTGCAACATGATCTCCCCCCTACCGAACCACAAAGGGGCCCGTGGCCCCATAGGTGATCGTGTCCACCCATGACATCTTTGGCGCACCAGGTAGGGGGAATCGCTTGCGCAAACCCGAAGTTGTGAATAGCGCGTCGATCTTCATCATCGTCTTCTCCGCCCATGGCACCCAAGAAGAAACCCGGCACAACCACACATCCCTCCACTTCGAAGGCCCCCTCGCATGCAGCCGCGGACGCCATAGCCGCCACGACAGTGTTGGATGAGGCGGGTACCGCGGGTGACGCGATCGGCGCAGGCGGCGTCGTTGTTGTGTCCCCTGTGGCCGAAGCCGGAGAAGGAGACGCCAGGGCTGGGCAGCATCAGCAGCATCCTGACGAGCTTGGCCCAGAAGCCGTGGGTGGATGGAATGCCCAGTCTCTACCTCCCCGCCGCACTAGCGGGCGCAGTCGCAACAGCGACGTCCCCTCCAGCGCAAGCCGCAATCCTCTAGTTACGCCCGCCACCGGCGCGGCCGCAAGGCACACACCTTGCCTAGAGCAAGATAGGCAAGACGGAGCGCCGAACGAGTCCGCGGACCCCCAAGCACGGCCCACTCATTGCCAGATCGCCTTGGCAATCGGTTCATGGCGGCAAGAACGCGGCGACGCTCCTGCTGGTTCCTCCAGGAGTCGAGCGACGTCGCGGTCTGCCTCGTTAGCCATGCCAAGCACAGCCTCAGAAGCAATGGCGCCGGCCCAACTCCTGTTGAATTTTCCACCGGCGGCTGACAAGATGGATGAATGGAGGGCCACCATCCAGAGCTTGATTAGCTTTGCTGAAGCCGGTAAATCACTACATGCGGAGCCATCATGATGCCCGCGAACGACAACGGCGGCCCGAGCTGATGGCCGTGTCGAGGGGGCTACACCAACAGTGCAATCCCCTCCACGATAGCAGGCCCAGAGGCAGCCTCAGGAAACTCAACGTGTCGATGAGCCCGACGAGATGTCGATGGCTTCGTCTAGCCCACAAACCCACCAGGATCAGCGACGGGTTCTGGAAGACCAGCGGAAGGAAGACATGCGCGTCACCATAGAGCGACGTGAGGAGGCACACCGTCAATCCAACAGACGCAATGGCCTAGACGTTGACGAACCCGTGCCCAGTGTCGGCGGGTACTTGCCTTACGAGATTGGGTGCCCTACCTTCACTCGTGAGCTGCGGCAGGTCCGCTGGCCATCTGTCTGAGCCTTCAAGCCTGAACTGCCAGAGAAATACGACGGAAAGATAAACCCGACAGAGTTTTTGGGCATTTACACGATTGCCGTTCAAGCCACCGGGGGCAGAGATGAGAAGGTGTTCGCCAACTAGTTCCCTTTGGCGCTCAAGCCATATGTGAGATCATGGCTGATGCACCTGCCGGAAAACTCCATTTCATCATGGGCTGACTTGTGCAATGAGTTTGTTGGTGCCTTCATGGGTGGCCACCAAGAGCCTGGACAACCCAGTGACTTGCAAGTCCTTCCGCAGAAGGAAGGGGAGGGTTTGCATAAATATATACAGAGGTTCAGTCGAGTACACTGAAACATCCCAGAGATACACCCAGTAGCCATGATTGTCGCGTTCCATTCGAACATGCGCAACAGGAGGATGCGAGCCAAAATGAATGTCCGGCTGCCCAAGACCATCAACGATTTGTACACCTTGGCGGATAAGTGTGCTTAGGCTAAAGAAGGAAGGCGACTTCCCAGAGAGGAGGCTGGTGTCGAGATTGATTCAGATGATGACAATGATGCCGCCAACCCGAAGAGGAGAAGCCGGAGGCGCAATAGGAAACGCGAGGAGAAGACTGTATTGGCCGTTGAGAGTTCTGGTGATCTCAGTGCCGGCAAGAAGGGCAAAACCGAGGCCCCCGGCAAGGGAGCTGCCACATGCGGTGATTGCCGGGAGGCCGCGACAGCGAAGAAAGCCGGGAAATCTGACGGGCCATACTACAAAATCCACCGCACCAAAGGTCATGATCTCCAAGAGTGCCGCCAAGTTGAGCATCTTGTTGAGAAACAAAAGGCTGAATACGAGAAGCATGACAGGGAGAGAGGCTAAGAGGGTGCTGACGGAAAAGGCCATGGTGGTAGAGGGGGCCGCCGCGGCAAGGCCCCGCAGCAAAAGGAAAAACCTGCTAGAGGCCGTGAAAAGAGAGAAAGAGACAATGGGAGTGATGAAGAGGATGAGGAAGAAACAAGCGAGCAAGAATTCCAAAAGGCAACCGAAGCCATGTGTGTTGATGGGGGTGCATCTTTGCACTCCTCTCATCGCCAGCTCAAACAGTGGGCGCGTGAGGCCAACACCGTGGAGCCAGCTGCGGACTCCCAAAGGCCACTTAAATGGTCCCGCACACGTATCATCTTTGACGAGGAGGATCACCCTGACCGCACCACTGCGGTTGGGTGTTTGCCGTTGTTGGTTTCCCCGACAATCCGCAACCTCAAGGTAACAAAGATGCTAGTTGATGGTGGGGCTGGGCTGAACTTAATCTCCCCTAGAGTGGTTGGCAAGCTACAGATCCCTGACGAGGAGCACAAGGCTACGGGCACGTTCCAAGGAATCAACCCTGGTAGGAGCCGGCCTAAGGGGAAGGTTACATTACCTGTGGCATTTGGCGGGGAACTGAATTATCGAACTGAGAGAGTCGTGTTTGACGTTGTTGATCTTCCTTTGCCTTACAATGGAATTCTTGGTCGTCCGGCTCTGGCAAAATTCATGGCAGCATCCCATTATGCCTACAACACCTTGAAGATGCTAGGGCTGATGGGTATCATTTCCATTCCATCAGATAAGAAAGATGCAATTATATGTGTGGACAAGATGTATCAGGACGCGGTAGCAGCTGAGGCCACAGAAACCCCAGCTCCCGCCAAAGAAACAAAGAAGGGGAAGAAGGCTAGCAGAGATGTCGGCAAGGACTCCGGGAAGCACGCCTCTCCAGAGTGCGCTGCGCCTGTTGACGACCTGCTGGAGAGTTCCACTAGCAAAAGATCCAAGGTTGCTTCACCTGCTGTGAAAAGGGTCCCAGCGAGGCAGGATGGCGTTGATGGTACATTCACCATCAGCGCCACCCTTGATGACAAATAGGAAAGAGCGCTCGTTGCCTTCCTGCGGGCGAATGTCGATGTGTTAGCTTGGCAACCATCTGACATCCCCAGTGTTCCCAGGAAGGTAATCGAGCACCACCTTGCTATCTGCCCTCACGCTCGGCCCATCAAGCAGAAGGTCAGAAAGCAAGCTTTAGAATGGCAGTAGTTCATTGCCGAGGAGATCAAGAAACTTGAAGCAGCTGGTTTGGTCATAGGGGTGCTGTATCCAACTTGGTTAGGAAACCCAGTGGTAGTGCGCAAGGAAAACGGGAAATGGAGGCTGTGCATTAATTTCACTGACTTGAACAAAGCCTGTCCAAAAGACCCTTTCCCCCTGCCGCACGTTGATCAAATTGTTGATTCCACTTCCGGGTATGATTTGCTTTCTTTCTTGGATGCGTACTCCGGGTACCATCAGATATTTATGGCCAAGGAAGACGAAGAGAAAACCGCGTTCATAACTCCATGTGGCACGTACTCCTTTGTGCGTATGCCTTTAAGGTTAAAGAGCGCTGGATCCACTTTTGCGAGGGCAGTACAGATTGGTTTCGAACCCCAGCTGCACCAAAACGTGGAAGCTTATATGGATGATATAGTTGTCAAAACCAAGGATAAAGCAACACTCATTCAGGAATTGGAAGAGACCTTTGCAAACTTGCGCAAGATGAATTTGAAGCTAAACCCCGAGAAATGTGTGTTTGGTGTCCCATCCGGCAAGCTCCTTTTTATTTGTGTCCCAACGGGGAATAGAGGCCAATCCTGACAAGATCAAAGCAATCGAGCAAATACAAGCGCCCAAGACAGTGAAGGACATGAGGCGTTTGGCTGGATGCATTGCCGCACTAAGTAGGTTCATCTCCAAGTCTGCTGAGCGCGCCTTACCTTTTTCCAAAATCTTGAAAAAGGCTAGCCCGGTGAAGTGGACCCCGGAGGCAGAAGCAGCGCTGCAAGACCTGAAAACTTACCTTTCCTCTGCTCCCACCTTAGTCGCGCCTAAACCACAAGAGCCGTTGTTGCTATACTTAGCTACAACGAATCAAGTGGTTAGTGTCAGATTCAGGGCTCCGCAGACCCAAGAAAGGTTGGAACTCAGGGGCGTGAACGAAGGATCTCGCTTCACAATGACGCTAGCTCGCCATACCCATGGCCTGATCTCGACGAGTATGCATGATCGTGCAGAAGGTGAAGGAAATATGCCCTAGAGGCAATAATAAAGTTGTTATTTTATATTTCCTTATTCATGATAAAGGTTTATTAGTCATGCTAGAATTGTATTGATCGGAAACTTAAATACATGTGTGAATACATAAGCAAATACTGTGTCCCTAGTAAGCCTCTACTAGACTAGCTTGTTGATCAAAGATGGTTAAGGTTTCCTAACCAAGGACATGTGTTGTCATTTGATAATGGGATCACATCATTAGGAGAAGGATGTGATGGACAAGACCCATCCGTTAGCTTAGCATATTGATCGTTCAGTTTATTGCTATTGCTTTCTTCATGTCAAATATATATTCCTTCGACTATGAGATAATGCAACTCCCGGATACCGGAGGAATGCCTTGTGTGCTATCAAACGTCACAACGTAACTGGGTGATTATAAAGATGCTCTACAGGTATCTCCAAAGGTGTTTGTTGAGTTGGCACAGATCGAGATTAGGATTTGTCACTCCGAGAATCGGAGAGGTATCTCTGGGCCCTCTCGGTAATACACATCATAAGCTTGCAAGCAAACGACTAAGGAGTTAGTCACAAGGTGATGTATTATGGAACGAGTAAAGAGACTTGCCGGTAACGAGATTGAACTAGGTATAGAGATATCGACGATCGAATCTCGGGCAAGTAACATACCGATGGACAAAGGGAATTACGTATGTTGTCATAACGGTTCGATTGATAAAGATCTTCATACAATATGTAGGAGCCAATATGGGCATCCAGGTTCCGCTATTGGTTATTAACCAAAGAGATGTCTCGGTCATGTCTACATAGTTCTCGAACCCGTAGGGTCCGAACGCTTAACGTTCATTGACGATAAATTGTTATATGAGTTATATGTTTTGGTGACCAAATGTTGTTTGGAGTCCCGGATGAGATCACGGACATGATGAGGAGTCTCAAAATGGTTAAGAGGTAAAGATTTATATATAGGACGATGGTATTTGGACACCGGAAGTGTTTCGGGACGTACCGGGAAGGAATCGGGTCACCGGAAGGGGTTCCGTGCACCCCCCGGCAAGTTATGGGCCTTATGGGCGAAAGGAGGGGACATACCAGCCCACAAGGGTGCTGGTGTGCCTCCTCCCTTGTTTGGCCAGCCCTAGGGAAGGAAAAGGGGGAGGGCTAGCCCCTCCTGCCTTTCCCTCTCATGGGAGAAAGGAAAGGGGGGGGGGGGCGCCACCCTCCCCTGCCTTTCCCCAGGCTCCAAATAAGGAAAGAGGGGGGCGCGACTTGGGAGGGACTCCAAGTAGGATTCCTCCTACTTGGGCCTCCTTTGGCTGCTCCTCCCTCCCTCCCTCCCACCTATATATATGTGGGAGGGGGCGCCACACAAGGACACAACATTGTCTTAGCCGTGTGCGGCGCCCCCGTCCATAGTTTTCTCCCTCGATCATATTTTCGTAGTGCTTAGGCGAAGCCCTGCGGAGATCGCATCACCATCACCGTCACCACAACATCATGCTATTGGAACTCATCTACTACTTCACCCATCTTGCTAGATCAAGAAGGCGAGGACGTCACCGAGCTGAACATGTGCATTACGCGGAGGTGCCGTGTGTTCGGTACTAGATCGGTTGGAGCGCGAAGAAAGATCAACTACATCAACCGCGTTGTTAAACGCTTCCGCTTACGGTCTACGAGGGTACATAGACACACTCTCCCCCTCGTTGCTATGCATATCCATGGGTAGATCATTGCGTGTGCATAGAAATTTTTTTGTTTTCCATGCAACGTTTCCCAACAGTGGCATCATGAGCCAGGTCTATGCGTAGATGATATGCACGAGTAGAACACAAAGAGTTGTGGGCAGTGATAATCATACTGCTTACCACCAATGTCTTATTTTGATTCGGCGGTATTGTGGGATGAAGCGGCCCGGATCAACCTTACATGTCCACGCACATGAGACCGGTTCGACCGACTGACATGCAATTAGTTTTGCATAAAGGTGGCTGGCGGGTGTCTGTTTCTCCTACTTTAGTTGAATCAAATTTGACTACAGCCGGTCCTTGAAGAAGGTTAAAACAGCAAACCTGATGAATCACCATTGTGGTTTTTGCGTAGGTAAGAACGGTTCTTGCTAGAAGCCCGTAGCAGCCACATAAAACTTGCAACAACAAAGTAGAGGACGTCTAACTTGTTTTTGCAGGGCATGTTGTGATGTGATATGGTCAAGATATGATGTGATATATGTTGATGTATGAAATGATCATGTTTTGTAATATCGACAACCGGCAGGAGCCTTAGGATTGTCTCTTTATTGTATGAAGTGCAAACGCCATGTAATTGCTTTACTTTATCGCTATGCGTTAGCAATAGTTGTAGAAGCAATAGTTGGCGAGACGACCCCGATGCAACGATGGAGATCAAGGTGTCGAGCCGGTGACGATGGAGATCATGACGATGCTTTGGAGATGGAGATCAAAAGCACAAGATGATGGCCATATCATGTCACAGATTTTGATTGCATGTGATGTTTATCTTTTATGCATCTTATTTTGCTTAGTACGGCGGTAGCATTATAAGATGATCCCTTCACTAAATTTGAAGGTAAAAGTGTTCTCCCTGAGTATGCACCGTTGCTACAGTTCGTCGTTTTGAGACACCACGTGATGATCAGGTGTGATAGAATCTACGTTCACATACAACGGGTGTAAGACAGTTTTGCACATGCAGAATACTTGGGTTAAACTTGACGAGCCTAGCATGTACAGACATGGTCTCGGAACACTGGAGACCGAAAGGTCGAACATGAGTCATATAGTAGATATGATCAACATAGAGATGTTCACCATTGATGACTACCCCATCTCACGTGCTGATCGGACATGGGTTAGTTGATATGGATCATGTATCACTTAGACAACTTGAGGGATGTTGATTTAAGTGGGAGTTCATTAGTAATTTGTTTAATTGAACTTAATTTATCATGAACTTTGTCCTGATAGTATTTGCAAATCTATGTTGTAGATCAATAGCTCACGATATAGCTCCACTATTTCTGATATGTTCCTAGAGAAAACTAAGTTGAAAGATGATGGTAGCAATAATGCGGACTGGGTCCGTGATCTGAGGATTATCCTCATTGCTACACAGAAGAATTATGTCCTTTATGCACCGCTAGGTGACAGACCTGTTGCAGGAGGAGATGCAGACGTTATGAATGTTTGACAAGCTTGGTATGATGACTACTTGATAGTTTAGTGCGCCATGCTTTACGGCTTAGAACCGGGACTTCAAAAATGTTTTGAACGCAACGGAGCATATGAGATGTTGCAAGAGATGAAATTGGTATTAATACTCATGCCCGTGTCGAGAGGTATGAGACCTCTGACAAATACTTTGCCTACAAGATGGAGGAGAATAGCTCAGCCAGTGAGCATGTGCTCAGAATTTCTGGGTACTACAATCGCTTGAATCAAGTGGGAGTTAATCTTCCAGATAACATAGTGATTGACAAGAGTTCTCTAGTCACTATCACCAAGCTACTAGAACTTCGTGATGAACTATAATGTGCAAGGGATGACGAAAACGATTCCCAAGCTCTTCACGATGCTGAAATCGATGAAGGTAGCAATCAAGAAAGAGCATCAAGTGTTGATGGTTAACAATACCACTAGTTTCAAGAAAAAGGGCAAGGGACAAAAAGGAAACTTCAAGAAGCACAGCAAACAAATTGCCACTCCCATGAAGAAGCCCAAAAGCTATACCCAAGCCTAAAACTGAGTGCTTCTACTGCAAAGGAAATGGTCACTGGAAGCGGAACTACCCCAAATACTTGGCGGATAAGAAGGATGACAAAGTGAACAAAGGTATATTTAATATACATGTTATTGATGTGTACTTTACTAGTGTTCATAGTAGCCCCTGGGTATTTGATACTGGTTCAGTTGCCAAGATTAGTAACTCGAAACAGGAGTTGCAAAATGAATAGAGACTAGTTAATGACGAGGTGACGATGTGTGTTGGAAGTGATTCCAAGGTTGATAAGATCACCATCGCACACTCCCTCTACCTTCGGGATTAGTGTTGGACCTAAATAAATAAATGTTATTTGGTGTTTGCGTTGAGCATGAATATGATTGGATCATGTTTATGCGATACGGTTATTCATTTAAATCAGAGAATAATTGTTGTTCTGTTTACATGAATAAAACCTTCTATGGTCATACACCCAATGTAAATGGTTTATTTAATCTCGATCGTAGTGATACGCATATTCATAATATTGATGCCAAAAGATGCAAAGTTGATAATGATAGTGCAACATATTTGTGGCACTGCCGTTTAGGTCATATTGGTGTAAAATGCATAAAGAAACTCCATACAGATGGACTTTTGGAATCACTTGATTATAAATCATTTGATACTTGCGAACCATGCCTCATGGGCAAGATGCCTAAAACTCCGTTCTCCGGAACAATGGAGCGAGCTAATGACTTATTGGAAATAATACATACCGATGTATGCGGTCCGATGAGTATTGAGGCACGCAGCGGGTATCATCATTTTCTGACCTTCACAGATGATTTGAGCAGATATGGGTATATCTTAATGAAACACAAGTCTGAAACATTTGAAAAGTTCAAAGAATTTCAGAGTGAAGTGGAGAATCATCGTAACAAGAAAATAAAGTTTCTACGATCTGATCGCGGAGGCAAATATTTGAGTTACGAGTTTGGCCTTCATTTAAAACAACTCACGCCACCTGGAACACCACAGCATAATGGTGTGTCCGAACATCGTAACCGTACTTTATTAGATATGGTGTGATCTATGATGTCTCTTACGAATTTACCACTATCATTTTGGGGTTATGCATTAGAGACAGCTGCATTCACGTTAAATAGGGCACCGTCTAAATCCATTGAGATGACACCGTATGAACTGTGGTTTGGCAAGAAACCTAAGCTGTCGTTTCTTAAAGTTTGGGGATGCGACGCTTATGTCAAAAGGCTTCAGCCTGATAAGCTCGAACCTAAATCGGAAAAGTGCATCTTCATAGGATACCCTAAGGAAACTATTGGGTACACCTTCTACCACAGATCCGAAGGCAAGATCTATTTTGCCAAGAATGGAACCTTTCTAAAGAAGGAGTTTCTCTCGAAAGAAGTGAGTGGGAGGAAAGTAGAACTTGATGAGGTAATTGTACCTTCTCTCGAATTCGAAAGTAGCACATCACAGAAAACCGTTCCCGTGATGCCTACACCAACTAGAGAGGAAGCAAATGATAATGATCATGAAGCTTCAGATCAAGTTACTACTGAACCTCGTAGATCGACCAGAGAAAGATCCGCACCAGAGTGGTACGGTAATCCTGTCCTAGAAGTCATGTTATTAGACCAAGGCGAACCTATGAACTATGAAGAAACTATGATGAGCCCAAATTCCAACAGATGGCTTGAGGCCATGAAATCTGAGATAGGATCCATGTATGAGAACAAAGTGTGGACTTTGGTGGATTTTCCCGATGATCGGCAAGCCATAGAGAATAAATGGATCTTCAAGAAGAAGACTGACTGTCTACAAAGCTCGACTTGTCGCGAAAGGTTTTCGACAAGTTCAAGGAGTTGACTACGATGAGACTTTCTCACTCGTAGCGATGCTTAAGTCCTTCCGAATCATGTTAGCAATTGCCGCATTTTATAATTACGAAATCTGGCAAATGGATGTCAAAACTGCATTCCTTAATGGATATCTTAAAGAAGAGTTGTATATGATGCAACCAGAAGGTTTTGTCGATCCTAAAGGTGCTAACAAAGTGTGCAAGCTCCAGCGATCCATCTGTGGACTGGTGCAAGCATCTCGGAGTTGGAATATACGCTTTGATGAGGTGATCAAAGCATATGGTTTTATACAGACTTACGGTGAAGCCTGTATTTACAAGAAAGTGAGTGGGAGCTCTGTAGCATTTGTAATATTATATGTGGATGACATATTGCTGATTGGAAATGATATAGAATTTCTGTATAGCATAAAAGGATATTTGAATATAAAAAAATCAATGAATGACCTCGGTGAAGCTATTTACGTATTGAGCATCAAGATCTATAGGGATAGATCGAGACGTTTAATAGAACTTTCACAAAGCACATACCTTGACAAATTTTTTAAGAAGTTCAAAATAGATCAGTCGAAGAAAGGGTTCTTGCCTGTGTTGCAAGGTGTGAAGTTGAGTAAGACTCCAAACCCGACCACGGCAGAAGATAGAGAGAGAATGAAAGTCATTCCCTATGCCTCGGCCATAGGTTCTATAAAGTATGCCATGTTGTGTACCATACCTGTTGTGTACCTTGCCATGAGTTTGGCAAGGGGGTACAATAGTGATCCAGGAGTAGATCACTAGACAGCGGTCAAAATTATCCTTAGATGCCTTAAAGAGGACTAAGGAAATGTTTCTCGGTTATGGAGGTGATAAAGAGTTCGTCGTAAAGGGTTACGTTGATGCAAGCTTTAACACCGATCCAGATGACTCTGAGTCTCAATCTGGATACATATTGAAAGTGGAAGCAATCAGCTAGAGTAGCTCCATGCAGAGCATTGTAGACATAGAAATTTGCAAAATACATACGGATCTAAATATGGCAGACCCGTTGACTAAACTTCTCACACAAGCAAAACATGATCACACCTTAGTACTCTTTGGGTGTTAATCACATGGCGATGTGAACTAGATTATTGACTCTAGTAAACTCTTTGGGTATTGGTCACATGACGATGTGAACTATGGGTGTTAATCACATGGCGATATGAACTAGATTATTGACTCTAGTGCAAGTGGGAGACTGAAGGAAATATGCCCTAGAGGTAATAATAAAGTTGTTATTTAATATTTCCTTATTCATGATAAAGGTTTATTATTCATGCTAGAATTGTATTGATCGTAAACTTAAATACATGTGTGAATACATAAGCAAATATTGTGTCCCTAGTAAGCCTCTACTAGACTAGCTTGTTGATCAAAGATGGTTAAGGTTTTCTAACCACGGACATGTGTTGTCATTTGATAACGGGATCACATCATTAGGAGAATGATGTGATGGACAAGACCCATCCAATAGCTTAGCATATTGATCGTTCATTTTATTGCTATTGCTTTCTTCATGTCAAATACAAATTCCTTCGACTATGAGATTATGCAACTCCCGGATACCGGAGGAATGCCTTGTGTGCTATCAAATGTCACAACGTAACTGGGTGATTATAAATATGCTCTACAGGTATCTCCAAAGGTGTTTGTTGAGTTGGCATAGATCGAGATTAGGATTTGTCACTCCGAGTATCGGAGAGGTATCTCTGGGCCCTCTCAGTAATACACATCATAAGCTTGCAAGCAAACGACTAAGGAGTTAGTCATGAGGTGATGTATTACGGAACGACTAAAGAGACTTGCCGGTAACGAGATTGAACTAGGTATAGAGATACGGACGATCGAATCTCGGGCAAGTAACATACCGATGGACAAAGGGAATTACGTATGTTGTCATAACGGTTTGACCGATAAAGATCTTCGTAGAATATTGATTGCGGCTAGAACTACGTCGGTATTTCCCCAAAGAGGAAGGGATGATGCAGTACAACTACGGTAGGTATTTCCCTCAGTGATGAGACCAAGGTTATCGAACCAGTAGGAGAACCACGCAACACTACGTGAACGGCACCTGCACACAAAGAACAAATACTTGCAACCCAACGTGTAAAAGGGGTTTTCAATCCCTTTCGGGTAGCCGCGCTAGAAATTGGCAAACAGATGTGAGAAAGTTGTAATAGATTGATAGATGCAAATAAAATTCAGCGAGGTATTTTTGGTTTTTTTTTATAGTATAGATTTGAAAATAAAAGATGCAAATAAATAAAAAGGCAAATAGCAATATAGATCTGAAAGTATATGATGGGAAAATAGACCCGGGGGCCGTAGATTTCACTAGTGGCTTCTCTCGAGAAAAATAGCATATGGTGGGTAAACAAATTACTATTGGGCAATTGATAGAACTTCAAATAATCATGATGATATCTAGGCAATGATCATTATATAGGCATCACGTCCAAGATTAGTAGACCGACTCCTGCCTGCATCTACTACTATTACTCCACACATCGACCGCTATCCAGCATGCATCTAGTGTATTAAGTTCATGGAGAAATGGAGTAATGCAATAAGAACAATGACATGATGTAGACAAGATCTATTCATGTAGGAATTAGACCCCATCTTGTTATCTTTAATGGCAACGATACATACGTGTCATTTCCCCTTCTGTCACTGGGATTGAGCACCGTAAGATCAAACCCATCACAAAGCACCTCTTCCCATGTCAAGAAAAATCGATCTATTCAGGCTAACTAAACCAAAGATTCGAAGAAGAAATACAAGGCTATAATTAATCATGCATATAAGAGATCAAAAGATTCAAATAACTTTCATGGATAAAAAGATAGATCTGATCATAAACTCAAAGTTCATCGGATCCCAACAAACACACCGCAAAAAGAGTTACATCAAATAGATCTCCAAGAGACCATTGTATTGAGAATCAAAAGAGAGAGAGGAAGCCATCTATATACAAACTACGGACCCGAAGGTCTACAATGAACTACTCATGCATCATCGGAGAGGCACCAATGAGGATGATGAACCCCTCTGTGATGGTGTCTAGATTGGATCTGTGGTTTCTGGAACTTGCGGCGGCTGGAATTGTTTTTCGTCGACTCCCCTAGGGTTTTTGGACGTCCAGGGTATTTATAGAGCAAAGAGGCGGTGCGGGAGGCGGCCGAGGTGGGCACAACCCACCTGGGCGCGCCTGGGCCCCCAGGCATGCCCTGGTGGGTTGTGCCCCCCTCGGAGCCCCCCTCAGGTACTTTCTTGGCCCATCGTATGTCTTCTGGTCCGGAAAAAATCACCAAAAAGTTTCGCTGCGTTTGGACTCCATTTGGTATTGATTTTCTGCAAAGTAAAAAATAAGAAAAAAAACAGCAACTGGCACTGGGCACTATGTCAATAGGTTAGTCCCAAAAAATGATATAAAGTTGCTATAAAATGATTGTAAAACATCCAAGAATGATAATATAACAGCATGGAACAATAAAAAATTATAGATACGTTGGAGACGTATCAGCATCCCCAAGCTTAATTCTTGCTCGTCCTCGAGTAGGTAAATGATAAAAACAGAATTTTTGATGTGGAATGTTGCCTAACATGTTCATCACATATTCTTTTCTTTATAGCATGGACATTTGGACTTTTATATGATTCAAATCAATAGTCTAGTTTTGACATGAAGATTTCAATACTCAAGCATATCAACAAACAACCATGTCCTTCAAAATACCAATACTAAAGCAAGTTATCCCTAGCCCATTATGCTCAATCATTGATCCATTAATGAAACACACTCGCATATTAGCTACACCCAATGCTCAAGTACATCATAGTGCCCCTTAGTTGGTGCTTTATAAGAGAAGATGGAGACTCAAAATAAAAATTGGATAAAGTAAATAGAAAGGCCCTTCGCAGAGGGAAGTAGGGATTTGTAGAGGTGCCAGAGCTCAAAGCGAAAAAGATAGAGATAAAAACATTTTGGGTGGCTTGCTTTTCCTGTCAACAAAAATGACCGAGTAATTCCCAACACTTTCCATGCTAGATATATCATAGGCGGTTCCCAAACAGAAAATAAAGTTTATTCCTTTTTCCACCATACTTTCACATTCCACGGCTAACCGAATCCACGGGTGCCGTCCATACCAACACTTTCCAAGGAATTTATTATTTGACAACATAAAGTAAATTCATTTTTCATTTCGGGACTGGGCATCCCTAATACCTTTGCCGTACTCTCATGCAATGACAAGTGAATAAACACTCATCTTGAGAATAACACATCTAGCATGGAAAATATTGGCCACCCCCTGCCGCTTCATGAGCAGTACGAGCAGACAAAAGAGAAATTTATTTTGAAAATTAGAGATGGCACATACAAATTTGCTTCGAACGGCAAAAGAATACCGCATATAGGTAGGTATAGTGGACTCATATGGCAAAACTGGGTTTAAGGATTTTGGATGCACAAGTAGTGATCATACTTAGTGCAAATGAAGGCTAGCAAAAGATTGAGAAGCATCCAACCAAGAAACGAAAAATCTCATAAGCGAGCATTAAGCATAACTAACACCGAATAATGCACCACAAGTAGGATATAATTTCATTGCATAACTATTGACTTTCGTGCTTGCATAGGGAATCACAAACCTTAACATCAATATTCTTACTAAGCCATAATTACTCATTAACATGACTCACATATTATATCATCATATCACAAAACTATTACAAGGAATCAAGTTTATTTTGTCCAATGATCTTCAAGAAAGTTTTTATTATATCCCTCTTGGATATCTATCACTTTGGGACTAATTTTATATGTTGCTTTTGATAGCTCAAACAAATCTAAGTGAAGAACATGAGCATAAAAATTTTCTTCTCTCAAAATAATTTAAGTGGAGCATGAGAGAGTTTCTAAATTTTTTACTAACTCTCAAATAAATCTAAGTGAAGCATGAGAGCATTTCTTCATAAATACTAAAGCACACCGTGCTCAAAAAAGATATAAGTGAAGCACTAGAGCAATTCCAAAGCTCATAAAGATTTAAGTGAAGCATAGAGAGCAATTCTAACAAATCATGGCATAATTTTGGCTCTCTCAAATAGGTGTGTCCAGCCAGGATACTTGACTTAAAAAGAAGAGAAAAACAAGCAAAGACTCATATCATACAAGACGCTCCAAGCAAAACTCATGATATGTGACGAATAAAAATATAGCTCCAAGTAAAATACCGATGGTCGTTAGAATAAAGAGGGGATGCCACTCGGGGCATCCCCAAGCTTAGTTGCTTGTTCCTCTTTTGGATAATAACTTGGGGTGCCATGGGGAATCCCCAAGCTTAGGCTCTTCTTACTCCTTATTCCTTCATCCATCGTGATCTCACCCAAAACTTGAAAACTTCAATCACACAAAACTCAACAAAACCTTCGTGAGATCCGTTAGTATAAGAAACTAATCTTTACTTTAAGTACTGTAGAAAACTCATTCAAATTTTGTTATTGCATTATATCTACTGTATTCTAACTTTACCATGGCTTATCACCTCCAATACAAACCATAGATTCATCAAAATACGCACACAATGCAAAGAAAACAGAATCCATCAAAAACAGAACAGTCTACAAAGATATGAATTTTTATTATACTTCTGTAACTCCAAAAATTCTGAAAAATTAGGACCACGGAGACAATTTGTATATCAATCTTGTGTAGAAAATTAGGAATTTTTTATAGCTTCTGTGAATTTTTAAAATTATTTTACTGGACACAAAAGTTTCTGTTTTCCAACAAGATCAAATCAACTATCACCAAAGCTATCCCAAAGGCTTTGCTTGGCACAAACACTAATTAAAACATAAAAAACACAATCAGAACAGTAGAATAATTATGCAAACAAACAAGAACATAACTAAAAAGAAAAAAAAAGTAAATTTTATTCATTGGGTTGCCTCCCAACAAGCGCTATCGTTTTATGCCCCTAGCTAGGCATAATGCATAGATCTAAGTGTTGTCATCTTTAATTTCCAACTCTTCAATCAAACTGATTTAGAATACAAATTTTTAGTAACAATGCTTCTATGAACGAGATTGAAAATTTCCTTCTTACAAAGAGGGTCTTTTATCGCTTCAACAAAATCGGGGTGAATACTAATCATCTTAAGATCTCCTTTATTATTATTATTAGAAGTTTCACCCTTGTTCTTAGTAATTGGAGTGATCTTGCTAATTTTTACCGGAGTTTTTTCAATAGTTTTAGCGGAAGCAACAGCCGTACTTAGATTACTAAAGATTTCTTCCAATTTATCGATCCGAGACGGGCTTTCTTCTATTCTTTCATGAATTACGGTGCTCTTTTCTTTTAACAACTTAAGAACCTCTCTTGCTTTTGACCCAATTTTACTCGCAAAATTATGCATCTTTTTATCCAAGTTCTCAATGTGTTCTTCGGTAAGCATTTTCTTTTCAATAGCATCTAGCCTTTCCATAACATGCTCGAGAGTTAAATTTGTTTCATTAATCATGAGAGGTGGTGATCCCACTAAATTTCCCATAGCATTAAAAGCATCAAGAGAGGGACACATCAAGAAATTTCCACCGGTAATCGTATCAAGAATGAATCTGTACCAAGTAGTGATACCCACATAAAAACATCGAAGAAGAACAACGGTAGATTGCTTACGAATAGATCTATTATGGGCATTGCAAATCCTATACCAAGCATCTTTTAAATTCTCCCCTCCCCTTTGCTTAAAGTTAAGAACCTCGTTCTCGGGGATGCACGCAATAGAGGAAGAACTATCCATAACAGCAGAAAGTGATAAACAAAATTGCACACAAAAACTGATCTGACGAGGAAACGGCGAACGAAAAAGAAGGCGATTAAAAAGGCAAATTTTTGGTGAAGTGGGGGAGATGAAAACAAGAGGCAAATGGCAAATAATGTAAATTGCAAGGAGATGAGATTTGTGATTAGGAACCTGGTAGATGTTGATGATGTCTCCCCGGCAACGGTGCCAGAAATTCCTTTTGATTGCGGCTAGAACTACGTCGGTATTTCCCCAAAGAGGAAGGGATGATGCAGCACAGCTACGGTAGGTATTTCCCTCAGTGATGAGATCAAGGTTATCGAACCTATAGGAGAACCACGCAACACTACGTGAACGGCACCAGCACACAAAGAACAAATACTTGCAACCCAACGTGTAAAAGGGGTTGTCAATCCCTTTCGGGTAGCGGCGCCAGAAATTGGCAAACGGACATGAGAAAGTTGTAATAGATTGATAGATGCAAAAAAAGCAAATAAAATTCAGCGAGGTATTTTTGGGTTTTTTGATAGTATAGATCTGAAAATAAAAGATGCAAATAAATAAAAAGGCAAATAGCAATATAGATCTGAAAGTATATGATGGGAAAATAGACCCGGGGGCCGTAGATTTCACTAGTGGCTTCTCTCGAGAAAAATAGCATACGGTGGGTAAACAAATTACTGTTGGGCAATTGATAGAACTTCAAATAATCATGACGATATCCAGGCAATGATCATTATATAGGCATCACGTCCAAGATTAGTAGACCGACTCCTGCCTGCATCTACTACTATTACTCCACACATCGACCGCTATCCAGCATGCATCTAGTGTATTAAGTTCATGGAGAAATGGAGTAATGCAATAAGAAGAATGACATGATGTAGACAAGTTCTATTCATGTAGGAATTACACCCCATCTTGTTATCCTTAATGGCAACAATACATACTTGTCATTTCCCCTTCTGTCACTGGGATTGAGCACCGTAAGATCGAACCCATCACAAAGCACCTCTTCCCATGGCAAGAAAAATCGATCTAGTCGGCCTAACTAAACCAAAGATTCGAAGAATAAATACGAGGCTATAAGTAATCATGCATATAAGAGATCAAAAGATTCAAATAACTTTCATGGATAAAAAGATAGATCTGATCATAAACTCAAAGTTCATCGGATCCCAACAAACACACCGCAAAAAGAGTTACATCAAATAGATCTCCAAGAGACCATTGTATTGAGAATCAAAAGAGAGAGAGGAAGCCATGTAGCTACTAACTAAGGACCCGAAGGTCTACAATGAACTACTCACGCATCATCGGAGAGGCACCAATGAGGATGATGAACCCCTCCGTGATGATGTCTAGATTGGATCTGTGGTTTCTGGAACTTGCGGCGGCTGGAATTGTTTTTCGTCGACTCCCATAGGGTTTTTGGACGTCCAGGGTATTTATAGAGCAAAGAGGCGGTGCGGGAGGCGGCCGAGGTGGGCACAACCCACCTGGGCGCACCTGGGCTCCCAGGCGCGCCCTGGTGGGTTGTGCTCCCCTCGGAGCCCCCCTCAGGTACTTTCTTGGCCCTTCGTGTGTCTTCTGGTCCAGAAAAAATCACCAAAAAGTTTCGCTGCGTTTGGACTCCGTTTGGTATTGATTTTCTGTGAAGTAAAAAACAAGCAAAAGACAGCAACTGGCACTGGGCACTATGTCAATAGGTTAGTCCCAAAAAATGATATAAAGTTGCTATAAAATGATTGTAAAACATCCAACAATGATAATATAACAGCATGGAACAATAAAAAATTATAGATACGTTGGAGACGTATCAAATATGTAGGAGCCAATATGGGCATCTAGGTTCCGCTATTGGTTATTGACCGGAGAGATGTCTCGGTCATGTCTACATAGTTCTCGAACCCGTATGGTCCGCACGCTTAACGTTCGTTGACGATATAGTGTTATATGAGTTATATGTTTTGGTGACCGAATGTTGTTCGAGTCCTAGATGAGATCACGAACATGACGAGGAGTCTCGAAATGTTTGAGAGGTAAAGATTGATATATAGGACAATGGTATTTGGACATCGGAAGTGTTCCGGGACGTACCGGGAAGGAATCGGGTCACCGGAAGGGGTTCCGGACACCCCCCGGCAAGTTATGGGCCTTATGGGCCAAACGAGGGGACAGACTAGCCCACAAGGGGGCTGGTGCGCCTCCTCCCTTGTTTGGCCAGCCCTAGGGAAGGAAAAGGGGGAGGGCTAGCCCCTCCTGCCTTTCCCTCTCATGGAAGAAAGGAAAGGGGGGGGGGGCGCCACCCTCCCCTGCCTTTCCCCACGCTTCAAATAAGGAAAGAGGGGGGCGCGACTTGGGAGGGACTCCAAGTAGGATTCCTCCTACTTGGGCACCTCCTTTGGCTGTTCCTCCCTCCCTCCCACCTATATATATGTGCGAAGGGGGCGCCACACAAGGAAACAACATTGTCTTTGCCGTGTGCAGCGCCCACGTCCACAGTTTTCTCCCTCGGTCATATTTTCGTAGTGCTTAGGCGAAGCCCTGCGGAGATCGCATCACCATCACCATCACCACACCGTCGTGCTGCCGGAACTCATCTACTACTTCCCCCATCTTGCTGGATCAAGAAGGCGAGGACGTCACCGAGCTGAACATGTGCAGAACGCGGAGGTGCCGTGCGTTCGGTACTAGATCGGTTGGAGCGCGAAGAAAGATCGACTACATCAACCGCGTTGTGAAACGCTTCCCCTTATAGTCTACGAGGGTACGTAGACACAATCTCCCCCTCATTGCTATGCATCTCCATGGATAGATCATTGCGTGTGCGTAGAATTTTTTTTGTTTTCCATGCAACGTTTCCCAACAGAAGGAATCAACATAGAGATTTACCCAGGTTCGGGCCACCTTGCGGTGTAAAACCCTACTCCTGCTTTTGGTGGATTGGCCTCACGAGGAGGTAGAGGATGAACTAGTACAGTGGATGAGCAGCCTCGCGAGGGCTCAAGTGGTGAGGATGGATAGGCCTGGATCGGCTCCGGGGGAATCGATCCCTTCTACGGTGATGGCTAGCCCATATTTATAGTGGCCTTGGTCCTCTTCCCTCAAAGCTTAGGCAGGAAGGGATTCCACAACGGCCAATTTTGAAAGGGGACAAGGAGTACCTCTTATCCTGACAAAAGGTGGTCTTCGCGTGCAAAGCTTCTGGCCATGACGCAGCGGTGGGCTCGGCGATGACATCCGTCCTGCCGAGCTTGTGGTCTTGGTCTCGTTGCACCGGAATGGAAAGCTTTGGGGCCTTCCTCGGGAACCCGCGCCTGCCCTTGCTCCCTTAGCACCGAAAAGGAAACTGTCCCCTCTGCGCCCGCTGGCGCCCGCCTGGCCTTGGTCGTCATAGCTCACGTCATCGCGAGCCTCGTGAGGAGGGACGCTTGCATGGAGATCTCCACTCCTCGGGAGGCAGCCTGGGGAGGCCACTCCTCTGGAGGTCTTGGCGTCATTCGCCTCGCAAGGCCGGGGGCCCTCGCGAGGGTCTTGTCTTGGGGGTGTTGTAGCTGGGCCATACCAGGCCATCGATGAGTCTGCGTCCTGGGCCGCAGGTAGGCAGATCTGGGAACCCCCGATCCCAGAACACCGACAGTAGCCCCCAGGTCCAAGGCGTGCCTAGTCTGGCTTCACGCCGAAGCCAAGGAGTGAAGGATGAAGCACCGCGGGCCACCAATCGCCTGTGGGCTAGGCTTGATGCGTGGTGCATGATGGGACGTGGACGCCTCCGCTTCCCCACGTCGCATCAGCAACTGCCCAGGCTGACAAAAGACTAGCGCACATCGCAGGGCCATCATTGCTCACCCTCGCCTTGCTCTTGATCCCCTCCTCTAGCCGAAAGCTTCTCGAGATCCAACCGCAACTCCGCCCCCCTTCTTCTCCTTCTCCAACGTCGGTGACCCCGTGAATGGCGCCCGGGAAGTTGAAGCCCGCGGTCCAGGCCGCGACCTCCTCCTCTCCTTCCCCAGCACTCGACGCATCCTCCATCACCGAGGAGGGGCATCTTGGCCCCGTGCTGCCGCAGACAGTGGGCAAGACAATTGTCGTGGTTGAACACGTCCACCTATGGGGCCAGCAGCCCCTTTGTGGTTTGGCAGGGGGGAGGACACATTGCACAAAGAGCGGAGGCCATGGGGCAGCACGGCAGTGGTTACACTGGTGGTTTTTACCCAGGTTGGGGCCGCTGAGAAGTGTAAAACCCTACTCCTGCTTTGGTGGATTGATGGGGGGACCGTCAAGAACGCGCGGCGCTCAAGCCCGACAAGACTGCCTTGGGGAGAGCAGCTACGCGCGTATGAGTACACGAGGGTCCGAATCATTTCTAAGGTTGCCACGGTCCTCCTTTTATAGGCTAAGGGATTACCACAATGGCAAAACGGTCATTTATCCAGCGATTAGATAGCTAACAGTGCTATCATACCTAACTCTGGCAGTTAGGACAAAGTGCATTAAATGCACTGCTATGTGTCGCGCTATGGATGCGGCCTGGCAGGCCTGCCGCGCCGCTTTAGTCATCTTCCACCTGTCTGCTTGACACGCCTCTGGACGGGTGTCGTATGGAGGTGATCTTCCTTCTAAATGGCTGCCACGTGCCAAATGACAGCCACTTAGTTATCTGGGCGCTCAACACCGCACCGATGGTTGACTTGTGTTGCGTTGTGGTGGAGCGGTGGAGTCTTGCCGGGGACGTAAGCCGCCAGCGGCCCCGGTAAACCTACCGGGGAGAGACTGGATTCGTCCTTGGGGCGGCCTCGACCCGACCGGGCTCGCCTGCCCGGCAAGGGAGGCTTTCTCTTGGTGATATGTTGTTGTCTTAGCTTGTCTTGGTCTTCTTGACTTGCCCTTTGATTTCTAAAAGAGCTCTCTCTCTGTGGCTTGGTCTTGTCTTGAATGCTTGGTGGAGTTTGCATTTCTGCCACTTGAGCCTGTGTACAGTCCGGGCAACATACATGAAGGTTTGTTGCATCGACAGGAGCCCCCGGGCCTGGTCCAAACGTGCTGCTGAGCATCGTTGGGGTAGGCCCTATCAAGTACACAGGCAGGGGTCTTGCGCTGATATTCTCTTCTTCCTTGATTTTTTTGCTTCTTCATTAACCTGTGCTCGAGTTAGTTTCCGGTTTCCCCGTGCGTCGTGCGATGCCAAACGTGGTGGGGGCCATCCTGTTATGGCCCGTGAATGACTTTATCCTGCGGGGCGGTAACTACCATTTCACTCATCCCACTTCGCCCGTCCCTTCCTCCACGTACGCCACATGCGTCGCGCAGGGTAGGTAACGGATGCGCATGGTGCAGGGAAGAGCACTATGATAGGAACCCAAATTCTCCGGATTGGTGCAAAAGAGCGGTCGATGGGCTCGGCGACCGTCCGCAGCTTGGACGGATCGGATTCAAAGGAGCCCTTGGGAGTGGGTGGAGAATCAGCCCCCAGCCCCGGCTCGCCTATAAAAGGGAGCACTAGGGGGAGTGGGGGCATCCATCCACGTACTCCTGCCTTCTTCTTCCTTGCCTCCTTCTTTGTCATGCCGAAGGGGAGAGACTGGGGTCAGGCCCCGGGCCTCAGCTCGGGAGTGATGACTTTGAAGGCCAATGTCGTCGTTCGGGGAGTGAGTCTGGTCTGGGGCCGTGTTAGGTGCGGCGACCATAGTAAGGGCGGTCGCAGTTCGCGGCGGCGTGTCCACGAACGCCACACCGACCCCGGTGTGGAAGGCGCTGCGCTTCTTCATGATGGTAGAGTGCTCGACCCTTCCAGGCGAACCCGCCGCCTGGGAAGAGGTGTCGCCTCCGTTGTAAACTGTTGGAGCTTGCTGATCCGTCAGCGGAGTCCTCTGGGCCTCCAACGCCCACCCGCGGTGCTGTGCTTGGGATCCTTAGTAATCCCACCACTGCTCTCTCCGGCGAGGTCGGGGATGACGCTGAAGATGGCGGTGTCTTCCTGCCCGTCAAGGTGGGGAGTGGTGCTCCCCGTGCGCCTCGGGCGCCGCCGCCACCGTCAGCCGCTTCTTCGGGGGAGGTGACGGGCCAAGGGCCCGGTGTCCTCTCGGAGCGACAGTGATGAGGAAGAAACAGGCGAAGACGGAGAAGGCGGGTGGCAGAAATGCCAGAATAGAGAGAAGGCCTAGTCCTATCGAAGACTAGCATCTTCAGCGGTCTTGCAGCAATAGAAGAGAGTAGATCAGCACAGTATGAAGTAGTAGCAGTTGTGTAAGGTAACAGTCTCGCCCAGAGATCCTTCCTCGACTCCCTACGAGAAAGCGATCCCGGAGCCATCATATCCAGTTATCATCACAGGTATCCAGTTCTAGTTGTATCGATCGGGATACAACTCCGAGTGTCCTTTACCGTGGGACTGGCTATCGATAGATGTTTTCTTCCCGGCAGGGGTGCACCAACTTACCCACCACACTCACTTAACTCTGGCCAGACACACTTTCCTGGGTCATGCCCGGCCTCGGCCAAACGATACACCGCAACCCTACCTACAGCTCAGCAGAGAGGTCCCTATCGGTCTACCTCCTAAGCGCTCAGGGGTCTTGGGCCATCGCCCTGTGCACTCCGGGTCGTTGCGAGCAGGGCGAACCAGGCTCCACCACTACAGGATGGTGCCGACCCAGCCCGGCCGCCAGGCTGAACTGGACGTCTGACAGAGCTTTCGGCTGATGCTACGATGCAGAGTGCCCATAACTTTTCCCATGTGATGGTTAGTGCTATCAGGCCAGAGCCCTGCTCAGATCAAATATCCAAATCATTAGTGGATTAGGGGCTGGCGGTAACGAGCAGAGACTCACGATCGATGTGACCCCGTCGCCTCGTCTCGAGGACTTGCTGCAAGGGCTAAGAATGCCCGGCCGCCCCTCGTATTTATCTCACGGGTAACCTCCAGGTCAACCCGACATTCCATCATTCGCGGGTACCCCTCAGGGTCGACCCGCCTTTCCAAGTATCAGTTGTAAAGTCCAAGTATCCTTGTGTCCATAACATCTGAAGAATCTGAGGTATCACCCTCGTTGGATTCTTACTCGATGTATCCGTCAAGGTGAACTCGGAGGAATCACCCTCGATGGGTTCACACTTGAGGTGTTGCACGACAGCGTCGTTATCGGGAGTGGTGAAAGAGGAATCACCCTCGATGACCACAACCAAATAACTATTCTACAGAGTTAACATCAGAAGTGCTATACGAGGTATCACCCTCGGCACTCGATAGTAACGCTGCAGTGTCATACAACTAAGGGGGGTGATGTGCGGTGTCGGGGTCTGGTCTTCGATCCCGTTGAATCGGGTCTTCTGATAATCCAGTGAGGAAGTTGCGTCAAAGTGGGGTCTCTGATGCATCACTAACCAGCCTATACTAAGCAGTTTGGATATCAGGCAGGTATCAACAGTAGTTACAAAAACATGCTATGCAACAGAATAGGAGCAATCAATTACAGTAGCAAAATCTAATGCAAGCATGAGATAATAGAATGGGCGATATCGGGATGATCAAAGGGGGGGGGGCTTGCCTGGTTGCTCGGCGGCAAAGGCAGGGTCGTCAGAGGCGTAGTCGATCTCCGGAGTTGCGTCGATCTCGGAGACTGCGTTGGTACCGGGCTCTATCGAGAGAGAAGAGGGGGAGGAAATAGATAAATACAAGGCAGACAAAGTAACACAGAGCAGGCTACGCTAACGTGCAGTGCAGGGTTACCTAAAAACATGTCTAAGCCATATTAGTTATTTTAGGATTCAAGTTGGATTTATTAACCGGTGTATATGCACTATTCACCTAACGGAAACGGCCAAAAAGTTACGGGTTCACCTTCATAGATGGTCCCGTCATGGAAACAGACGGCACGGTCAGATTCGTCTCGTCGTTCTGAGTAACTTTCATGTAGGAAGTTTTTTGATCCGAGCTACGGTTTATTTTATGTGATTTTCTAAAGTTTTAAACATTTTCTGGAATTATTTTAATTAGTTAAATTCGAATTATCCAGAATAGTGAAAGGTGACGTCAGCATGACCTCAATATGACATCAGCAGGTCAACTCTGGCTGACCAGAGTCAAACCTGACCTGTGGGTCCAGTGGGACCCACATGTCAGCCTCTGTTAGTCTAACAGTGAGTTAAACTAAACTAACAGACTAATTAGAGGGGTGGGCCCCAAGTGTGAGTGATTGATTAGTATATAAACTAATTAACAGAATAACTTAATTAGCAATTTAATTAATTACTGAGGTGGGGCCTACGTGTCAGTGGCTGTGCTAGCACAGTCAGCACGGTTGACCAGTTCAACCCGGTCAACGGGGCCCCTAGGACCCACATGTCAGCGACTCAGGGAGGCCCACCGGTCAGGCCACGTCGGCGCCGGCGCCGGAGAACGCTCCAGCGACCAAATCCACGACGGTGTGCATCGGGTGGTGGTCGGGTTTTGCATATAGGGGGGCCATTTGCGGCGCGGTTGCGCGCATTGGATCGGGGAGACGACGCCGCGTCGATCCCGGGCGATGGCGTGGCCGGAGGAGCACCGCAGCGAAGCCTACGAGCTTGTCGGTGGATGGCGCAGTTCGGACGTGATGGCAAACGGCGATGTGGACGCGTTCGAGTCAAACTAATGGCCTAGGTGAAGCCTATGTGGTGCGACGAGCGTGATGGTGATACACACGGGACCCATTGGTCACCGTGACCATGCCGGCGATGAGCTTTCGCGGTGGCGGGATCGGGCACGACGGGAACGGCCGCTAGGGGCAGCAAACGACGGCTAACAAGGAGGGGAAAGGAGCAGTGGCTTACAGCGGGAGCATAGGGACTAGGCAACGGGCTCGGGAAGGCGGCCGGATTCTTCGCTGGAGTGCGTCGGGTCTAGGGAAGAAGACAGGGTCGCCGGCATTTTTTTAGTGGTCCCCGGCTCGATCTGCTCCACGCAGATGATGTGGACGAGGGTGGCGGTGCTCGAGGACGGGTCGGAGAGGCGTGAGGGAGGCGGTGGCCGCGGCTACACGGCAGCCATGGCCACGGTGGCGCTCGAGGGTGAAAGAAGCGACGGATCTGAGGCGAGAGGGGAGAAGTGGCGACGAGGTGTGAGAGAGGGGAACCCTAGGGCGTCGATGACGGCCTTAACGGCGCGGGAGAGCCGCGGGATCGACGATAGCGAGGCAAGCGCCGTTCGGATGCGCGCGCGCGCTGACGCGTGCAGGAGGAGGGGGACGACCCGGGGAGTGGGCTGGGACGAAACCTGTAGCAGCAGGCCTAAGTGCACAGTAAGCACTAGGCCCTTTTCTATTTTCTTATTCTTGTTTCTGTTTTCTTTTCTGTTTTGCAAATTGTTTGAGCACTTAATGACTTTTGTAAAATGTGTGACCTAGCTCATAAATTTCAGTGCATCAATACCTATCACCAAAAATTAGTTTGGGCAAAATACAATTTATTTTTAATTTAAATTAATAAAAAGGTTATCAAATGTTGCTTTTAGCCACTGTTTGAGGTTGTTAGAGTCACTTAACTAATCCCATTAAGGTTGGTTTCAATTTTATAATTGCTTCTGAATTATTTGCTATTTAATGGATAATTTAGTTTCTGATTTGAACAACTTTTATTTTTTACTTTGTATTTGAATTTCAATTTGAATTGGAATTGGAAATGAGATATGATGCAATGATGATCAAGCATAGTTAATCATGGTGACTTGGCATGATCAGAGGGTGATCACTATGGTGTGAAGCTAGAGATGTTACAAATCTCCTCCACTACAAGAAATCTTGTCCCGAGATTTAAGTGGGGAAGTAAAGGGTATCTTCAGAAGAACTGACCCTTGTAGGGTTGATTATCTGGTGGACAATTTAGGGAATGTTGCGGAAGTATCTCTCGAGTTGAAACTTAAGGAAATATCGAGAGGAAGGTATGAAAGTACAATAAAAGATTTCCAGCGAATGGACATCCGATCGATACCTAAACAGAGTGTGAAAAGGGGGATGGCTCGTGATAACACACAAAGCCAAGAGCATATGATACTTCGGAATCAAGGATGTACAGGAGGGTCAGGTTCCGATCCTGTGGAACTGTGGGAAGGGGGGTGTCGATCAAAAGTAGGGAGAACGGTGACATCTTAACGGTCATGACAACAAGGTATGCCAGAGGATAGTCTGTCAGTTATGTTGGTAACAACGTCGGTACCAGGGGCGAGGGATGAAGAGAACCATTTTCCTGCTCGTTAAAATGAGGCAGACCAATAGGCAAAGTTCTCGTCCATCGGGGGTTACTAAAATGTCATCAACAATAGTAACAGGGTCTCACTAACAGAGTTGTAGACCGAGATGTTTTCATAGGCAGAGAATTATTTCTGCTTATATCATATAAATCACAAGAAAGGTTAAACCTACCAATGGAGAGGGAAACGAAATTTTCAGAGTAAACAAACCAATGGAAAGGAAAATGTGTTTACACTCAAGAATTGGAAGTATATCCTTCCCAAGGAAAAGCGGAGCATGATATACATGATAGGAAAGCAAGTTCAAAAGCATTTAGATAGAGGTTCGAAGGAAGAACCATGATATTATTCATACCATGGTGTTTGGATAGTCGATCAAGAAGCATTTAGCGTTGCGCTTCCAATGTTCTTTTTGATATTCGGGATGTCACAATCATGCTTCGAGGTAGCGATGATATGGTGTTTCAAGAAAGGTTGGCTCTGAAGGCCACAAGAATACACAGGGAATAACTTTAGTAATAGAAAAGAAAACAAGGTATGAGCAAAACATAACCAAGTCTGTGTTGGCAGGGATACAAGGAGGTTGTCGATGATATCACAAATCATCGAGGGGCGGGGATGGTATTTCTAGCCATGAATTCAATCGACATCTCTGAAGAAGCCAAAGTGTTGACGGTGATCATGACACATTTATTGAGAGATTTCATGAAGATGTAATCGTTCGACGATGACATCAAGTCAAAGGAATGATGAAGCGAAAGGTTATTGGAACCACAGGTACGACACAAACTCGAAACCGAGCTTGTTATTCAGGGCGAAATGATAAGATGAGGAAGATCGACGTAAACTTAGATCATCGTCGGAAATTGTGCTCTGTGAAGAAGGACCCGGTAGCACAGTTAAGATTTAGCACGATATTGATATAGCCGATCAGGCTAGGAATGATGTGATGGGGTATCATTCCAATAAGAATTCACAAGAGGTAGTGCGATGACAGGATGACGTTGGGCAATAATTGAAGGTAGATCAGAATAGAGGTTGGAGAAGTGAAATGATCTGCAGAGGACAAGTATTTTAACTTGTCCGGGAAATGGAATCAAGAAGAAAATATGGTCGGAACCACGATTGCAAAGTATCAATTCTCAGATACAAGATGAATTTGTACCAAGGAAATAATTATTTTTATGAGCCGCTTCCATGATAAGTTCTACATCGGGTCCATGGGCATGAACACAAAGGTTCAAGGTCGACTCCCACTTCTTCAATGCATAACCTTTCATTCACTTCTTGCTTTCGATGGAGCTGTAGTGTTGGAATTTATCTGGTGAAACACCAGAAGAGTATGACTCGTGAGAACTCTCGGGTTCACACGGATTATGGAAGGCATAAGTTCAACCCATCGGGGCATTTTTACGAATCTATACAACCATCAACCAAAGCAAGGGATACGAGTTCGAAAGCAAAGTGTCAAAGTCAAAGCAGATGATACAATTTACCAAAGGTATTTGTATCAGGGAAGAACTCACAAGATTATTGAATACGATGGACACTGTCGAATATAATCCAACAGGGATTTGGCGGTCCACAAGGGATCTTATGTGAGTAACGGTACTCAACCAGAAGAAGAAGGGATTCAAAGGAATCGGTTTATGGAAACATCTGAATAAGCCAAAGCTTGAATACGAAGAGTTTACGATTCCAAAATCGGGGGATCAAAGGCAGAGGCTCTCATAAAAAGATGAGTATGTTGAATAGAATTACCGAGAACCAGTTCATGTCCAGAATGACGTCAGAGCCGGAAGGATGAATTAGTAGGAAACAACTGATGATTGCGAGTATTCGTAGCAAATTGAATCAAGGGGCTCAAAATGGTAATGACAAGAGATGTCAACGGAGATTACTAGACATAGGGAATTAACCATAAGGCCAGCAAGCAAGAATTTCAAGAGCAATCGGCTGCAGAGGATTTTTGGGAGATCAGATAGCATTTTCATGTATTTTGGAAAGCATATGAACAACTGGGGATGAACGGACCCCGGTTAAGTGAATTATCCGCAGTGCAAAAAGAATATGCAAAGCAGAAGGCACAAAGGATTCTCGGAATAGCGGAGAGTATTTCGGGGTATCTTGTAACAACAAGAGCAACTGGGGATGAAGGTACAAATGGCAAGGATGTTATTCACGGGGATTATCGGTGGTCAAGAACTGCAAGGCAGTGGGCACAAGGTCTCGGGAAACTTCGAGGAGCATCTGCAGAATCTTCTGGCGAAGCAAGCGATCATCGGTAATGTCGGGGCTCTCCGGGAGGAAGTGGGTACGAGAACCTAAGTGTCGGCGTTAGTAAATCCATTTTAACCCGAATAGAAGAGAGATCAGAATCCCAGAGTAAGGAAGAGGAATAAAAGATCCTAATACCACCCAATTGGCAATGTGGGCCCGTAAGCCACACTGCCATGTTAGTAAAACAGTTTTGGATGACTAGACTCAACTTCGGCCAAGGAGTTGGAAGGGGGGTTCCTACAGGCAGTCGGCTCTGATACCAACCTGTGACGCCCCCGGCTTAATCGTGCACTAATCATACACGCAAATGCACATGATCAAGCCTAAGGACTCACTTCAAGATATCACAACACAACTCTAAAACATAAATAAAGGCATACAAGCATTATATTACATGCCAGGGCCCCGAGGGCTCGAATACATAAGCTTGATGCCAAACAAGCATCAGCGAAAGCGTTAGATATCTGAGTACAGACATAAGACAGAGAGATAAGCCTTTAACAAGGCGGGACAAAACCAAAGCTACGATCGAAAGGCGCAGGCCTCCTTCCTGGGACCCTCGGATCCTACTCCTGGTCGTCGGCCAGCTCGTAGAAGTAACCACTCTCGAGGTGGTAGTAGTAGTCGTCGGCGGGGCAGCTGTCCTAGGGGTTCCGTCATCTGGTTGCGCCAAACGGATAAGGGGAGAAAAAGAAAGTAAAGCAACCATGAGTACTCATCTGAAGTACTCAGCAAGCAAGGATCTACACTACATATGCAACATTATCCAAGGGAGGCTGTATATGTGGACTGGGCTGCAGAAATGCCAGAATAGAGAGAAGGTCTAGTCCTATCGAAGACTAGCATCTTCAGCGGTCTTGCAGCAATAGAAGAGAGTAGATCAGCACAGTATGAAGTAGTAGCAGTTGTGTCAAGTAACAATCTCGCCCAGAGATCCTTCCTCGACTCCCTGCGAGAAAGCGATCCCGGAGCCATCATATCCAGTTATCATCACAGGTATCCAGTTCTAGTTGTATCGATCGGGATACAACTCTGAGTGTCCTTTACCGTGGGACCGACTATCGATAGATGTTTTATTCCCTGCAGGGGTGCACCAACTTACCCACCACGCTCGCTTAACTCCGGCTAGACACACCTTCCTGGGTCATGCCCGGCCTCGGCCAAACGGTACACCGCAACCCTACCTACAGCTCAGCAGAGAGGTCCCCGTCGGTCTACCTCCTAAGCGCTCAGGGGTCTTGGGCCATCGCCCTGTGCACTCCGGGTCGTTGCGAGCAGGGCGAACCATGCTCCACCACTACAGGATGGTGCCGGCACAGCCCAGCCGCCAGGCTGAACTGGACGTCTGACAGAGCTTTCGGCTGATGCTACGATGCAGAGTGCCCATAACTTTTCCCACGTGATGCTTAGTGCTATCAGGCCAGAGGCCTGCTTGGATCAAATATCCAAATCATTAGTGGATTAGGGGCTTGCGGTAACGAGCAGAGACTCACAATCGATGTGACCCCATCGCCCCGTCTCGAGGACTGGCTACATGGGCTAAGAATGCCCGGCGGCGCCTCGTATTTATCTCACGGGTAACCTCCAGGTCAACCCGACATCCCATCATTCGCGGGTACCCCTCAGGGTTGACCCGCCTTTCCAAGTATCAGTTGTAAAGTCCAAGTATTCGTGTGTCCATAACATCTGAAGAATCCGAGGTATCACCCTCATTGGATTCTTACTCGATGTATCTGTCAAGGTGAACTCGGAGGAATCACCCTCGATGGGTTCACACTTGAGGTGTTGCACGACAGCGTCGTTATTGGGAGTGGTGAAAGAGGAATCACCCTCGATGACCACAACCGAATAGCTATTCTACAGAGTTAACATCAGAAGTGCTATACGAGGTATCACCCTCGGCACTCGATAGTAACACTACAGTGTCGTGCAACTAAGGGGGGTGATGTGCGGTGCCGGGGTCTGGTCTTCGATCCCGTTGATCAGGTCTTCTGATAATCCAGCGGGGCAGTTGGGTCAAAGTGGGGTCTCTGATGGGTCAATAACCAGCCTATAGTAAGCAGTTTGGATATCAGGCAGGTATCAACAGTAGTTACAAAAACAGGCTATGCAACAAAATAGGAGCAATCAATTACACTAGCAAAATCTAATGCAAGCATGAGATAATAGAATGGGTGATATCGGGATGATCAAAGGGGGGGGGGGATTGCCTGGTTGCTCGGCGGCAAAGGCAGGGTCGTCAGAGGCGTAGTTGATCTCCGGAGTTGCGTTGATCTCGGAGACTGCGTCGGTACCGGGCTCTATCAAGAGAGAAGAGGGGGAGGAAACATATAAATACAAGGCAGACAAAGTAACACAGAGCAGGCTACGCTAACGTGCAGTGCAGGGTTACCTAAAAACATGTCTAAGTCATATTAGTTATTTTAGGATTCAAGTTGGATTTATTAACCGGTGTATATGCACTATTCACCTAACGGAAACGGGCAAAAAGTTACGGGTTCACCTCTGTAGAGGGTCCTGTCATGGAAACAGACGGCACGGTCAGATTCGTCTCATCGTTCTGAGCAACTTTCATGTAGAAAGTTTTTCGATCCGAGCTACAGTTTATTTTATGTGATTTTCTAAAGTTTTAAACATTTTCTGGAATTATTTTAATTAGTTAAATTCGAATTATCCAGAATAGTGAAAGGTGATGTCAGCATGACCCCAATATGATGTCAGCAGGTCAAATCTGGCTGACCAGAGTCAAACCTGACCTGTGGGTCCAGTGGGACCCACATGTCAACCTCTGTTAGTCTAATAGTGAGTTAAACTAAACTAACAGACTAATTAGAGGGGTGGGCCCCAAGTGTCAGTGACTGATTAGTATATAAACTAATTAACAGATTAACTTAATTAGCAATTTAATTAATTACTGAGGTGGGGCCTACATGTCAGTGGCTGTGCTAGCACAGTCAGCACGGTTGACCAGGTCAACCCGGTCAACGGGGCCCCTGGGACCCACATGTCAGCGACTCAGAGAGGCCCACCGGTCAGGCCACGTCGGCGCCGGCGCCGGAGAACGCTCCGGCGACCAAATCCGCGGCGGAGCGCGTCGGGAGGTGGTCGGGTTTTGCATATAGGGGGCCATTTGTGGCGCGGTTGCGCGCGTTGGAACGAGGAGACGACGCCGCGTCGATCCCGGCGATGGCGCGGCCAGAGGAGTACCGCAGCAACGCCTACGAGCTCGTCGGCAGACGGCGCAGTTCGGACGTGATGGCAAACAGCGATGCGGACGCGATCGAGTTAAACTAATGGCCTAGGTGAAGCCTATGCGGCGCGACGAGCGCGATGGTGATACACACGGGACCCATTGGTCACCGTGGCCACGCCGGCGATGAGCTCAAGTGTGGCACCCTGGCTCAGAGAAGACCGGAACAGCCCGTATTCCAGCCCAGGGACAAGTCCTCTGGAATACGGCACTGTTAGCATAGAATAAATCAGCTCTTTATTACAAAGGATATGGTTGCAACGGGTACATAGATTACATCGGCACGGCGACACTACGCCTGCCCGGGGTAGCTCTATGCTAACAGCGGAGTAACTCTCTCGGCAGCGGAACAGCGACGGCGGTGATGGACTCCACTCCATAGGGACTCTGGCTAGAACGCGTATCCTAGGTCGCAAACTCGGGATCCTCGACAAGAAAGCAATCATGGCATGACCTGCAAACTGGCATGACATGCCAGGTGAGTACTTGGAATGTACTCGCAAGCTCGCAACAAACATCAGCATTAAGGCAAGACAACATCATAGCAAATAGCTACTCAAAAGATGCAGTAAGGTAAAGCCTATTAAGTAGTTTAATCCATACTCTGAATAATCTTAGGATGCAATCCAAACCTGTGCCAAATCCCAATTCCCAAGCATCTGGTCATCCGACCACTCAACTCATAGCCATCCCATGGCTATCATATCATATACCTGATTCCATCTGCACAGCAAGTCAGACAAACTTACTCTCTTTCGGGTTGTCTCACAACCCTCATGATACTCATGATCCATCGAGTAACTTCTGATCTTACGATGAGTTCCTAGTGAGGTCTAGTCGGAGTGTCCAATACCATGGACACGGCTATTCGAATAGATTTTACACTCTGCAGAGGTTGCGCACTTTACCCACATCATGGAGCACTGACCTCGTGATCCCATTCGGGAGGACCAGCGTTGCTCCAACGAAACCTGCCTGACCCGTGACTCTCCCATCATACCACCGGCAATCATCCTCCCCCGGAGTCAAGCCCTGGGTGGCCCCTGTGTCACCTCGTGACACCTGCCACCATCATGGCCAAACTAAACTGTCCCAAACGGGGACCTGGATCCAAATAACTCAAATGGGCTCACAAGGTTATCGCCGCCTACCGGGCCAGGGTAGCGCGCACGCATAACCTTCCCTATCGGGCGGTACCGGTGAAAGAGCACGCGATCAGATCAAGTCATGGTCGTCCCATACCGGCAAATGTGTTTGCACGGATAAGTCCGGACAGGTGACTCAAGGTCAACCGACTAAATATCACATCTCCGAATAATATTTTCGTCACGGCTGACACTCCGATAAACGGTATACTTAAGCCACAGCTATTACTCATCTCCACGAACTACCGGATGAACTCTAGAATAATCATACACAGTGATCTTAACATCATAGCATCAACGAGTGTAAACTACTAGTCACTAACAATCCGGTACTCAACATGGTAGTCACCTATCCGAGAATTAACTCGATCATTGCATAATCCAATTCATTTCATAGATATTCATACTTGCTGATAAAGCAAATAGTTGAACTATGACATTGCAATGCGATGATGCAGATGAGAGTTGTGGCTAGCCTGGGGATGAAGGAACCGTCGGGAAGAAGTGCGAAGAGTCCGCGGAAACGATTGCCGGAAATAGTTCTCTACCGGAAGGGTTGTTTATGGCCAAGGGCAAAATGGTTATTTTCATGGTGTGTAAACATCATGAAAATGACTCCATCAGAACGGGCTCGACGAGATGAAGATGTGGGCCTTGGATTCACCTCGATCGGAGTTCCGAGCAAAAAGTTACGGGCTGTTGAAGTTCAGGGACCAATCTGCAAAAAGATTTCTCACAAACAGGCCCCTGGAGGAGAAAACAGAAAGCGCCTTTTATAAGATTACGCTTTCAGAACTAAGAAACGTATTTTAGTCTGAAGAATAAGGAAAGTGCGCTTTCACTAGTGGAAGACGTATTCCAGACGAATACGCTTCCACTTATGCTTATGTGGCAGCGCTTTTGACACTTACAGGTGGGGTCCAGGGGGGCGACTTGGTCGTCTCCTTCCTCTCGCTCCCCCGACAGAGCAGAGGAGGAGTAGAGGCAGGGGCGCTGCCGGCGTCGGCCCCGGCAGCTCCGGCCGTCCCCGGCCGAGGCAAGGGCACCGGCGGCCTCGGGTGAAGGCGCCGCATCCGTTCCGGGGACAGGCACGGCTGGAGAGGGGCTGGGACGGCGGCAGCTCTCGGCAGCAGAGAGCAGCGAAGGGCGGCGGCCAGATGAGGGGAGACGGCCTCGGGCACCCCGGCGGCGAGCTAAGGGGTGGGGAAAAAACTATGGGGTCCGGGTGGTCCCTTGGTGAGGTCAGGAAGGAGGGGGAGGGCTTCGGCTCGCGCCAATTTAGGCGGCGGCCGGCAATGGACATGGCGGCGGTGTTGGAGCAGGAGAAGCTCTGAGGCCCCGGGGAGAGGACGAGGAGGTTCGATGGAGTGAGGTGGAGCTGGTGGTGAGCTCGGGAAGCCGCGGAGTGGCCTTATATAGGCGCAGCGAGCTCGCCGGATAAGCTCGGCCATGGTGGCGAGCTTATCCGTGCACTGGCGCGTGCGGGTGGCGTGGCTGGCGGTTTGCGGCCTTCGGGGAGCTTCACGGAGGAGCGGAGAGGCTCAGGCGAGCTCGAGAGGGATCGAGGAGGAAAGGACAGAAGAAAACGACAACGGCGGCCATGTGCGCTCACTGTTCCTTGACGGGGACGGCTCATCGGGGAGGAATTCGGAGGGGGAGAGGGATCCAGAGCGCAGGCGGCGACGAGGGGAAGCCCCTGGACATGATTATATGGCGAGGGAAGAAGAAACGCGACGAGACTGAGAGGTTCCATCGTGGGAGCGCGCTGGCTGGCATGCCAGCAGCGTGGTCACCGCGTGCACTGGCGCACGTGGTGCACCCTGGCGTGACAAGTCATGTCCAACACAAAATACATCCAAGGAAGGGCCCCTCTGAAGTGATAGTTCATCAAAAGAGGCCAAGAGTGGATGTGAGGCAGTTTGCTGTAGCAAACTTGACCACCCCACTGTGATCCACAAGAAGTTGATAAGAACAATATAAGATGTCTAGGGGGTTTTGGGTAGGAAGTACTACAATCTTGTGAATTTTGGAGAGAAATGGACCAATATTTAATGGGGTTGCTTTGCAACTGACCAATCTGGTCCAGAAACTGAATCTTGATGTGGCACTCACATGGAGTAGCAACTTGAGCTGAAATTGGGCATAGGATGATGATTTGATCATATGAGAGTGCCATAAAAATTTCATGCCATTTGGACAAGCCAAAATGGTACTTCCTTCACAGCTATCCTCTCTGACCAGAATCTTAGGAAACTTCTAGGGAATTATTGGGAAGATGAAATGAGCCCAAATTTTGTGGAGATAGGTTATATGGGTGGAAGAAAACTCTGGTAAATTCTCAGAAATTATGGAGCAATATAAAATATAGTTGCTTCACAATGTGAAAATCTGACCAGAAACCAAGATTTGATGCTATGCTCACATACATGATTAGATAAGGTTGAAACTTGGTGGAGAGTCATTATTTAAGATTATGAAGATGCTTGCAAAATTTCAACTTATTTGGATACTCCTAGATAGCACTTGCTTCACAAAGATTCCAGTTGCCCTGAAACTTTGGAAATTAGCCAAGAGAGATTTAATATCCAAATAAAGTTGAATTTTGGCATGTGGCAATGATATGGATAGGAAATAGTTCACAAAAAGTTTGAGAGCAAGCAAGCAAATTTAAAGGGTACTTGCTTCACAAACTGCCAGCTGGGGCAGAATCAGAAAAGGAATATTTGGGGAAAAGTTTTTGAACATGTCAAGGAAGGGTTTGACATATTTGTGGAATATCTGACCCAAACAATTTATGAGAATTATTTGGGAATTTTGGGAATGATGGAAATGTGGGTTGCTTCACAACCCAGAGCAGACAGGGTTATTCCTTTAATAGAAAAAGGAATTTCCCAAGAAAAGAATATTGGGGTTGGTCCAAGATGGAAATGACATGGTCTTGGAATGGTTTTGAAGTTGGCAAGCCACTTGGGAAGAGGAATGACGAGTGATCCCTCCAGGTTGCAAGACTACCAAGTCACAGAAAAGTGAATCCGGACCAAATTAAAAGTAAAAGAAAATGGGCAAAATCCAGGGTGTTACAAACCTACCCCCCTTAAAGAAATCTCGTCCTTGAGATTTGGTTGCTCAGGGATCAAACATGAATATTCCCACTTGAGGAAACCGTTTCCAACTCGGGTTTCCTTTTTACCTTTGTATAATGTTCCCACTGAATTTCATATGACTGACTTCCTTGCTTCGGGGTGGTTTGCTTTACTGGAACCCTTTCCTGCAATTCTTACCTCATATGGTACTCTGACTCCAATCCTTTTATGTCTGCTGACCTGTCTGGGGCAATAAATTACCCTGACCAAACTATGTGCCCTGCTCGTAAGTCCGAGAGTGGTTCTTCATGAACGTATCGTGACGAGGTCCAATACGAACGACCGTTCACTGAGTTGTGAACAGATTCTCTTGGTGGACACGAAATCCTTTACTCATTGCATTGGGTGACTTCAAATGGCTGTGTGTCCTCCTGGTTCAAAATAGTACTGTAAATCGTATCGTTCTCCTGGCGGAATCTGACTTTTCGCACAGATAGTTGGGTCATCTTGGCTATCTTCATTGTCTTGGGTATAAAATTCTTACCAAATATTTGACTGTCACCTGTCGTGACCAGCATAAAGGTGTATGATGATATTATCCATAGACTTGACTGACAGTGGTACTGGCAGCAGAATCTTGTTCACGGCAGGTTAGTCTTTAACTGATTCCCATTTGTGAGGACACATGCTTCGAGACTGTTGTTCATCCTTCTGACTATTCAGTCTCTCGGTATCCCTATATGGATGGTAGGCCGTGCAATGCTTTAACATGGTGGCTGAATTCGAACTGCTGAGTTAATCTTTCGGCTGACCTGACCAGCTTGGTTGCCCTCTTCTGACAATTCTGAGCATATCTGGTTGGCTGGGCGGGTTGTCTCGATATGGGGTCCTTGCAAACGGAATAAACCCCATGGGTGTGTACCCATGGTGACTGGTACCGAGCCAGACTGTCCGGAGTATTTGTACCATGTTGCTCTTGCAACCATTACCATATCTGTATGGCCAATCTTGCTTTTTCATTATAGTTCTCCTTGCCTGGATCCTTTGCTGACGAACTTGGCCTTATGTGTTCTTGATTCTCCGTGTGACGATAGGTGTTGTCAGGTGCAATATTCCGGCAGGCATATTACTTTACAAGTTGTAGCTGTAGGGTAACGTTTGTCTGAACCCTTGGATAAAACCGGCAAATAAACCAGTAGCCACCAGAACGGTCTTTACAACTCAGATCTGGGACATTACTGGAGTAACTCAACCCCAACTCAAGACGGCTGAAAAGCAGCTCAGAGCATGAGACGGTGTTGATAAGAAGAAAGTAGCAACTCCCTAAGACGGCCGAAAAACAGCCCAGAACATAGGATCATTGCTACGAAGAGAAATTCAACAGCTGCCCGAGACGGCCGAAAAGCAGCTCAGAGCACGGACAGTTGCTGACAAGAGAAATAAAAGTCAGCATCCACCCCGGACGGCCGGAAACAGCTCAGAACACAGGCGTGGTGCCGTCACCAAAGAAAGACGGGCAAGGGTTCGTCCGTGTCCCATACAGCTCACTATTATGTATACAGGTATGAGCATAATAATTTGAACATACCGGAATAACACAGAGCAATGTTATAGGGCATATATCAGATGGTCGGCTTGCTCCATAGGTTGTTGGTCATCACACTGAAGTGTATAACTGGCATTCTCTTCTTCTTACATAGCTCATGCCATAGTCAGATCCTCACCGGGCTGGCATCATTGTGTTGGGAACGTAGTACTTCAAAAAAATTCCTACGATCACGCAAGATCTATCTAGGAGAAGCATAGCAACGAGCGGGGAGAGTGTGTCCATGTACCCTCGTAGACCGAAAGCGGAAGCAATTAGTAACGCGGTTGATGTAGTCGAACGTCTTCATGATCCAACCGATCCAAGTACCGAATGCACGGCACCTCCGCGATCTGCACACGTTCAGCTCGGTCATGTCCCTCGTACTCTTGATCCAGCTGAGGCCGAGGGAGAAATTCATCAGCACGACGGTGTGGTGATGGTGATGATGAAGTTACCGACGCAGGGCTTCGCCTAAGCACTATGACAATATGACCGAGGTGGAAATCTGTGGAGGGGGGCACTGCACACGGTTAAACAATCAACTTGTGTGTCTATGGGGTGCCCCCCTCCTCCATATATAAAGGAGTGGAGGAGGGGAGGGCCAGCCCTCTCATGGCGTGTCCAAGGGGGGAGTCCTACTCCCGGTGGGAGTAGGATTCCCCCTTCCCTAGTTGGAGTAGGAGAGGAAGGAAGGAGGAGAGAGGGAGAAGGAAAGGGGGGCCGGCCCCCCACCCCAATTCGGATTGGGCTTGGGGGGCGCGCCCCCACCTTGGCTGCCTCCTCCTCTCTCCCACTAAGGCCCAATAAGGCCCATAGACTCCCCGGGGGGTTCCGGTAACCCTCCAGTACTCCGGTAAATGCCCGAACTCACCCGGAACCATTCCGATGTCCAAACATAGTCGTCCAATATATCAATCTTTATGTCTCGACCATTTCGAGACTCCTCGTCATGTCCGTGATCTCATCCGGGACTCCAAACTACCTTCGGTACATAAAAACACATAAACTCATAATACCGATCGTCATCGAACGTTAAGCGTGCGGACCCTACGGGTTCGAGAACTATGTAGACATGACCGAGACTCATATCCGGTCAATAACCAATAGCAGAGCCTAGATGCTCATATTGGCTCCCACATATTCTAGGAAGATCTTTATCGGTTAAACCGCATAACAACATACGTTGTTCCCTTTGTCATCGGTATGTTACTTGCCCGAGATTCGATCGTCGGTATCATCATACCTAGTTCAATCTCGTTACCGGCAAGTCTCGTTACTCGTTCCGTAATACATCATCTCGTAACTAACTCATTAGTCACATTGCTTGCAAGGCTTCATATGATGTGCATTACCGAGAGGGCCCAGAGATACCTCTCCGACAATTGGAGTGACAAATCCTAATCTCGATCTATGCCAACTCAACAAACACCATCGGAGACACCTGTAGAGCATCTTTATAATCACCCAGTTGCGTTGTGACGTTTGATAGCACACAAGGTGTTCCTCCGGTATTCGGGAGTTGCATAATCTCATAGTCAGAGGAACATGTATAAGTCATGAAGAAAGCAATAGCAACAAACTAAACGATCATCGTGCTAAGCTAACGGATGGGTCTAGTCAATCACATCATTCTCTAATGATGTGATCCCGTTCATCAAATGTCAACTCATGTCTATGGCTAGGAAACTTAACCATATTTAATTAACGAGCTAATCAAGTAGAGGCATACTAGTGACACTCTGTTTGTCTATGTATTCACACATGTATTAAGTTTCCGGTTAATACAATTCTAGCATGAATAATAAACATTTATCATGATATAAGGAAATATAAATAACAACTTTATTATTGCCTCTACGGCATATTTCCTTCAGTCTCCCACTTGCACTAGAGTCAATAATCTAGATTACACAGTAATGATTCTAACACCCATGGAGTCTTGGTGCTGATCATGTTTTGCTCGTGAGAGAGGCTTAGTCAAAGGGTCTGCAACATTCAGATCTGTATGTATCTTGCAAATCTCTATGCCTCCCTCCTTGACTTGATCGCGGATGGAATTGAAGCGTCTCTTGATGTGTTTGGTTCTCTTGTGAAATCTGGATTCCTTTGCCAAGGCAATTGCTCCAATATTGTCATAAAAGATTTTCATTGGACCCGATGCACTAGGTATGACACCTAGATCGGATATGAACTCCTTCATTCGCTGCTTCCAAAGCAGCTATGTACTCCGCTTCACACGTAGATCCCGCCACGATGCTTTGCTTAGAACTGCACCAACTGACAGCTCCACCGTTCAATATAAATACGTATCCGGTTTGTGACTTAGAGTCATCCGGGTCAGTGTCAAAACTTGCATCGACGTAACCACTTACGACGAGCTCTTTGTCACCTCCATAAACGAGAAACATATCCTTAGTCCTTTTCAGATATTTCAGGATGTTCTTGACCGCTGTCCAGTGATCCACTCCTGGATTACTTTGGTACCTCCCTGCTAAACTTATTGCAAGGCACACATCAGGTCTGGTACTCAACATTGCATACATGATAGAACCTATGGCTGAGGCATAGGGAATGACTTTCATTTTCTCTCTATCTTCTGCAGTGGTCGGGCATTGAGTCTTACTCAACTTCACACCTTGCAACACAGGTAAGAACCCTTTCTTTGCTTGATCCATTTTGAACTTCTTCAAACTTTATCAAGGTATGTGCTTTGTGAAAGTCCAATTAAGCGTCTTGATCTATCTCTATAGATCTTGATGCCCAATATATAAGCAGCTTCACCGAGGTCTTTCATTGAAAAACTTTTATTCAAGTATCCTTTTATGCTATCCAGAAATTCTATATCATTTCCAATCAACAATATGTCATCCACATATAATATTAGAAATGCTACAGAGCTCCCACTCACTTTCTTGTAAATACAGGCTTCTCCAAAAGTCTGTATAAAACCATATGCTTTGATCACACTATCAAAATGTTTATTCCAACTCCGAGATGCTTGCACCAGTCCATAAATGGATCGCTGGAGGTTGCACACTTTGTTAGCATCCTTTGGATCGATAAAACCTTCGGGTTGCATCATATACAACTCTTTTTCTAGAAATCCATTCAGGAATGCAGTTTTTACATCCATTTGCCAAATTCCATAATCATAAAATGCGGCAATTGCTAACATGATTCGGACGGACTTAAGCATCACTACGGGTGAAAAGGTCTCATCGTAGTCAACTCCTTGAACTTGTCGAAAACCTTTTGCAACAAGTCGAGCTTTGTAGACAGTAACATTACCGTCAGCGTTAGTCTTCTTCTTGAAATTCCATTTATTCTCTATGGCTTGCCGATCATCGGGCAAGTCAACCAAAGTCCACACTTTGTTCTCATACATGGATCCCATCTCAGATTTCATGGCCTCAAGCCATTTCGCGGAATCTGGGCTCATCATCGCTTCCTCATAGTTCGTAGGTTCGTCATGGTCAAGTAACATGACCTCCAGAACAGGATTACCGTACCACTCTGGTGCGGATCTTACTCTGGTTGACCTACGAGGTTCGGTAGTAACTTGATCTGAAGTTACATGATCATCATCATTAGCTTCATCACTAATTGGTGTAGGAGTCACAAGAACTGATTTCTGTGATGAACTACTTTCCAATAAGGGAGCAGGTACAGTTACCTCATCAAGTTCTAGTTTCCTCCCACTCACTTCTTTCGTGAGAAACTCCTTCTCTAGAAAGGATCCATTCTTAGCAACGAATGTCTTGCCTTCGGATCTGTGATAGAAGGTGTACCCAATAGTCTCCTTTGGGTATCCTATGAAGAGACATTTCTCCGATTTGGGTTCGAGCTTATCAGGTTGAAGCTTTTTCACATAAGCATCGCAGCCCCAAACTTTAAGAAACGACAACTTGGGTTTCTTGCCAAACCACAGTTCATAAGGTGTCATCTCAACGGATTTAGATGGTGCCCTATTTAACGTGAATGCAGCCGTCTCTAAAGCATAACCCCAAAACGATAGCGGTAAATCAATAAGAGACATCATAGATCGCACCATATCTAATAAAGTGTGGTTACGACGTTCGGACACACCATTACGCTGTGGTGTTCCGGGTGGCGTGAGTTGCGAAACTATTCCGCATTGTTTCAAATGAAGACCAAACTCGTAACTCAAATATTCTCCTCCACGACCGGATCGCAGAAACTTTATTTTCTTGTTACGAAGATTTTCCACTTCACTCTGAAATTCTTTGAACTTTTCAAATGTTTCAGACTTATGTTTCATCAAGTAGATATACCCATATCTGCTCAAATCATCTGTGAAGGTCAGAAAATAACGATACCCACCGCGAGCCTCAATATTCATCGGACCGCATACATCGGTATGTAGTATTTCCAATAAATCTGTTGCTCGCTCCATTGTTCCGGAAAACGGAGTTTTAGTCATCTTGCCCATGAGGCATGGTTCGCAAGTACCAAGTGATTCATAATCAAGTGATTCCAAAAGTCCATCAGTATGGAGTTTCTTCATGCGCTTTACACCAATATGACCCAAACGGCAGTGCCACAAATAAGTTGCACTATCATTATCAACTCTGCATCTTTTGGTTTCAATATTATGAATATGTGTATCACTACTATCGAGATTCAACAAAAATAGACCACTCTTCAAGGGTGCATGACCATAAAAGATATTACTCATATAAATAGAACAACCATTATTCTCAGATTTAAATGAATAACCATCTCGCATCAAACAAGATCCAGATATAATGTTCATGCTTAACGCTGGCACCAAATAACAATTATTCAGGTCTAAAACTAATCCCGAAGGTAGATGTAGAGGTAGCGTGCCGACGGCGATCACATCGACTTTGGAACCGTTTCCCACATGCATCGTCACCTTGTCCTTAGCCAATCTTCGCTTAATCCGTAGTCCCTGTTTTGAGTTGCAAATATTAGCAACAGAACCAATATCAAATACCCAGGCACTACTGCGAGCATTAGTAAGGTACACATCAATAACATGTATATCACATATACCTTTTTTCACTTTGCCATCCTTCTTATCCGCCAAATACTTGGGGCAGTTCCGCTTCCAGTGACCAGTCCCTTTGCAGTAGAAGCACTCAGTATCAAGCTTAGGTCCAGACTTGGGCTTCTTCACTTGAGCAGCAACTTGCTTGCCATTCTTCTTGAAGTTCCCCTTCTTCCCTTTACCCTTTTTTTTAAACTGGTGGTCTTGTTGACCATCAACACTTGATGCTCCTTTTTGATTTCTACCTCCGTAGCCTTTAGCATTGCGAAGAGCTCGGGAATTGTCTTATCCATCCCTTGCATATTATAGTTCATCACGAAGCTCTTGTAGCTTGGTGGCAGTGATTGAAGAACTCTGTCAATGACACTATCAACCGGAAGATTAACTCCCAGCTGAGTCAAGTGATTATGATACCCAGACATTTTGAGTATATGCTCACTGACAGAACTATTCTTCTCCATTTTGCAGCTATAGAACTTATTGGAGACTTCATATCTCTCAATCCGAGCATTTGCTTGAAATATTAACTTCAACTCTTGGAACATCTCATATGCTCCATGACGTTCAAAACGTCGTTGAAGTCCCGGTTCTAAGACGTAAAGCATGGCACACTGAACTATCGAGTAGTCATCAGCTTTGCTCTACCAGACGTTCTTAACGTCATCAGTAGCATCTATAGCAGGCCTAGCACCTAGCGGTGCTTCCAGGACATAATTCTTCTGTGCAGCAATGTGGATAATCCTCAAGTTGCGGACCCAGTCCGTGTAGTTGCTACCATCATCTTTCAACTTAGCTTTCTCTAGGAACGCATTAAAATTAAAAGGAACAGTAGCACGGGCCATTGATCTACAACAACATAGACATGCAAAATACTATCAGGTACTAAGTTCATGATAAATTAAAGTTCAATTAATCATATTACTTAAGAACTCCCACTTAGATAGACATCCCTCTAATCATCTAAGTGATCACGTGATCCAAATCAACTAAACCATGTCCGATCATCATGTGAGATGGAGTAGTTTTCAATGGTGAACATCACTATGTTGATCATATCTACTATATGATTCATGCTCGACCTTTCAGTCTCAGTGTTCCGAGGCCATATCTGCATATGCTAGGCTCGTCAAGTTTAACCCGAGTATTCTGCGTGTGCAAAACTGGCTTGCACCCGTTGTATGTGAACGTAGAGCTTATCACACCCGATCATCACGTGGTGTCTCGGCACGATGAACTGTAGCAACGGTGCATACTCAGGGAGAACACTTGTACCTTGAAATTTAGTGAGAGATCATCTTATAATGCTACCGTCGTTCTAAGCAAAATAAGATGCATAATAGGATTAACATCACATGCAATTCAATATGTGACATGATATGGCCATCATCATCTTGTGCTCTTGATCTCCATCATCGAAGCACCGTCATGATCTTCATTGTCTGTAACACCCCAAAAATTTAATCATGTTTTGACTAAATAAAATTTGGCCAGAATTAAAATTTTGAATTTTTACTTGGTCTTTTATTAATTTCAGAACCATTTTCTGTTTCTGATTTTCAAAATTCTTCCCTCCATATAGAAATTTTTGGAAATAATATTGTGGCTTTGGGGGTTTTCTTAAAACCATTTCATTACTACTTTAATAACAGTAGAATTATTTTATAATAAAATTTGCCCAAAACTATTCCTTTAATAGCTATTTCAACATTTAAAATGCCTCTGTTGCACTACAACTATTCTAAATAATTGTTTTTAAAATTCCACAAAAATTGTGGGAGGTCATGTGATGCCTACAGATCACTTTTATGCAAAAACCCAACTTGGTCTTTTGAAAAATTTGAGTGAAACAATCTCTTTTCATTTCTGTCCCATTTCTGAGTTATAACTGCAACCCCAATTTTCCCTGCTCCAAAAATTCTGAAATTTTTCCCACTTATAGTACTTCCGACAAAACCCTTAAGTCCAGAATATCAGCTCCATTTGCATCATTTAAGTTCACCAAATATTCCTCTAAAGTTTCTGTCCAGAACAGAAATCCTTCCAAACTTGCATAAGCAAGTTTCCTCTTTTCACAAACCAACCCCACCACACTCACTATCATCTAAGGAGACGTCATCCTGACAAATTCCATGATCAACAAGAGTCCCGAGGTGGCCCTAGCATTTGGTCAAGCACCTTGTGTGCATGACAGAATTATGCAAGTTTATGAAACTGTATACGGCACTTGATCCTCTGGCCAAATCATCTTGTGTACAACCATTATAGTTCATAGGAGCTCCACCCTGTTAAGTATCACTTGCAGAAAAGCATCCTAGGGCGCCATGGCATTTCGTTGAGCACCTCGGGTGCACGCTCAGAGCACGCCCAGAGCGCGTGTATTGCACGCCCGAGCGCCACGAGCCCTGCCGCCCCGCTACTGCCCTCCCTTGGCTTGCCCCGCACGCTTCACCAGCCACCTGCACCAGCCTAACCCTCCCCGCACCGGAGCTTTCCCCCTGGCACCGCCCTCCACCGTCCCGAGCCGCCAACCGCCGTCACCCGTCGCTGTCACGGCGCCGCCCACGACGCGTGGCCCAATCCACAGCCGCCAGAACGTCCTCGCCTTAACTACGGTCGCCGACGTCATCACCGACCACGTATCGATCACCACCGACCCTTACCGGCCTCGACGGCGCCATGAATGCCTACCGCCATCGTGACTTCTCTGGGAAGCCACGGGAACCGACCTTGCCGTGCTATAAAAACCTCCCTCGAGCGCCCTCTCCTCGTCAGGAACTCTCCTCCGCTTCCTGTAAGCCCCTCAAGCAACTAAGCGACCGGAGAGGGCCGTCTCCCTCCTCTCCGGCATCTACTGCCGCCGCCTCTGCCTCGGAGCTCGCCACCTCTCCAGTGCCTCCCCCTCTCCAGTCTCTGCACCAGAAGCCTCCCCGTGGTTCCGCGGATCCATCCCGCCCTTCAATTTCACCGAAGCAAGCTCCAAGGCGAAAGCCCCCTCTTGCCCGACGCTGTCGTCCGTCGGGAAGCTCACCGCCGGCCACTCCGCTCACTCCGGCGATCGTGGCGGGTACCAGGAGAACTGCCCCAACCTCCCGAACACAACGGTGGCCTCGGATCCCCGAACAGCGCTGCCGTTCACCGGCGAGCCTCGCCGGAGACGCCGCCTCTGCTCGGACAGAGAGGAGACGCGGGGTGGACCTGGTCAAACCCGACAGCCGGGCCCCTCCCGTCAGCCTCACCTCTCTCTCCCTCTGTCAGCGCGGCTGGGCCAGTCCGACAGTCACGGCCCAGCAGCACCAGCAGTTCCGGCCCAGGAGCGCCAGACGGCTAAATTCCGCCCAGAGCGCGCCTTTGCCTTTCTTCTTTTTTTCTTTTTCAGTAATTTTCAAATTATTCCGCAGCCTTTATTTCAAATCCAAATCCAGTGATACAAATTTCTAAAGTCTTATAAAAACATGCTCTATTAATCTAGATTAGGTGAACTTTTTTTCCTAAGACTTGTTCCTACTGTATCTATTAAATAGTCATTTTCTTCGTTCTTTCTAGCTTAGAAATTCCATAACTAATTCATATGAGCTCCAAATAAATTGATTCCTTTTCTGTTATTCCTCATATTTCATCTAGTTTATTTTAGCTTTTATTTCAAAAAAATTGGAAACACTTTTTTTGCACTGTTTTAGAATTATGTGGTAATTGCTATATTCTTCTAAATAGGAAAAATGGAGGGAAGAAAACTTTTCAGACTTTTGGAGTGCACCCGATATTTCTGCATGCTCAAGGCAAGCATCTTGAACACTTGATATGGTGAATGCATGGTAGATTATTTGCTAGAATAATTTGACCACGACTATGTTGAATTCAAATTAAATTGGCATATTGCTAGTAGTGCTTGCATGATTTGAATTCGAGTAAAATTTGCATGCATGTAGTGTTGGCATGCATTGCGTACTTGTCATGACTAACCTGCAGGAGCAGGCATAAGAGAAATACTGTTACCGGCAGAAGGGTGATCACGTTGGAGCGTGATCATGCCTTGTTGGTTATGCTTGTTGGAGCATGCAAGGGTTGTGGCCCTGTTGGTATTGCTGTTGAAGAAATACTTTGTTTTGCTAACCATTGCAGGAAACTTAAACCTCCTGAGTCGACCGTAGATCGAGTCTTGTTCCGGTAACCCCCATACTTGTTTCGTGCTGCCACTTGTGCCTGCCACAGGTGGGGTATGGTTTAGTAAGTTGTTAACCCCTTTCCATGCACACACCATACAGAGGGCCACGATGAGGGTTTCCCAGGGATCCGGGACTAAATCCTGTCATCGGGTCAGGGGGCATGGGTGTTTCCAGTTGTGACTGAGAGGGGGGCACCCCTTGGAATCTGCGTGTATTAATAGTCATCCCATGCAGGACGTTGGTCTCTCCGTCTCAGAGTTTTACTTGAACGATGCTTTGGGTGATTCCTGGCATCTGGAAAGTTAATCTGGTGTGTGTTGGTTAGGTGTGTTTTCAACCCAAAGACCGTAATGGGAATTAGTCAGTGTCACGGTACTGACTAAAGAAATCCTTTACTTGTGGGTAAAGAGTACACCCTCTGTAGAGTTTAAACCTATTCGAATAGCCGTGTTCGCGGTTAAGGGCTTCAGTCTGGGTTGGTCAAGTGTCGGTCTTAGTGTTGGTCTTCGGAGGAAAATAATTAAATTGAGCCTGAATTATTTTGCGGAATAATTATTGTCACCCTGTTACTACCATGAATATTTTATGCTTGTTAAATATTATTATGGTTATGCATAATATTGAGGACTAACCCGTATCTCTTATTTTGAATTTTTCCTGAGTGTCTCAGGGGCTGGCTTGACTACCCCGGGCACTCAATTTTATTTTCAAGACCTCTCGTGGCGTCCCTCGAGTTAACAGGTGGTTTATCACGCCACTACTCTTGTGGACACCCGATTGGCATTTCTCTTCATGTCCGACCGTGGCGTCACTTGACACCCGACTGGCATTTCTTTTCAAGACCTCTCGTGGCGTCGCCTGAGTTCTCAGATGGTCCTGTCTCGTCCGATTTCTCTTTTGGACACCTGATTGGCATTTCTCTTCAAGACCTACCGGGGTGTCACTTGACATCCGACCGGCATTTCTTTTATTTTGTTTCCTTTGACTTTCCTTATTTATCACTAACATTCCCATATATTCATTTATTTGCATATGCTATTATTTTATCATGCCATGATTAAATTCCTATCAGTAGGCATTTTAAGTCCATCATGAGCATTTGCATAAAGTGTAGTTCATCATGGTCATATAATTTAATTGTTTTATTCGGTATATCTTTTGTTCCTGATGTTTGTGAGTACATTCAAACGTACTCACAGGCTTGTCCCTGGCTATTTACTTGGCCAGGTCAGGATTTCTACAAGGAGTACCACAGCGATGTCCGTGCGGAGCCTAGGATGGCAGCCATGCGGGATAGGAATTATCCAGGTCAGCCGTTCCTATGGGGAATGGAGCCCCATCGACGTTGAAGAACCACGAGACAATTCCGTCATCCACCACCAGAATCACTATTGTAACATTAGACCTTCATGGTCTTGTATCCAATTCTTGTAATAGCTTGGTAATCTGTAACAAGGACGTGTCCACCAGTAATGGTAAATCCTGGGCTCGTGATGACACGAGGGGTTAATTTCTAGGATTTCGTGTCCCGGCCCCGACAGCCTTGGTATCAGAGCCAGGCTGACCATTGGCTAATCCTATCTTAGCCTGGTCGCTATCTCTAGGTTTCCACACCGTCCACATCCTTTTCTGTCCAAAGTCAAGCCCATCCTATCCGATAACCGCATAGTGGCCAGCCGACACCTTTTGACAGTCGGTGCCCAACCTATCAACCTAGCCCATAGGCTGTGTGCCTGTGGCCGACACCTGCGTTGTCCTATCCGCAAGCGTGCGATGGAAGACTCTGCTGGCTTATAAGAGAAGCCTTTCCCCAAACCAGCACATCACAGCCTCACTCCCAGTTCGATATCCAAACCCCAAGATGCCTGGCCCCATCGTGCACAACGCGACCACCACAGCCGAGCTTGAAGGCTTTGTAGCCATCCTCGCCAATCTCACCCGTCGTGCTCTCGGCATCGAAGAGCCGCTGGAGTATGTCGTGTACCAAGAGTACGCGAGTGATGCCATCCACCACTACTGGGCCACGGGGCACATCTACGGGAGGGGCATCACCGCAGAGCGCCCTTACCGGTTCACCGGGAGGACGACCACCGACGAGCCCCAAGCTATCCAACTTGCAGCCCGAGAAGCTGTAGTTCAACTCCGGCATCGGTCGCCGAGGATTAACTGCCGCTCCTTCTACTACTACCCTAGTCGTGAAGGCTATGGTAGGTCGACCCAAGTCGCTAACGGAGACCACGAGACAGATCCTGCCCTAGTGCATCTGGTGCGCTACCTGAGAGCGCAAGAGGCACTGTTCGATCAGGTCACCAATGATCTGATTGAGACCCGCAGGACACTTGCTCTCCTGACCCGGGTGAGAAGTGAAGCTGCACCCGACACCGACACCCCGATAGTACTGCTTGGGAGGCCAGTTGAGCCCCCAAGGTCTGCCCCTGTCATCCACCCGGGCAATGCATTCGTTTCCCCGGATGAACTCCATCGTCTCTTGGGGATCTTCTCCAACGGGACTGTAGCCACTACACCCCGCGTGGGTCATCATCGCTACCCCAACCCTGCAGCTCCTCATAACACTCCAGCCAACTCCGACGTTGAAGCCCCCGGAGAGGCCTCGACGTCCGCGAGACACGCCCGTCTGGACGTCAACGAAGTGGACTGAGTCTGTCAGAGTAGTTGCCATGTCCTTAGCAACCCTGTTGCCCTGTAAATTCCACCGTCATGCCATAGACGAATATATGTATATTTCTAGCAGTGTGTAGTGCTTGATTGAATGATGTGCCTGTGTGTTATTGTCTTGCACATGATTGCTTGTCTGTTGTGATTTGCATTTAATTCTTCCGTCCTTAACAAATCTCGAGGACGAGTTTTTCTTAAGGGGGGTAGAGTTTGTAACACCCCAAAAATTTAATCATGCTTTGACTAAAAAAAATTTGGCCAGAATTAAAATTTTGAATTTTTACTTGGTCTTTTATTAATTTCAGAACCATTTTCTGTTTCTGATTTTCAAAATTCTTCCCTCCATATAGAAATTTTTGGAAATAATATTGTGGCTTTGGGGGTTTTCTTAAAACCATTTCATTACTACTTTAATAACAGTAGGAATTATTTTATAATAAAATTTGCCCAAAACTATTCCTTTAATAGCTATTTCAACATTTAAAATGCCTCTGTTGCACTACAACTATTCTAAATAATTGTTTTTAAAATTCCACAAAAATTGTGGGAGGTCATGTGATACCTACAGATCACTTTTATGCAAAAACCCAACTTGGTCTTTTGAAAAATTTGAGAGAAACAATCTCTTTTCATTTCTGTCCCATTTCTGAGTTATAACTGCAACCCCAATTTTCCCTGCTCCAAAAATTCTGAAATTTTTCACACTTATAGTACTCCCGACAAAACCCTTAAGTCCAGAATATCAGCTCCATTTGCATCATTTAAGTTCACCAAATATTCCTCTAAAGTTTTTGTCCAGAACGGAAATCCTTACAAACTTGCATAAGCAAGTTTCCTCTTTTCACAAACCAACCCCACCACCCTCACTATCATCTAAGGAGACGTCATCCTGACAAATTCCATGATCAACAAGAGTCCCTAGGTGGCCCTAGCATTTGGTCAAGCACCTTGTGTGCATGACAGAATTATGCAAGTTTATGAAACTGTATAAGGCACTTGATCCTCTGGCCAAATCATCTTGTGTACAACCATTATAGTTCATAGGAGCTCCACCCTGTTAAGTATCACTTGCAGAAAAGCATCCTAGGGCGCCATGGCATTTCGTCGAGCACCTCGGGTGCACGCTCAGAGCACGCCCAGAGCGCGTGTATTGCACGCCCGAGCGCCACAAGCCCTGCCGTCCCGCTGCTGCCCTCCCTTGGCTTACCCCGCACGCTTCACCAGCCACCTGCACCAGCCTAACCCTCCCCGCACCGGAGCTTTCCCCCTGGCACCGCCCTCCACCGTCCTGAGTCACCAACCGCTATCACCCGTCGTTGTCACGGTGCCGCCCATGATGCGTGGCCCAATCCACAGCCGCCAGAATGTCCTCGCCTTAACTACGGTCGCCGACGTCATCACCGACCACGTATCGATCACCACCGACCCTTACCGGCCTCGACGGCGCCATGAATGCCCGCCGCCATCGTGACTTCTCTGGGAAGCCACGGGAACCGACCTTGCCGTGCTATAAAAACCTCCCTCGAGCTCCCTCTCCTCGTCAGGAACTCTCCTCCACCTCCTGTAAGCCCCTCAAGAAACTAAGCGACCGGAGAGGGCCGTCTCCCTCCTCTCCGGCATCTACTGCCGCCGCCTCCACCTCGGAGCTCGCCACCTCTACAGTGCCTCCCCCTCTCCAGTCACTGCACTAGAAGCCTCCCTGTGGTTCCGTGGATCCATCCCGCCCTTCAATTTCACCGAAGCAAGCTCCAAGGCGAAAGCCCCCTCTTGCCCAACGCCGTCGTCCGTCGGGAAGCTCACCGCCGGCCACTCCGCTCACTCCGGCGACCGTGGTGGGTACCAGGAGAACCGCCTCAACATCCCGAACACAACGGTGGCCTCGGATCCCCGAACGGCGCTGCCGTTCACCGGCGAGCCTCGCCGGAGACGCCGCCTCTGCTCGGACAGAGAGGAGACGCGGGGTGGACCTGGTCAAACCCGACAGCCGGGCCCCTCCCGTCAGCCTCACCTCTCTCTCCCTCTATCAGCATGGCTGGGCCAGTCCGACAGTCATGGCCCAGCAGCACCAGCAGTTCTGGCCCAGGAGCGCCAGACGGCTAAATTCTGCCCAGAGCGCGCCTTTGCCTTTCTTCTTTTTTTCTTTTTCAGTAATTTTCAAATTGTTCCACGGCCTTTATTTCAAATCCAAATCCAGTGATACAAATTTCTAAAGTCTTAAAAAAACATGCTCTATTAATCTAGATTAGGTGAACTTTTTTTCCTAAGACTTGTTCCTACTGTATCTATTAAATAGTCATTTTCTTCGTTCTTTCTAGCTTAGAAATTCCATAACTAATTCATATGAGCTCCAAATAAATTGATTCCTTTTCTGTTATTCCTCATATTTCATCTAGTTTATTTTAGCTTTTATTTCAAAAAAATTGGAAACACTTTTTTTGCACTGTTTTAGAATTATGTGGTAATTGCTATATTCTTCTAAATAGGAAAAATGGAGGGAAGAAAACTTTTCAGACTTTTGGAGTGCACCCGGTATTTCTGCATGCTCAAGGCAAGCATCTTGAACACTTGATATGGTGAATGCATGGTAGATTATTTGCTAGAATAATTTGACCACGACTATGTTGAATTCAAATTAAATTGGCATATTGCTAGTAGTGCTTGCATGATTTGAATTCGAGTAAAATTTGCATGCATGTAGTGTTGGCATGCATTGCGTACTTGTCATGACTAACCTGCAGGAGCAGGCATAAGAGAAATACTGTTACCGGCAGAAGGGTGATCATGTTGGAGCGTGATCATGCCTTGTTGGTTATGCTTGTTGGAGCATGCAAGGGTTGTGGCCCTGTTGGTATTGCTGTTGAAGAAATACTTTGTTCTGCTAACCATTGCAGGAAACTTAAACCTCCTGAGTCGACCGTAGATCGAGTCTTGTTCCGGTAACCCCCATACTTGTTTCGTGCTGCCACTTGTCCCTGCCAGAGGTGGGGTATGGTTTAGTAAGTTGTTAACCCCTTTCCATGCACACACCATACAGAGGGCCACGATGAGGGTTTCCCAGGGATCCGGGACTAAATCCTGTCATCGGGTCAGGGGGCATGGGTGTTTCCAGTTGTGACTGAGAGGGGGGCACCCCTTGGAATCCGCGTGTATTAATAGTCATCCCATGCAGGACGTTGGTCTCTCCGTCTCAGAGTTTTACTTGAACGATGCTTTGGGTGATTCCTGGCATCTGGAAAGTTAATCTGGTGTGTGCTGGTTAGGTGTGTTTTCAACCCAAAGACCGTAATGGGAATTAGTCAGTGTCACGGTACTGACTAAAGAAATCCTTTACTTGTGGGTAAAGAGTACACCCTCTGCAGAGTTTAAACCTATTCGAATAGCCGTGTTCGCGGTTAAGGGCTTCAGTCTGGGTTGGTCAAGTGTCGGTCTTAGTGTTGGTCTTCGGAGGAAAATATTTAAATTGAGCCTGAATTATTTTGCGGAATAATTATTGTCACCCTGTTACTACCATGAATATTTTATGCTTGTTAAATATTATTATGGTTATGCATAATATTGAGGACTAACCCGTATCTCTTATTTTGAATTTTTCCTGAGTGTCTCAGGGGCTGGCTTGACTACCCCGGGCACTCAATTTTATTTTCAAGACCTCTCGTGGCGTCCCTCGAGTTAACAGGCGGTTTATCACGCCACTACTCTTGTGGGCACCCGATTGGCATTTCTCTTCAAGTCCGACCGTGGCGTCACTTGACACCCGACTGGCATTTCTTTTCAAGACCTCTCGTGGCGTCGCCTGAGTTCTCAGATGGTCCTGTCTCGTCCGATTTCTCTTTTAGACACCTGATTGGCATTTCTCTTCAAGACCTACCGGGGTGTCACTTGACATCCGACCGACATTTCTTTTATTTTGTTTCCTTTGACTTTCCTTATTTATCACTAACATTCCCATATATTCATTTATTTGCATATGCTATTATTTTATCATGCCATGATTAAATTCCTGTCAGTAGGCATTTTAAGTCCATCATGAGCATTTGCATAAAGTGTAGTTCATCATGGTCATATAATTTAATTGTTGCATTCGGTATATCTTTTGTTCCTGATGTTTGTGAGTACATTCAAACGTACTCACAGGCTTGTCACTGGCTATTTACTTGGCCAGGTCAGGATTTCTACAAGGAGTACCACAACGATGTCCGTGCGGAGCCTAGGATGGCAGCCATGCGGGATAGGAATTATCCAGGTCAGCCGTTCCTATGGGGAATGGAGCCCCATCGACGTTGAAGAACCACGAGACAATTCCGTCATCCACCACCAGAATCACTATTGTAACATTAGACCTTCATGGTCTTGTATCCAATTCTTGTAATAGCTTGGTAATCTGTAACAAGGACGTGTCCACCAGTAATGGTAAATCCTGGGCTCGTGATGACACGAGGGGTTAATTTCTAGGATTTCGTGTCCCGGCCCCGACAGCCTTGGTATCAGAGCCAGGCTGACCATTGGCTAATCCTATCTTAGCCTGGTCGCTATCTCTAGGTTTCCACACCGTCCACATCCTTTTCTGTCCAAAGTCAAGCCCATCCTATCCGATAACCGCATAGTGGCCAGCCGACACCTTTTGACAGTCGGTGCCCAACCTATCAACCTAGCCCATAGGCTGTGTGCCTGTGGCCGACACCTGCGTTGTCCTATCCGCAAGCGTGCGATGGAAGACTCTGCTGGCTTATAAGAGAAGCCTTTCCCCAAACCAGCACATCACAGCCTCACTCCCAGTTCGATATCCAAACCCCAAGATGCCTGGCCCCATCGTGCACAATGCGACCACCACAGCCGAGCTTGAAGGCTTTGTAGCCATCCTCGCCAATCTCACCCGTCGTGCTCTCGGCATCGAAGAGCCGCCGAAGTATGTCGTGTACCAAGAGTACGCGAGTGATGCCATCCACCACTACTGGGCCACGGGGCACATCTACGGGAGGGGCATCACCGCAGAGCGCCCTTACCGGTTCACCGGGAGGACGACCACCGACGAGCCCCAAGCTATCCAACTTGCAGCCCGAGAAGCTGTAGTTCAACTCCGGCATCGGTCGCCGAGGATTAACTGCCGCTCCTTCTACTACTACCCTAGTCGTGAAGGCTATGGTAGGTCAACCCAAGTCGCTAACGGAGACCACGAGACAGATCCTGCCCTAGTGCATCTGGTGCGCTACCTGAGAGCGCAAGAGACACTGTTCGATCAGGTCACCAATGATCTGATTGAGACCCGCAGGACACTTGCTCTCCTGACCCGGGTGAGAAGTGAAGCTGCACCCGACACCGACACCCCGATAGTACTGCTTGGGAGGCCAGTTGAGCCCCCAAGGTCTGCCCCTGTCATCCACCCGGGCAATGCATTCGTTTCCCCGGATGAACTCCATCGTCTCTTGGGGATCTTCTCCAACGGGACTGTAGCCACTACACCCCACGTGGGTCATCATCGCTACCCCAACCCTGCAGCTCCTCATAACACTCCAGCCAACTCCGACGTTGAAGCCCCCGGAGAGGCCTCGACGTCCGCGAGACACGCCCGTCTGGACGTCAACGAAGTGGACTGAGTCTGTCAGAGTAGTTGCCATGTCCTTAGCAACCCTGTTGCCCTGTAAATTCCACCGTCATGCCATAGACGAATATATGTATATTTCTAGCAGTGTGTAGTGCTTGATTGAATGATGTGCCTGTGTGTTATTGTCTTGCACATGATTGCTTGTCTGTTGTGATTTGCATTTAATTCTTCCGTCCTTAACAAATCTCGAGGACAAGTTTTTCTTAAGGGGAGTAGAGTTTGTAACACCCCAAAAATTTAATCATGCTTTGACTAAATAAAATTTGGCCAGAATTAAAATTTTGAATTTTTACTTGGTCTTTTATTAATTTCAGAACCATTTTCTGTTTCAGATTTTCAAAATTCTTCCCTCCATATAGAAATTTTTGGAAATAATATTGTGGCTTTGGGGGTTTTCTTAAAACCATTTCATTACTACTTTAATAACAGTAGGAATTATTTTATAATAAAATTTGCCCAAAACTATTCCTTTAATAGCTATTTCAACATTTAAAATGCCTCTGTTGCACTACAACTATTCTAAATAATTGTTTTTAAAATTCCACAAAAATTGTGGGAGGTCATGTGATACCTACAGATCACTTTTATGCAAAAACCCAACTTGGTCATTTGAAAAATTTGAGTGAAACAATCTCTTTTCATTTCTGTCCCATTTCTGAGTTATAACTGCAACCCCAATTTTCCCTGCTCCAAAAATTCTGAAATTTTTCACACTTATAGTACTCCCGACAAAACCCTTAAGTCCAGAATATCAGCTCCATTTTCATCATTTAAGTTCACCAAATATTCCTCTAAAGTTTTTGTCCAGAACAGAAATCCTTCCAAACTTGCATAAGCAAGTTTCCTCTTTTCACAAACCAACCCACCACCCTCACTATCATCTAAGGAGACGTCATCCTGACAAATTCCATGATCAACAAGAGTCCCTAGGTGGCCCTAGCATTTGGTCAAGCACCTTGTGTGCATGACAGAATTATGCAAGTTTATGAAACTGTATAAGGCACTTGATCCTCTGGCCAAATCATCTTGTCTACAACCATTATAGTTCATAGGAGCTCCACCCTGTTAAGTATAACTTGCAGAAAAGCATCCTAGGGCGCCATGGCATTTCGTCGAGCACCTCGGGTGCACGCTCAGAGCACGCCCAGAGCGCGTGTATTGCACGCCCGAGCGCCACAAGCCCTGCCGTCCCGCTGCTGCCCTCCCTTGGCTTACCCCGCACGCTTCACCAGCCACCTGCACCAGCCTAACCCTCCCCGCAACGGAGCTTTCCCCCTGGCACCACCCTCCACCATCCTGAGTCGCCAACCGCTGTCACCCGTCATTGTCACGGTGCCGCCCATGATGCGTGGCCCAATCCACAGCCGCCAGAATGTCCTCGCCTTAACTACGGTCGCCGACGTCATCACCGACCACGTATCGATCACCACCGACCCTTACCGGCCTCGACGGCGCCATGAATGCCCGCCGCCATCGTGACTTCTCTGGGAAGCCGTAAAAACCTCCCTCGAGCTCCCTCTCCTCGTCAGGAACTCTCCTCCACCTCCTGTAAGCCCCTCAAGCAACTAAGCGACCGGAGAGGGCCGTCTCCCTCCTCTCCGGCATCTACTGCCGCCGCCTCCACCTCGGAGCTCGCCACCTCTCCAGTGCCTCCCCCTCTCCTGTCACTGCACTAGAAGCCTCCCCGTGGTTCCGCGGATCCATCCCGCCCTTCAATTTCACCGAAGCAAGCTCCAAGGCGAAAGCCCCCTCTTTCCCAACGCCGTCGTCCGTCGGGAAGCTCACCGCCGGCCACTCCGCTCACTCCGGCGACCGTGGCGGGTACCAGGAGAACCGCCTCAACCTCCCGAACACAACGGTGGCCTCGGATCCCCGAACGGCGCTGCCGTTCACCGGCGAGCCTCACCGGAGACGCCGCCTCTGCTAGGACAGAGAGGAGACGTGGGGTGGACCTGGTCAAACCCGACAGCCGGGCCCCTCCCGTCAGCCTCACCTCTCTCTCCCTCTATCAGCATGGCTGGGCCAGTCCGACAGTCATGGCCCAGCAGCACCAGCAGTTCCGGCCCAGGAGCGCCAGACGGCTAAATTCTGCCTAGAGCGCGCCTTTGCCTTTCTTCTTTTTTTCTTTTTTAGTAATTTTCAAATTATTTCACAGCCTTTATTTCAAATCCAAATCCAGTGATACAAATTTCTAAAGTCTTAAAAAAACATGCTCTATTAATCTAGATTAGGTGAACTTTTTTTCCTAAGACTTGTTCCTACTGTATCTATTAAATAGTCTTTTTCTTCGTTCTTTCCAGCTTAGAAATTCCATAACTAATTCATATGAGCTCCAAATAAATTGATTCCTTTTCTGTTATTCCTCATATTTCATCTAGTTTATTTTAGTTTTTATTTCAAGAAAATTGGAAACACTTTTTTTGCACTGTTTTAGAATTATGTGGTAATTGCTATATTCTTCAAAATAGGAAAAATGGAGGGAATAAAACTTTTCTGACTTTTGGAGTGCACCCAGTATTTCTGCATGCTCAAGGCAAGCATCTTGAACACTTGATATGGTGAATGCATGGTAGATTATTTGCTAGAATAATTTGACCACGACTATGTTGAATTCAAATTAAATTGGCATATTGCTAGTAGTGCTTGCATGATTTGAATTCGAGTAAAATTTGCATGCATGTAGTGTTGGCATGCATTGTGTGCTTGTCATGACTAACCTGCAGGAGCAGGCATAAGAGAAATACCGTCACCGGTAGAAGGGTGATCACGTTGGAGCGTGATCATGCCTTGTTGGTTATGCTTGTTGGAGCATGCAAGGGTTGTGGCCCTGTTGGTATTGCTGTTGAAGAAATACTTTGTTCTGCTAACCATTGCAGGAAACTTAAACCTCCTGAGTCGACTGTAGATCGAGTCTTGTTCCGGTAACCCCCATACTTGTTTCGTGCTGCCAGTTGTCCCTGCCATAGGTGGGGTATGGTTTAGTAAGTTGTAAACCCCTTTCCATGCACACACCATATAGAGGGACACGATGAGGGTTTCCCTGGGATCCGGGACTAAATCCTGTCATCGGGTCAGGGGGCATGGGTGTTTCCAGTTGTGACTGAGAGGGGGGCACCCCTTGGAATCCGCGCGTATTAATAGTGATCCCATGCAGGACGTTGTTCTCTCCGTCTTAGAGTTTTATTTGAACGATGCTTTGGGTGATTCCTGGCATCTGGAAAGTTAATCTGGTGTGTGCTGGTTAGGTGTGTTTTCAACCAAAAGACCGTATTGGGAATTAGTCAGTGTCATGGTACTGACTAAAGAAATCCTTTACTTGTGGGTAAAGAGTACACCCTCTGCAGAGTTTAAACCTATTCGAATAGCCGTGTCCGCGGTTAAGGGCTTCAGTCTGGGTTGGTCAAGTGTCGGTCTTAGTGTCGGTCTTCAGAGGAAAATAATTAAATTGAGCCTGAATTATTTTGCGGAATAATTATTGTCACGCTGTTGCTACCATGAATATTTTATGCTTGTTAAATATTATTATGGTTATGCATAATATTGAGGACTAACCCGTATCTCTTATTTTGAATTTTTCCTGAGTGTCTCAGGGGCTGGCTTGACTACCCCGGGCACTCAATTTTATTTTCAAGACCTCTCGTGGCGTCCCTCGAGTTAACAGGCGGTTTATCACGCCACTACTCTTGTGGACACCCGATTGGCATTTCTCTTCAATTCCGATTGTGGCGTCACTTGACACCCGACTGGCATTTCTTTTCAAGACCTCTCGTGGCGTCGCCTGAGTTCTCGGATGGTCCTGTCTCGTCCGATTTCTCTTTTAGACACCTGATTGGCATTTCTCTTCAAGACCTACCATGGTGTCACTTGACATCCGACCGGCATTTCTTTTATTTTGTTTCCTTTGACTTTCCTTATTTATCACTAACATTCCCATATATTCATTTATTTGCATATGCTATTACTTTATCATGCCATGATTAAATTCCTGTCAGTAGGCATTTTAAGTCCATCATGAGCATTTGCATAAAGTGTAGTTCATCATGGTCATATAATTTAATTGTTGCATTCGGTATATCTTTTGTTCCTGATGTTTGCGAGTACATTCAAACGTACTCACAGGCTTGTCCCTGGCTATTTACTTGGCCAGATCAGGATTTCTACAAGGAGTACCACAGCGATGTCCGTGCGGAGCCTAGGATGGCAGCCATGCGGGATAGGAATTATCCAGGTCAGCCGTTCCTGTGGGGAATGGAGCCCCATCGACGTTGAAGAACCACGAGACAATTCCGTCATCCACCACCAGAATCACTGTTGTAACATTAGACCTTCATGGTCTTGTATCCAATTCTTGTAATAGCTTGGTAATCTGTAACAAGGACGTGTCCACCAGTAACGGTAAATCCTGGGCTGGTGATGAGACGAGGGGTTAATTTCTGGGATTTTGTGTCCCGGCCCCGACATCGTCACCGGCGCCCCAGCTAGATCTCCATCGTCACCGGCGCCCCAGCATGATCTCCATCGAAGCATCGTTGTCCTCTCGCCAACTTATTGCTTCTACGACTATCGCTACCGCTTAGTGATAAAGTAAAGCAATTACATGGCGATTGCATTGCATACAATAAAGCGACAACCATATGGCTCCTGCCGGTTGCCGATAACTCTGTTACAAAACATGATCATCTCATACAACAAATTATATCACATCATGTCTTGACCATATCACATCACAGCAAGCCCTGCAAAAACAAGTTAGACGTCCTCTACTTTGTTGTTGCAAGTTTTACGTGGCTGCTACGGGCTGAGCAAGAACCGTTCTTACCTACGCATCAAAACCACAATGATTTTTCTTCAAGTGTGCTGTTTTAACCTTCAACAAGGACCGGGCGTAGTCACACTCGATTCAACTAAAGTTGGAGAAACTGACACCCACCAGCCACCTGTGTGCGAAGCACGTCGGTAGAACCAATCTCGCGTAAGCGTACGCGTAATGTCGGTCTGAGCCGCTTCATCCAACAATACCGCCGAATCAAAGTATGACATGCTGGTAAGCAGTATGACTATTATCGCCCACAACTCTTTGTGTTCTACTCGTGCATATAACATCTACGCATAGACCTGGCTCGGATGCCACTGTTGGGAACGTAGTATTTCAAAAAAATTCCTACGATCGCGCAAGATCTATCTAGGAGAAGCATAGCAACGAGCGGGGAGAGTGTGTCCATGTACCCTAGTAGACCGAAAGCGGAAGCGTTTAGTAACGCGGTTGATGTAGTCGAACGTCTTCACGATCCAACTGTTCCAAGTATCGAACGCATGGCACCACCGTGATCTGCACACGTTCAGCTTGGTGACGTCCCTCGTACTCTTGATCCAGCTGAGGCCGAGGGAGAGTTTCATCAGCATGACGGTGTGGTGACGGTGATGATGAAGTTACCGACGCAGGGCTTCGCCTAAGCACTACCACAATATGACCGAGGTGGAAATCTGTGGAGGGGGGCACCACACACGGTTAAGCAATCAACTTGTGTGTCTATGGGGTGCCCCCCTCCTCCGTATATAAAGGAGTGGAGGAGGGGAGGGCCGGCCCTCTCATGGAGCGTCCAAGGGGGGAGTCCTACTCCCGGTGGGAGTAGGATTCCCCCTTCCCTAGTTGGAGTAGGAGAGGAAGGAAGGAGGAGAGAGGGAGAAGGAAAGGGGGGCCGGCCCCCCACCCCAATTCGGATTGGGCTTGGGGGGGCGCCCCCCCACCTTGGCTGACTCCTCCTCTCTCCCACTAAGGCCCAATATAGCCCATAGACTCCCCGGGGGGTTCCGGTAATCCTCCGGTACTCCGGTAAATGCCAGAACTCACCCGGAACCATTCCGATGTCCAAACATAGTCGTCCAATATATCAATCTTTATGTCTCGGCCATTTTGAGACTCCTCGTCATGTCCGTGATCTCATCCGGGACTCCGAACTGCCTTCGGTACATCAAAACACATAAACTCATAATACCGATCGTCATCGAACGTTAAGCGTGCGGACCCTACGGGTTCGAGAACTATGTAGACATGACCGAGACTCATCTCCGGTCAATAACCAATAGCGGAACCTGGATGCTCATAATGGCTCCCACATATTCTACAAAGATCTTTATCGGTCAAACCGCATAACAACATACGTTGTTCCCTTTGTCATCGGTATGTTACTTGCCCGAGATTCAATCGTCGGTATCATCATACCTAGTTCAATCTCGTTACCGGCAAGTCTCTTTACTTGTTCCGTAATGCATCATCTCATAACTAACTCATTAGTCACATTGCTTGCAAGGCTTCATATGATGTGCATTACCGAGAGGGCCCAGAGTTACCTCTCCGACAATCGGAGTGACAAATCCTAATCTCGATCTATGCCAACTCAACAAACACCATCGGAGACACCTGTAGAGCATCTTTATAATCACCCAGTTACGTTGTGACGTTTGATAGCACACAAGGTGTTCCTCCGGTATTCGGGAGTTGCATAATCTCATAGTCAGAGGAACATGTATAAGTCATGAAGAAAGCAATAGCAACAAACTAAACGATCATCGTGCTAAGCTAACAGATGGGTCTAGTCAATCACATCATTCTCTAATGATGTGATCCTGTTCATCAAATGACAACTCATGTCTATGGCTAGGAAACTTAACCATCTTTGATTAACGAGCTAGTCAAGTAGAGGCATACTAGTGACACTCTGTTTGTCTATGTATTCACACATGTATTAAGTTTCCGGTTAATACAATTCTAGCATGAATAATAAACATTTATCATGATATAAGGAAATATAAATAACAACTTTATTATTGCCTCTAGGGCATATTTCCTTCACATTGTATGAGTAACCCATATGACCTTGGCAGCATGTCCACCATATCTATGAAAACATGTGTAGCTGGCCACTTGATTCCCGAGGCAAGCTTATGTCCTAACTAGTTTTTGCCTTCAGACCAACTGTTGTGGATCTGACCCTTGCATCGGAAAAATGTCCATGCGTCGTATCGAGGAAGACACCTGAATCCTTGAGGTTACTGCTGTCGATTACTTATTGTATGCAACAGAGTATTCGGCTATCCTTCTTGCTGAACACTAAGTTCATAGCACCTTCTGGCTTGATTCACGGCAGGGTTCAAATTGTACTCATAGCAGACTCAAACCTTGTATATATGAATCATACCTTTGGCACAAAATGCACTGTGGATCATATACACGGTTTGCCTTCTTGCTGATTTGATCATTGCTGCTGTAAAGATTGCACTGATGTGTACTTGATGCTGATAATCAATCCAGCCAGGATATCATTTGTATTCAGGCCCGACATTCCCGGTATAACATAGTCTGCTGAAGATTCCATTTTGCTGAGCTGAGCTTCCAAATGACTGTCTCTTCACTGACTCCTTGGGTTCAGGGTCGGTGAGCAACTTCCATAAGGGGAAAATAAGGTAACACCAAGGGCCCAAATAAAGAAGCAAAAGAAACGACTAAAATAAAAGCACACAAAGCAGCAAGATCACACACACAAGCAATATCGCACTCTACAACTATTCACAGCAATAATATGCATTCCTACTTAAGCACACAAATCTCACAAGAACTCCGATATTACGGTCTACAATGCTGTGACGATGTGCATGAAAGTGAATCAATGTGTGGAAGAAAATTGGTGTAAACAAGGCTACACCAAATACGAGCTTAACACCGATGGAACCAGTGGCGAGGACGAACTTGGTGATCGAGGGTCAAAACCTAGAAGTTACGACCACATCATCAAGCGTACGGAACAAGACCATACACGTCCAAAGAATGGGTGGCGGAATGAGTTAGTGGTGGAGAGAAAGGCTTGCAGGCATTGCCCTTTTCTGATAACATGGATCAGTAAGGGTTGCCGAAGCGGCTAGTGGAATGGCACGATCCGGGATAGAACTTGTCTATCACCGAAACGATAGGGGTGACTGAAGAGAATAAGTTGGTGTGGTACTGGTGCATCAATCCGATAAGGGATCGACACCACCAAGCACCTTGGCATCACTCCGCTGGGACGAAGATGACGCCACACAAATGAACAGATATGCAAACTGGAGAGCGCAGGTAGTGAATCAAAACCGATGCCACCTACACTCACCAGATCCATCATTAGGGATACGATAACTAGTCTATATGCATGCTATGCACAAGTAAATGCAACAAACAAGTGCAGCAACCAACTGGATCCTATACTACCGGTTACTAGCGCTCGCACCTAGATCGCACGTCCTATAGCCAGACCTACTCTGATACCAACACCTGTGGCACCCCGGCTCAGAGAAGACCGGAACGCCCCATATTCCAGCCCAGGAACAAGTCCTCTGGAATACGGCACTGTTGGCATAGAACAAATCAGCTCTTTATTACAATGGATATGGTTACAACGGGTACAAAGATTACATCGGCACGGCGACACTACGGCTGCCCGGGGTAGCTCTGTGCTAACAACGGAGTAACTCTCTCGGCAGCGGAACAGCGACCACGGTGATGGACTCCACTCCGCAGGGACTCTGGCTAGAACGCGTATCCTAGGTCGCAAACTCGGGATCCTCGTCAAGCAAGCAATCATGGCATGACCTGCAAACTGGCATGACACGCAAAGTGAGTACTTGGAATGTACTCGCAAGCTCGCAACAAACATCAGCATTAAGGCAAGACAACATCATAGCAAATAGCTACTCAAATAGATGCAGTAAGGTAAAGCCTATTAAGTAGTTTAATCCATACTCCGAATAATCTTAGGATGCAATCCAAACCTGTGCCAAATCCCAATTTCCAAGCATGTGGTCATCCGACCACTCAACTCATAGCCATCCCATGGCTATCATATCATATACCTGATTCCATATGCACAGCAAGTCTGACAAACTTACTCTCTTCCGGGTTGTCTCACAACCCTCATGATACTCATGATCCATCGAGTAACTTCTGATCTTACGATGAGTTCTTTCATCATTATCATTGCTACCATGGTTGACCACCTAGTGAGGTTTGGTCAGACTGTCCAATACCATGGACACGGCTATTCGAATAGATTTTACACTCTGCAGAGGTTGCGCACTTTACCCACATCATGGAGCACTGACCTCGTGATCCCATTCGGGAGGACCAGCGTTGCTCCAACGAAACCTGCCTGACCCGTGACTCTCCCATCATACCACCGGCAATCATCCTCCCCCGGAGTCAAGCCCTGGGTGGCCCTGTGTCACCTCGTGACACCTACCACCGTCGTGGCCAAACTAAACTGTCCCAAACGGGGATCTGGATCCAAATAACTCAACTGGGCTCACAAGGTTATCGCCGCCTACCGGGCCAGGGTAGCGCGCACGCATAACCTTCCCTATCGGGCGGTACCGGTGAAAGAGCACGCGATCAGATCAAGTCAAGGTTGTCCCATACCGGCAAATGTGGTTGCACGGATAAGTCCGGACAGGTGACTCAAGGTCAATCGACTAAATATCACATCTCCGAATAATATTTCCGTCACGGCTGACACTCCGATAAACGGTATACTTAAGCCACTGCTATTAGTCATCTCCACGAACTACCGGATGAACTCCAGAATAATCATAGACAGTGATCTTAACATCATAGCATCAACGAGTGTAAACTACTAGTCACTAACAATCCGGTACTCAACATGGTAGTCACCTATCCGAGAATTAACTCGATCATTGCATTATCCAATTCATTTCACAGATACTCATACTTGCTGATAAAGCAAATAGTTGAACTATGACATTGCAATGTGATGATGCAGATGAGAGTTGTGGCTTGCCTGGGGATGAAGGAACCATCGGGAAGAAGTGCGAAGAGTCCGCGAAAATGATTGCCGGAAACAGTTCTCTCCCGGAGGGGCTGTTTACGACGAAGGGCAAAATGGTCATTTTCATGGTGTGTAAACATCATGAAAATGACTCCATCGGAACGGGCTCGACAAGACGAAGATGTGGGCTTTGGATTCACCTCGATCGGAGTTCCGAGCAAAAAGCTACGGGCCGTTGAAGTTCAGGGACCAATCTGCAAAAAGATTTCTCACAAACAGGCCCCTGGAGGAGAAAACAGAAAGCGCCTTTTATAAGATTACGCTTTCAGAACTAAGAAACGTATTTTAGTCTGAAGAATAAGGAAAGTGTGCTTTCATTAGTGGAAGACGTATTCCAGACGAATACGCTTCCACTTATGCTTATGTGGCAGCGCCTTTGACACTTACAGGTGGGGTCTAGGGGGGGCGACTTGGTCGTCTCCTTCCTCTCGCTCCCCCGACAGAGCAGAGGAGGAGCAGAGGCAGGGGCGCTGCCGGCGTCGGCCCCGGCAGCTCCGGCCGTCGCCGGCCGAGGCAAGGGCACCGGCGGCCTCGGATGAAGGCGCCGCATCCGTTCCAGGGAGAGGCACGGCTGGAGAGGGGCTGGGACGGCGGCAGCTCTCGACAGCAGAGAGCAGTGAAGGGCGGCGGCCAGACGAGGGGCGACGGCCTCGGGCACCCCGGCGGCGAGCTAAGGGGTGGGGAAAAACTATGTTGTCCGGGTGGTCCCCTGGTGAGGTCAGGAAGGAGGGGGAGGGCTTCGGCTCGCACCAATTTAGGCGGCGGACGGCGATAGACATGGCGGCGGTGGTGGAGCAGGAGCAACTCTGAGGCCCCAGGGAGAGGACGAGGAGGTTCGATGGAGTGAGGTGGAGCTGGTGGTGAGCTCAGGAAGCCGCGGAGTGGCCTTATATAGGCGTAGCGAGCTCGTCGGATAAGCTCGGCCACGGTGGCGAGCTGATCCGTGCACTGGCACGTGCGGGTGGCGTGGCTGGCGGTTTGCGGCCTTCGGGGAGCTTCACGGAGGAGCGGAGAGGCTCAGGCGAGCTCGAGAGGGATCGAGGAGGAAAGGACAGAAGAAAACGACAACGGCGGCCATGTGCGCTCACTGTTCCTTGATGGGGATGGCTCACCGGGGAGGAATCTGGAGGGGGAGAGGGATCCAGAGCGCAGGCGGCGACAAGGGGAAGCCCCTGGACATGATTATATGGTGAGGGAAGAAGGAACGCGACGAGACTGAGAGGTTCCATCGCCGGAGCGTGCTGGCTGCCATGCCAGCAGCGTGGTCACCGCGTGCACTGGCGCACGTGGTGCACCCTGGCATGACAAGTCATGTCCAGCACAAAATACATCCAAGGAAGGGCCCCTCTGAAGTGATAGTTCATCAAAAGTGGCCAAGAGTGGATGTGAGGCTTCACTGCCAGTTTGCTGTAGCAAACTTGACCACCCCACTGTGATCCACAAGAAGTTGATAAGAACAATATAAGCTGTCTGGGGGGTATTGGGTAGGAAGGACTACAATCTTGTGAATTTTGGAGAGAAATGGACCAATATTTAATGGGGTTGCTTTGCAACTGACCAATCTGGTCCAGAAACTGAATCTTGATGTGGGACTCACATGGAGTAGCAACTTGAGCTGAAATTGGGCATAGGATGATGATTTGGTCATATGAGAGTGCCATAAAAATTTCATGTCATTTGGACAAGCCAAAATGGTACTTCCTTCACAGCTATCCTCTCTGACCAGAATCTTAGGAAAATTCTAGGCAATTATTGGAAGATTAAATGAGCCCAAATTTTGTGGAGATAGGTTATATGGGTGGAAGAATACTCTGGTAAATTCTCAGCAATTATGGAGCAATATAAAATATAGTTGCTTCACAATGTGAAAATCTGACCAGAAACCAAGATTTGATGCTATGCTCACATAGATGATTAGATAAGGTTGAAACTTGGTGGAGACTCATTATTTAAGAAAATGAATATGCTTGCAAAATTTCAACTTATTCGGATACTCCTAGCTAGCACTTGCTTCACAAAGATTCCAGTTGCCCAGAAACTTTGGAAATTAGCCAAGAGAGATTTAATATCCAAATAAAGTTGAATTTTGGCATGTGGCAATGATATGGATAGGAAAGAGTGCACAAAAAGTTTGAGAGCAAGCAAGCAAATTTAAAGGGTACTTGCTTCACAAACTGCCAGCTGGGGCAGAATCAGAAAAGGAATATTTGGGGAAAAGTTTTTGAACATGTCAAGGAAGGGTTTGACATATTTGTGGAATATCTGACCCAAACAATTTATGAGAATTATTTGGGAATTTTGAGAATGATGGAAATGTGGGTTGCTTCACAACCCAGAGCAGATAGGGTTATTCCTTTAATAGAAAAAGGAATTTCCCAAGAAAAGAATATTGGGGTTGGTCCAAGATGGAAATGACATGGTCTTGGAATGGTTTTGAAGTTGGCAAGCCACTTGGGAAGAGGAATGAAGAGTGATCCCTCCAGGTTGCAAGACTACCAAGCCACAGAAAAGCGAATCCGGACCAAATCAAAAGTAAAAGAAAATGGCCAAAATCCTGGGTGTTACAAACCTACCCCCCTTAAAGAAAACTCGTCCTCGAGATTTGGTTGCTCAGGGATCAAACATGAATATTCCCACTTGAGGAAACCGTTTCCAACTCGGGTTTCCTTTTTACCTTTGTATAATGTTCCCACTGAATTTCATATGACTGACTGCCTTGCTTCGGGGTGGTTTGCTTTACTGGAACCTTTTCCTGCAATTCTTACCTCATATGGTACTCTGACTCCAATCCTTTTATGTCTGCTGACCTGTCTGGGGCAATAAATTACCCTGACCAAACTATGTGCCCTGCTCGTAAGTTCGAGAGTGGTTCTTCATGAATGTATCGTGACGAGGTCCAATACGAACGACCGTTCACTGAGTTGTGAACAGATTCTCTTGGTGGACACGAAATCCTTTACTCATTGCATTGGATGACTTCAAATGGCTGTGTGTCCTCCTGGTTCAAAATAGTACTGTAAATCGTATCGTTCTCCTGGCGGAATCTGACTTTTCGCACAGATAGTTGGGTCATCTTGGCTATCTTCATTGTCTTGGGTATAAAATTCTTACCAAATATTTGACTGTCACCTGTCGTGACCAGCATAAAGGTGTATGATGATATTATCCATAGACTTGACTGACAGTGGTACTGGCAGCAGAATCTTGTTCACAGCAGGTTAGTCTTTAACTGATTCCCATCTGTGAGGACACATGCTTCGAGACTGTTGTTCATCCTTCTGACTATTCAGTCTCTCGGTATCCCTATATGGATGGTAGGCCATGCAATGCTTTAACATGGTGGCTGAATTCGAACTGCTGAGTTAATCTTTCGGCTGACCTGACCAGCTTGGTTGCCCTCTTCTGACAATTCTGAGCATATCTGGTTGGCTGGGTGGGTTGTCTCGATATGGGGTCCTTGCAAACGGAATAAACCCCATGGGTGTGTACCCATGGTGACTGGTACCGAGCCAGACTGTCCGGAGTATTTGTACCATGTTGCTCTTGCAACCATTACCATATCTGTATGGCCAATCTTGCTTTTTCATTATAGTTCTCCTTGCCTGGATCCTTTGCTGATGAACTTGTCCTTATGTGTTCTTGATTCTCCGTGTGACCATAGGTGTTGTCAGGTGCAATATTCCGGCAGGCATATTACTTTACAAGTTGTAGCTATAGGGTAACGTTCGTCTGAACCCTTGGATAAAACCGGCAAATAAACTACTAGCCACCAGAACGGTCTTTACAACTCAGATCTGGGACATTACTGGAGTAACTCAACCCCGACTCAAGACGGCTGAAAAGCAGCTCAGAGCATGAGACGGTGTTGATAAGAAGAAAGTAGCAACTCCCTAAGATGGCCGAAAAACAGCTCAGAACATAGGATCATTGCTACGAAGAGAAATTCAACAGCTGCCCGAGACGGCCGAAAAGCAGCTCAAAGCACGGACAGTTGCTGACAAGAGAAATAAAAGTCAGCATCCACCCCGGACGGCCGAAAACAGCTCAGAACACAGGCCTGGTGCCGTCACCAAAGAAAGACGGGCAAGGGTTCATCCGCATCCCATACAGCTCACTATTATGTATACAGGTATGAGCATAATAATTTGAACATACCGGAATAACACAGAGCAATGTTATAGGGCATATATCAGATGGTCGGCTTGCTCCATAGGTTGTTGGTCATCACACTGAAGTGTATAACTGGCATTCTCTTCTTCTTACATAGCTCATGCCAAAGTCAGATCCTCACCGGGCTGGCATCATTGTGTTGGGAACGTAGTACTTCAAAAAAATTCCTACGATCACGCAAGATCTATCTAGGAGAAGCATAGCAACAAGCGGGAAGAGTGTGTCCACGTACCCTCGTAGACCGAAAGCGGAACAGATTGATGTAGTCGAACATCTTCACGATCCAACTGATCCAAGTACCGAATGCATGGCACCTCCACGATCTGCACACGTTCAGCTCGGTGACGTCCCTCGTACTCTTGATCCAGCTGAGGCCGAGGGAGAGTTTCATCAGCACGACGGTGTGGTGATGGTGATGATGAAGTTACAGACGCAGGGCTTCGCCTAAGCACTACGACAATATGACAGAGGTGGAAATCTGTGGAGGGGGGCACTGCACACGGTTAAACAATCAACTTGTGTGTCTATGGGGTGCCCCCCTCCTCCGTATATAAAGGAGTGGAGGAGGGGAGGGCCGGCCCTCTCATGGCGCGTCCAAGGGGGGAGTCCTACTCCCGATGGGAGTAGGATTCCCCCTTCCCTAGTTGGAGTAGGAGAGGAAGGAAGGAGGAGAGAGGGAGAAGGAAAGGGGGGCTGGCCCCCCACCCCAATTCGGATTGGGCTTGGGGGCGGGGCGCCCCCACCTTGGCTGCCTCCTCCTCTCTCCCACTAAGGCCCAATAAGGCCCATAGACTCCCCGGGGGGTTCCGGTAACCCTTCGGTACTCCGGTAAATGCCCGAACTCACCCGGAACCATTCCGATGTCCAAACATAGTCGTCCAATATATCAATCTTTATGTCTCGACCATTTCGAGACTCCTCGTCATGTCCGTGATCTCATCCAGGACTCCAAACTACCTTCGGTACATCAAAACACATAAACTCATAATACCGATTGTCATCGAACATTAAGCGTGCGGACCCTATGGGTTCGAGAACTATGTAGACTGTTGGGGAACGTAGCAGAATTTTAAAATTTTCTACGCATCACCAAGATCAATCTATGGAGTCATCTAGCAACGAGTGAGAGGGGAGTGCATCTACATACCCTTGTAGATCGCGAGCGGAAGCGTTCAAGAGAACGGGGTTGATGGAGTCGTACTCGTCGTGATCCAAATCACCGATGACTGAGCGCCGAACGGACGGCACCTCCGCGTTCAACACACGTACGGTTGGGAGAGACGTCTCCTCCTTCTTGATCCACAAAGGGGGGAGGAGAGGTTGATGAAGATCCAGCAGCACGACGGCGTGGTGGTGGAAGCAGCGGGGATCTCGGCAGGGCTTCGCCAAGCACCAACGAGAGGGAGAAGTGTCACGGGGGGAGAGGGAGGCGCCAGGGGCTGGGGTGTCGCTGCCCTCTCTCACCCCCCAACTATATATAGGGGCTAGGGGGGGCGCCGGCCCCTCTAGATCCCATCTAGATGGGGGGGGCGGCGGCCAAGGGGTGGCTTGGCCCCCAAGCCTAGTGGAGGCGCCCCCACCCCCAGGGTTTCCCAACCCTAGGCGCAGGGGAGGCCCATAGGGGGGCGCACCAGCCCACCAGGGGCTGGTTCCCTTCCCACTTTAGCCCATGGGGCCCTCCGGGATAGGTGGCCCCACCCGGTGGACCCCCGGGACCCTTCCGGTGGTCCCGGTACAATACCGATTACCCCCGAAACCTTCCCGGTGGCCGAAACTGGACTTCCTATATACAATTCTTTACCTCCGGACCATTCCGGAACTCCTCATGATGTCCGGGATCTCATCCGGGACTCCGAACAACTTTCAGGTTACCGCATACTAATATCTCTACAACCCTAGCGTCACCGAACCTTAAGTGTGTAGACCCTACGGGTTCGGGAGACACGTAGACATGACCGAGACGACTCTCCGGTCAATAAGCAACAGCGGGATCTGGATACCCATGTTGGCTCCCACATGCTCCTCGATGATCTCATCGGATGAACCACGATGTCGAGGATTCAATCAATCCCGTCCCCAATTCCCTTTGTCTATCGGTACGATACTTGCCCGAGATTCGATCGTCGGTATCTCGATACCTTGTTCAATCTCGTTACCGGCAAGTCTCTTTACTCGTTTCCGTAACACATCATCCCGTGAACAACTCCTTGATCACATTGAGCTCATTATGATGATGTCCTACCGAGTGGGCCCAGAGGTACCTCTCCGTCACACGGAGTGACAAATCCCAGTCTCGATTCGTGCCAACCCAACAGACACTTTCGGAGATACCCGTAGTGCACCTTTATAGCCACCCAGTTACGTTGTGACGTTTGGTACACCCAAAGCACTCCTACGGTATCCGGGAGTTGCACAATCTCATGGTCTAAGGAAAAGCTACTTGACATTGGAAAAGCTTTAGCAAACGAACTACACGATCTAGTGCTAGGCTTAGGATTGGGTCTTGTCCATCACATCATTCTCCTAATGATGTGATCCCGTTATCAATGACATCCAATGTCCATGGTCAGGAAACCGTAACCATCTATTGATCAACGAGCTAGTCAACTAGAGGCTTACTAGGGACATGTTGTGGTCTATGTATTCACACATGTATTACGATTTTCGGATAACACAATTATAGCATGAATAACAGACAATTATCATGAACAAGGAAATATAATAATAACCATTTTATTATTGCCTCTAGGGCATATTTCCAACAGTCTCCCACTTGCACTAGAGTCAATAATCTAGTTACATTGTGATGAATCGAACACCCATAGAGTTCTGGTGTTGATCATGTTTTGCCCGTGAAAGAGGTTTAGTCAATGGATCTGCTACATTCAAATCCGTGTGCACTTTACAAATATCTATGTCTCCATCTTGAACATGTTCACGTATGGAGTTGAAGCGATGCTTGATATGCCTGGTCTTCTTGTGAAACCTGGGCTCCTTGGCAAGGGCAATAGCTCCAGTGTTGTCACAGAAGAGAGCCATTGGACCCGACGCATTTGGAATGACTCCTAGGTCGGTGATGAACTCCTTCATCCATACTGCTTCGTGTGCTGCCTCCGAGGCTGCTATGTACTCCGCTTCGCATGTAGAACCCGCCACGACACTTTGCTTGCAACTGCACCAGCTTACCGCTCCACCATTCAAAATATACACGTATCCGGTTTGTGACTTGGAGTCATACGGATCTGTGTCGAAGCTAGCGTCGACGTAACCCTTTACGACGAGCTCTTCGTCACCTCCATATACGAGAAATATATCCTTAGTCCTTTTCAGGTACTTCAGGATGTTCTTGACCGCTGTCCAGTGTTCCTTGCCAGGATTACTTTGGTACCTACCTACCAAACTTACTGCAAGGTTTACATCAGGTCTGGTACACAGCATGGCATACATAATAGACCCTATGGCTGAGGCATAGGGGATGACACTCATCTCTTCTATATCTTCTGCCGTGGTCGGGCATTGAGCCGAGCTCAATCTCACACCTTGCAATACAGGCAAGAACCCCTTCTTGGACTAATCCATATTGAACTTCTTCAATATCTTATCAAGGTATGTGCTTTGCGAAAGACCTATGAGGCGTCTCGATCTATCCCTATAGATCTTGATGCCTAATATATAAGCAGCTTCTCCAAGGTTCTTCGTTGAAAAACACTTATTCAAGTAGGCCTTTATACTTTCCAAGAATTCTATATCATTTCCCATTAGCAGTATGTCATCCACATATAATATGAGAAATGCTACAGAGCTCCCACTAACTTTCTTGTAAACACAGGCTTCTCCATAAGTCTGTGCGAACCCAAACGCTTTGATCATCTCATCAAAGCGAATGTTCCAACTCCGAGATGCTTGCACCAGCCCATAGATTGAGCGCTGGAGCTTGCATACCTTGTCAGCATTCTCAGGGTCGACAAAACCTTCCGGTTGCATCATATACAACTCTTCCTTAAGAAAACCATTAAGGAATGCCGTTTTGACGTCCATTTGCCATATCTCATAATCATAGTATGCAGCAATTGCTAACATGATTCTGACGGATTTCAGCTTCGCTACGGGTGAGAAAGTCTCATCGTAGTCAACCCCTTGAACTTGTCGATAACCCTTAGCGACAAGCCGAGCCTTATAGATGGTCACATTACCATCCGCGTCAGTCTTCTTCTTAAAGATCCATTTATTTTCTATGGCTTGCCGATCATCGGGCAAGTCAGTCAAAGTCCATACTTCATTTTCATACATGGATCCTATCTCGGATTTCATGGCCTCAAGCCATTTGTCGGAATCCGGGCCTGCCATCGCTTCTTCATAGTTCGAAGGTTCACTGTTGTCTAACAACATGATTTCCAGGACAGGATTGCCGTACCACTCTCGTGCGGAACGTGTCCTTGTGGACCTTCGAAGTTCAGTGGTAGCTTGATCATGATCATTATCATTAACTTCCTCTCTAGCCGGTGTAGGCTCCATAGAAACATTTTCCTGTGCTGCGCTACTCTCCGGTTCGAGGGTCATCTCATCAGGCTCCACTTTCCTCCCACTTACTTCTTTCGAGAGAAACTCTTTCTCTAGAAAGGATCCATTCCTGGCAACAAAGATCTTGCCCTCGGATCTTAGGTAGAAGGTATACCCAATAGTTTCCTTAGGGTATCCTATGAATACGCATTTTTCCGACTTGGGTTCGTGCTTCTCTGGTTGAAGTTTCTTCACATAAGCATCGCATCCCCAAACTTTCAGAAACGACAGCTTAGGTTTCTTCCCAAACCATAATTCATACGGTGTCGTCTCAACGGATTTTGACGGTGCCCTATTTAAAGTGAATGCGGCAGTCTCTAAAGCATAACCCCAAAAAGATAGCGGTAAATCAGTAAGAGACATCATAGATCGCACCATATCCAATAGAGTGCGATTACGACGTTCGGACACACCGTTACGCTGAGGTGTTCCAGGCGGCGTGAGTTGTGAAACAATTCCACATTTCCTTAAGTGCGTGCCAAATTCATGACTCAAATATTCTCCTCCATGATCTGATCGTAGGAACTTTATTTTCTTGTCACGTTGATTTTCAACCTCATTCTGAAATTCCTTGAACTTTTCAAAGGTCTCAGACTTGTGCTTCATCAAGTAGACATACCCATATCTACTCAAATCATCGGTGAGGGTGAGAACATAACGATAACCACCACGAGCCTCAACACTCATTGGACCACACACATCAGTATGTATGATTTCCAATACGTTGGTTGCTCGCTCCATTGTTCCGGAGAACGGAGTCTTGGTCATCTTGCCCAAGAGGCATGGTTCGCATCTGTCAAATGATTCATAATCAAGAGACTCCAAAAGTCCATCTGCATGGAGTTTCTTCATGCGTTTAACACCGATATGACCAAGGCGGCAGTGCCACAAGTATGTGGGACTATCGTTATCAACCTTGCATTTCTTGGCATTCACATTATAAACATGTGTAACATCACGTTCGAGATTCAATAAAAATAAACCATTGACCAGCGGGGCATGACCATAAAACATATCTCTCATATAAATAGAACAACCATTATTCTCAGATTTAAATGAGTAGCCATCTCGCATTAAGCGAGATCCAGATACAATGTTCATGCTCAAAGCTGGCACTAAATAACAATTATTGAGGTTTAAAACTAATCCCGTAGGCAGATGTAGAGGTAGCGTGCCGACGGCGATCACATCGACCTTGGAACCATTCCCGACGCGCATCGTCGCCTCGTCCTTCGCCAGTCTCCGCTTATTCTGCAGCTCCTGTTTTGAGTTACAAATATGAGCAACCGCACCGGTATCAAATACCCAGGAGCTACTACGAGCGCTGGTAAGGTACACATCAATAACATGTATATCACATATACCTTTGGTATTGTCGGCCTTCTTATCCGCTAAGTAATTGGGGCAGTTCCGCTTCCAGTGACCGTTTCCCTTGCAATAAAAGCACTCAGTCTCAGGCTTGGGTCCATTCTTTGACTTCTTCCCGGCAGCTTGCTTACCGGGCGCGGCAACTCCCTTGCCGTCCTTCTTGAAGTTCTTTTTACCCTTGCCTTTCTTGAACTTAGTGGTTTTATTCACCATCAACACTTGATGTTCCTTTTTGATCTCCACCTCCGCTGATTTCAGCATTGAATATACCTCAGGAATGGTTTTCTCCATCCCCTGCATATTGAAGTTCATCACGAAGCTCTTGTAGCTAGGTGGAAGCGACTGAAGGATTCTGTCAACGACCGCATCATCCGGGAGATTAACTCCCATCTGAGACAAGCGGTTGTGCAACCCAGACATCTTGAGTATGTGCTCGCTGACTGAACTATTCTCCTCCATCTTACAACTGTAGAACTTGTCGGAGACTTCATATCTCTCGACTCGGGCAGGAGCTTGGAAAACCATTTTCAGCTCTTGGAACATCTCATATGCTCCGTGTTGCTCAAAACGCTTTTGGAGCCCCGATTCTAAGCTGTAAAGCATGCCGCACTGAACCAGGGAGTAATCATCACTACGCGACTGCCAGACGTTCATAACATCTTGAGTTGCTGGGAAAACAGGTGCGTCACCTAGCGGTGCTTCAAGGACATATGCTTTCTTGGCAGCTATGAGGATAATCCTCAGGTTACGGACCCAGTCCGTATAGTTGCTACCATCGTCTTTCAGCTTGGTTTTCTCTAGGAACGCGTTGAAGTTGAGGGCAACATTAGCGTGGGCCATTTGATCTACAAGACATATTGTAAAGATTTTAGACTAAGTTCATGACAATTAAGTTCATCTAATCAAATTATGTAATGAACTCCCACTCAGATAGACATCCCTCTAGTCATCTAAGTGATACATGATCCGAATCGACTAGGCCGTGTCCGATCATCACGTGAGACGAACTAGTCATCAACGGTGAACATCTCCATGTTGATCGTATCTTCTATACGACTCATGTTCGACCTTTCGGTCTTCCGTGTTCCGAGGCCATGTCTGTACATGCTAGGCTCATCAAGTCAACCTAAGTGTTTTGCATGTGTTCCGAGGCCATGTCTGTACATGCTAGGCTCGTCAACACCCGTTGTATGCGAACGTTAGAATCTATCACACCCGATCATCACGTGGTGCTTCGAAACAACGAACCTTCGCAACGGTGCACAGTTAGGGGGAACACTTTTCTTGAAATTTTAGTGAGGAATCATCTTATTTATGCTACCGCCGTTCTAAGCAAATAAGATGTAAAAACATGATAAACATCACATGCATTCAAAAAGTGACATGATATGGCCAATATCATTTTGCTCCTTTGATCTCCATCTTCGGGGCGCCAAGATCATTATCGTCACCGGCACGACACCATGATCTCCATCATCATGATCTCCATCATCGTGTCTTCATGAAGTTGTCTCGCCAACTATTACTTCTACTACTATGGCTAACGGTTAGCAATAAAGTAAAGTAATTACATGGCGTTTTCATTGACACGCAGGTCATACAATAAATTAAGACAACTCCTATGGCTCCTGCTGGTTGTCATACTCATCGACATGCAAGTCGTGATTCCTATTACAAGAACATGATCAATCTCATACATCACATATATCATTCATCACATCCTTTTGGCCATATCACATCACACGGCATAAGCTGCAAGAACAAGTTAGACGTCCTCTAATTGTTGTTGCAAATTTTTTTACGTGGCTGCTATAGGTTTCTAGCAAGAACGTTTCTTACCTACGCCAAAACCACAACGTGATATGCCAATTTCTATTTACCCTTCATAAGGACCCTTTTCATCGAATCCGATCCGACTAAAGTGGGAGAGACAGACACCCGCTAGCCACCTTATGCAACTAGTGCATGTCAGTCGGTGGAACCTGTCTCACGTAAGCGTACGTGTAAGGTCAGTCCGGGCCGCTTCATCCCACAGTGCCGCCGAATCAAGATAAGACTAGTAACGGCAAGTAAATTGACAAAATCGACGCCCACAACAACTTGTGTTCTACTCGTGCATAGTAACTATGCATAGACCTGGCTCATGATGCCACTGTTGGGGAACGTAGCAGAATTTTAAAATTTTCTACGCATCACCAAGATAAATCTATGGAGTCATCTAGCAAAGAGCGAGAGGGGAGTGCATCTACATACCCTTGTAGATCGCGAGCGAAAGCGTTCAAGAGAACGGGGTTGATGGAGTCGTACTCGTCGTGATCCAAATCACCGATGACCGAGCGCTGAACGGACGGCACCTCCGCATTCAACACACGTACGGTTGGGAGAGACGTCTCCTCCTTCTTGATCCAGCAAGGGGGGAGGAGAGGTTGATGAAGATCCAGCAGCACGACGGCGTGGTGGTGGAAGCAGTGGGGATCTCGGCAGGGCTTTGCCAAGCACCAACGAGAGGGAGAAGTGTCACGGGGGGAGAGGGAGGCGCCAGGGGCTGGGGTGTCGCTGCCCTCTCTCTCCCCCACTATATATAGGGGCTAGGGGGGGCGCCAGCCCCTCTAGATCCCATCTAGATGGGGGGGGGGGGCGGCGGCCAAGGGGTGGCTTGGCCCCCAAGCCTAGTGGAGGCGCCCCCACCCCCAGGGTTTCCCAACCCTAGGCGCAGGGGAGGCCCATAGGGGGGCGCACCAGCCCACCAGGGGCTGGTTCCCTTCCCACTTCAGCCCATGGGGCCCTCCGGGATAGGTGGCCCCACCCGGTGGACCCCCGGGACCCTTCCGGTGGTCCCGGTACAATACCGATTACCCCCGAAACCTTCCCGGTGGCCGAAACTGGACTTCCTATATACAATTCTTTACCTCCGGACCATTCCGGAACTCCTCGTGACGTCCGGGATCTCATCCGGGACTCCAAACAACTTTCGGGTTACCGCATACTAATATCTCTACAACCCTAGCGTCACCGAACCTTAAGTGCGTAGACCCTACGGGTTCGGGAGGCACGTAGACATGACCCAGACGACTGTCCGGTCAATAACCAACAGCGGGATCTGGATACCCATGTTGGCTCCCACATGCTCCTCGATGATCTCATCAGATGAACCACGATGTCGAGGATTCAATCAATCCCGTACGCAATTCCCTTTGTCTATCAGTACGATACTTGCCCGAGATTCGATCGTCGGTATCTCGATACCTTGTTCAATCTCATTACCGGCAAGTCTCTTTACTCGTTTCCGTAACACATCATCCCGTGAACAACTCCTTGATCACATTGAGCTCATTATGATGATGTCCTACCGAGTGGGCCCAGAGGTACCTCTCCGTCACACGGAGTGACAAATCCCAGTCTCGATTCGTGCCAACCCAACAGACACTTTCGGAGATACCCGTAGTGCACCTTTATAGCCACCCAGCTACGTTGTGACGTTTGGTACACCCAAAGCACTCCTACGGTATCCGGGAGTTGCACAATCTCATGGTCTAAGGAAAAGTTACTTGACATTGGAAAAGCTTTAGCAAACGAACTACACGATCTAGTGCTAGGCTTAGGATTGGGTCTTGTCCATCACATCATTCTCCTAATGATGTGATCCCGTTATCAATGACATCCAATGTCCATGGTCAGGAAACCGTAACCATCTATTGATCAACGAGCTAGTCAACTAGAGGCTTACTAGGGACATGTTGTGGTCTATGTATTCACACATGTATTACGATTTCCGGATAACACAATTATAGCATGAATAACAGACAATTATCATGAACAAGGAAATATAATAATAACCATTTTATTATTGCCTCTAGGGCATATTTCCAACATAGACATGACCGAGACTCATCTCCGGTCAATAACCAATAGCAGATCCTAGATGCTCATATTGGCTACCACATATTCTACGAAGATCTTTATCGGTTAAACCGCATAACAACATACGTTGTTCCCTTTGTCATCGGTATGTTACTTGCCCGAGATTCGATCGTCGGTATCATCATACCTAGTTCAATCTCGTTACCGGCAAGTCTCTTTACTCGTTCCGTCATACATCATCTCGTAACTAACTCATTAGTCACATTGCTTGCAAGGCTTCATATGATGTGCATTACCGAGAGGGCCCAGAGATACCTCTCCGACAATCGGAGTGACAAATCCTAATCTCGATCTATGCCAACTCAACAAACACCATCGGAGACACCTGTAGAGCATCTTTATAATCACCCAGTTACGTTGTGACGTTTGATAGCACACAAGGTGTTCCTCCGGTATTCGGGAGTTGCATAATCTCATAGTCAGAGGAACATGTATAAGTCATGAAGAAAGCAATAGCAATAAACTAAACGATCATCGTGCTAAGCTAACGGATGGGTCGAGTCAATCACATCATTCTCTAATGATGTGATCCCGTTCATCAAATGACAACTCATGTCTATGGCTAGGAAACTTAACCATCTTTGATTAATGAGCTAATCAAGTAGAGGCATACTAGTGACATTCTGTTTGTCTATGTATTCACACATGTATTAAGTTTCCGGTTAATACAATTCTAGCATGAATAATAAACATTTATCATGATATAAGGAAATATAAATAACAACTTTATTATTGCCTCTAGGGCATATTTCCTTCAGTCTCCCACTTGCACTAGAGTCAATAATCTAGATTACACAGTAATGATTCTAACATCCATGGAGTCTTGGTGCTGATCATGTTTTGCTTGTGAGAGAGGCTTAGTCAAAGGGTCTGCAACATTCAGATCCGTATGTATCTTGCAAATCTCTATGTCTCCCTCCTTGACTTGATCGCGGATGGAATTGAAGCGTCTCTTGATGTTTTTGGTTCTCTTGTGAAATCTGGATTGCTTTGCCAAGGCAATTGCTCCAGTATTGTCACAAAAGATTTTCATTGGACCCGATGCACTAGGTATGACACCTAGATCAGATATGAACTCCTTCATCCAGACTCCTTCATTCGCTGCTTCCAAAGCAGCTATGTACTCCGCTTCACATGTAGATCCCGCCATGACGCTTTGCTTAGAACTGCACCAACTGACAGCTCCACCGTTCAATATAAATATGTATCCGGTTTGTGACTTAGAGTCATCCGGGTCAGTGTCAAAACTTGCATCGACGTAACCACTTACGATGAGCTCTTTGTCACCTCCATAAACGAGAAACATATCCTTAGTCCTTTTCAGGTATTTCAGGATGTTCTTGACCACTGTCCAGTGATCCACTCCTGGATTACTTTGGTACCTCCCTGCTAAACTTATTGCAAGGCACACATCAGGTCTGGTACACAGCATTGCATACATGATAGAACCTATGGCTGAGGCATAGGGAATGACTTTCATTTTCTCTCTATCTTCTGCAGTGGTCGGGCATTGAGTCTTACTCAACTTCACACCTTGCAACACAGGTAAGAACCCTTTCTTTGCTTGATCCATTTTGAACTTCTTCAAACTTTATCAAGGTATGTGCTTTGTGAAAGTCCAATTAAGCGTCTTGATCTATCTCTATAGATCTTGATGCCCAATATATAAGCAGCTTCACCGAGGTCTTTCATTGAAAAACTTTTATTCAAGTATCCTTTTATGCTATCCAGAAATTCTATATCATTTCCAATCAACAATATGTCATCCACATATAATATTAGAAATGCTACAGAGCTCCCACTCACTTTCTTGTAAATACAGGCTTCTCCAAAAGTCTGTATAAAACCATATGCTTTGATCACACTATCAAAATGTTTATTCCAACTCCGAGATGCTTGCACCAGTCCATAAATGGATCGCTGGAGCTTGCACACTTTGTTAGCATCCTTTGGATCGATAAAACCTTCGGGTTGCATCATATACAACTCTTTTTCTAGAAATCCATTCAGGAATGCAGTTTTTACATCCATTTGCCAAATTCCATAATCATAAAATGCGGCAATTGCTAACATGATTCGGACGGACTTAAGCATCACTACGGGTGAAAAGGTCTCATCGTAGTCAACTCCTTGAACTTGTCGAAAACCTTTTGCAACAAGTCGAGCTTTGTAGACAGTAACATTACCGTCAGCGTTAGTCTTCTTCTTGAAAATCCATTTATTCTCTATGGCTTGCCGATCATCGGGCAAGTCAACCAAAGTCCACACTTTGTTCTCATACATGGATCCCATCTCAGATTTCATGGCCTCAAGCCATTTCGCGGAATCTGGGCTCATCATCGCTTCCTCATAGTTCGTAGGTTCGTCATGGTCAAGTAACATGACCTCCAGAATAGGATTACCGTACCACTCTGGTGCGGATCTTACTCTGATTGACCTACGAGGTTCGGTAGTAACTTGATCTGAAGTTACATGATCATCATCATTAGCTTCCTCACTAATTGGTGTAGGAGTCACAAGAACTGATTTCTGTGATGAACTACTTTCCAATAAGGGAGCAGGTACAGTTACCTCATCAAGTTCTAGTTTCCTCCCACTCACTTCTTTCGAGAGAAACTCCTTCTCTAGAAAGGATCCATTCTTAGCAACGAATGTCTTGCCTTCGGATCTGTGATAGAAGGTGTACCCAATAGTCTCCTTTGGGTATCCTATGAAGAGACATTTCTCCGATTTGGGTTCGAGCTTATCAGGTTGAAGCATTTTCACATAAGCATCGCAGCCCCAAACTTTAAGAAACGACAACTTGGGTTTCTTGCCAAACCACAGTTCATAAGGTGTCGTCTCAACGGATTTATATGGTGCCCTATTTAACGTGAATGCAGCCGTCTCTAAAGCATAACCCCAAAACGATAGCGGTAAATCAGTAAGAGACATCATAGATCGCACCATATCTAATAAAGTGCGGTTACGACGTTCGGACACACCATTACGCTGTGGTGTTCCGGGTGGCGTGAGTTGCGAAACTACTCCGCATTGTTTCAAATGAAGACCAAACTCGTAACTCAAATATTCTCCTCCATGATCGGATCGCAGAAACTTTATTTTCTTGTTAGGATGATTTTCCACTTCACTCTGAAATTCTTTGAACTTTTCAAATGTTTCAGACTTATGTTTCATCAAGTAGATATACCCATATCTGCTCAAATCATGTGTGAAGGTCAGAAAATAACGGTACCCACCGCGAGCCTCAATATTCATCGGACCGCATACATCGGTATGTAGTATTTCCAATAAATCTGTTGCTCGCTCCATTGTTCCGGAAAACGGAGTTTTAGTCATCTTGCCCATGAGGCATGGTTCAAAAGTACCAAGTGATTCATAATCAAGTGATTCCAAAAGTCCATTAGTATGGAGTTTCTTCATGCGCTTTACACCAATATGACCCAAACGGCAGTGCAACAAATAAGTTGCACTATCATTATCAACTCTGCATCTTTTGGTTTCAATATTATGAATATGTGTATCACTACTATCAAGATTCAAAAAAAATAGACCACTCTTCAAGGGTGCATGACCATAAAAGATATTACTCATATAAATAGAACAACCATTATTCTCAGATTTAAATGAATAACCGTCTCGCATCAAACAAGATCCAGATATAATGTTCATGCTTAACGCTGGCACCAAATAACAATTATTCAGGTCTAAAACTAATCCCGAAGGTAGATGTAGAGGTAGCGTGCCGACGGCGATCACATCGACTTTGGAACCGTTTCCCACACGCATCGTCACCTCGTCCTTAGCCAATCTTCGCTTAATCCGTAGTCCCTGTTTCGAGTTGCAAATATTAGCAACAGAATCAGTATCAAATACCCAGGCACTACTGTGAGCATTAGTAAGGTACACATCAATAACATGTATATCACATATACCTTTGTTCACTTTGCCATCCTTCTTATCCGCCAAATACTTGGGGCAGTTCCGCTTCCAGTGACCAGTCCCTTTGCAGTAGAAGCACTCAGTATCAGGCTTAGGTCCAGACTTGGGCTTCTTCACTTGAGCAGCAACTTGCTTGCCGTTCTTCTTGAAGTTCCCCTTCTTCCCTTTACCTTTTTTTTAAAACTGGTGGTCTTGTTGACCATCAACACTTGATGCTCCTTTTTGATTTCTACCTCCGCAGCCTTTAGCATTGCGAAGAGCTCGGGAATTCTCTTATCCATCCCTTGCATATTATAGTTCATCACGAAGCTCTTGTAGCTTGGTGGCAGTGATTGAAGAACTCTGTCAATGACACTATCAACCGGAAGATTAACTCCCAGCTGAGTCAAGTGATTATGATACACAGACATTTTGAGTATATGCTCACTGACAGAACTATTCTCCTCCATTTTGCAGCTATAGAACTTATTGGAGACTTCATATCTCTCTATCCGGGCATTTGCTTGAAATATTAAATTCAACTCCTGGAACATCTCATATGCTCCATGACGTTCAAAACGTCGTTGAAGTCCCGGTTCTAAGCCGTAAAGCATGGCACATTGAACTATCGAGTAGTCATCAGCTTTGCTCTGCCAGATGTTCTTAACGTCATCAGTAGCGTATGCAGCAGGCCTAGCACCTAGCAGTGCTTCTAGGACGTAATTCTTCTGTGCAGCAATGAGGATAATCCTCAAGTTACGGACCCAGTCCGTGTAGTTGCTACCATCATCTTTCAACTTAGCTTTCTCTAGGAACGCATTAAAATTAAAAGGAACAGTAGCACGGGCCATTGATCTACAACAACATAGACATGCAAAATACTATCAGGTACTAAGTTCATGATAAATTAAAGTTCAATTAATCATATTACTTAAGAACTCCCACTTAGATAGACATCCCTCTAATCATCTAAGTGATCACGTGATCCAAATCAACTAAACCATGTCCGATCATCACGTGAGATGGAGTAGTTTTCAATGGTGAACATCACTATGTTGATCATATCTACTATATGATTCACGCTCGACCTTTCGGTCTCAGTGTTCCGAGGCCATATCTGCATATGCTAGGCTCGTCAAGTTTAACCCGAGTATTCTGCGTGTGCAAAACTGGCTTGCACCCGTTGTATGTGAACGTAGAGCTTATCACACCCGATCATCGCGTGGTGTCTCGGCACGACAAACTGTAGCAACGGTGCATACTCAGGGAGAACACTTGTACCTTGAAATTTAGTGAGAGATCATCTTATAATGCTACCGCCGTACTAAGCAAAATAAGATGCATAATAGGATTAACATCACATGCAATTCAATATGTGACATGATATGGCCATCATCATCTTGTGCTCTTGATCTCCATCATCGAAGCACCGTCATGATCTTCATCGTCACCGGCGCCCCAGCTTGATCTCCATCGTCACCGGCGCCCCAGCATGATCTCCATCAAAGCATCGTTGTCGTCTCGCCAACTTATTGCTTCTACGACTATCGCTACCGCTTAGTGATAAAGTAAAGCAATTATATGGCGATTGCATTGCATACAATAAAGCGACAACCATATGGCTCCTGCCGGTTGCCGATAACTCTGTTACAAAACATGATCATCTCATACAACAAATTATATCACATCATGTCTTGACCATATCACATCACAGCAAGCCCTGCAAAAACAAGTTAGACGTCCTCTACTTTGTTGTTGCAAGTTTTACGTGGCTGCTACGGGCTGAGCAAGAACCGTTCTTACCTACGCATCAAAACCACAATGATTTTTCTTCAAGTGTGCTGTTTTAACCTTCAACAAGGACCGGGCGTAGTCACACTCGATTCAACTAAAGTTGGAGAAACTGACACCCACCAGCCACCTGTGTGCGAAGCACGTCGGTAGAACCAGTCTCGCGTAAGCGTATGCGTAATGTCGGTCTGAGCCGCTTCATCCAACAATACCGCCGAATCAAAGTATGACATGCTGGTAAGCAGTATGACTATTATCGCCCACAACTCTTTGTGTTCTACTCATGCATATAACATCTACGCATAGACCTGGCTCGGATGCCACTGTTGGGAGCGTAGTATTTCAAAGAAATTCCTACGATCACGTAAGATCTATCTAGGAGAAGCATAGCAACGAGCAGGGAGAGTGTGTCCATGTACCCTCGTAGACCGAAAGCAGAAGCGTTTAGTAACGCGGTTGATGTAGTCGAACGTCTTCACGATCCAACCGATCCAAGTACCGAACGCACGGCACCACCGCGATCTGCACACGTTCAACTCGGTGACGTCCCTCGTACTCTTGATCCAGCTGAGGCCGAGGGAGAATTTCGTCAGCATGATGGTGTGGTGACGGTGATGATGAAGTTACCGACGCAGGGCTTCGCCTAAGCACTGCGACAATATGACCGAGGTGGAAATCTGTGGAGGGGGGCACCGCACACGGTTAAACATTCAACTTGTGTGTCTATGGGGTGCCCCCCTCCTCCGTATATAAAGGAGTGGAGGAGGGGAGGGCCGGCCCTCTCATGGCGTGCCCAAGGGGGGAGTCCTACTCCCGGTGGGAGTAGGATTCCCCCTTCCCTAGTTGGAGTAGGAGAGGAAGGAAGGAGGAGAGAGGGAGAAGGAAAGGGGGGACGGCCCCCCACCCCAATTCGGATTGGGCTTGCGGGGGCGTGCCCCCACCTTGGCTGCCTCCTCCTCTCTCCCACTAAGGCCCAATAAGGCCCATAGACTCCCCGGGGGGTTCCGGTAACCCTCCGGTACTCCGGTAAATGCCCGAACTCACCCGGAACCATTCCGATGTCCAAACATAGTCGTCCAATATATCAATCTTTATGTCTCGACCATTTTGAGACTCCTCGTCATGTTCGTGATCTCATCCAGGACTCTGAACTACTTTCGGTACATCAAAACACATAAACTCATAATACCGATCGTCATCAAACGTTAAGCGTGCTGACCCTACGGGTTCGAGAACTATGTAGACATGACCGAGATTCATCTCCGGTCAATAACCAATAGCGGAACCTGGATGCTAATATTGGCTCCCACATATTCTACGAAGATCATTATTGGTCAAACCGCATAACAACATACGTTGTTCCCTTTGTCATCGGTATGTTACTTGCCCGAGATTCGATCGTCGGTATCATCATACCTAGTTCAATCTCGTTACCGGCAAGTCTCTTTACTCGTTCCGTAATGCATCATCTCGTAACTAACTCATTAGTCACATTGCTTGCAAGGCTTCATATGATGTGCATTACCGAGAGGGCCCAGAGATACCTCTCCGACAATCGGAGTGACCAATCCTAATCTCGATCTATGCCAACTCAACAAACACCATCGGAGACACCTGTAGAGCATCTTTATAATCACCCAGTTACGTTGTGATGTTTGGTAGCACACAAGGTGTTCCTCCGGTATTCGGGAGTTGCATAATCTCATAGTCAGAGGAACATGTATAAGTCATGAAGAAAGCAATAGCAACAAACTAAACGATCATCGTGCTAAGCTAACAGATGGGTCTAGTCAATCACATCATTCTCTAATGATGTGATCCTGTTCATCAAATGACAACTCATGTCTATGGCTAGGAAACTTAACCATCTTTGATTAATGAGCTAGTCAAGCAGAGGCATACTAGTGACACTCTGTTTGTCTATGTATTCACACATGTATTAAGTTTCCGGTTAATACAATTCTAGCATGAATAATAAACATTTATCATGATATAAGGAAATATAAATAACAACTTTATTATTGCCTCTAGGGCATATTTCCTTCACATTGTATGAGTAACCCATATGACCTTGGCAGCATGTCCACCATATCTATGAAAACATGTGTAGCTGGCCACTTGATTCCCGTGGCAAGCTTGTGTCCTGACTGATTTTTGCCTTCGGACCAACTGTTGCGGATCTGACCCTTGCATTAGAAGATGTCCATGCGTCGTATCGAGGAAGACACCTGAATCCTTGAGGTTACTGCTGTCGATTACTTATTGTATGCAACAGAGTATTTGGCTATCCTTCTTGCTGAACACTAAGTTCATAGCACCTTCTGGCTTGATTCACGGCAGGGTTCAAATTGTACTCATAGCAGACTCAAACCTTGTATATATGAATCATACCTTTGGCACAAAATGCACTGTGGATCATATACACGGTTTGCCTTCTTGCTGATTTGATCATTACTGCTGTAAAGATTGCACTGATGTGTACTTGATGCTGATAACCAATCTAGCCAGGATATCATTTGTATTCAGGCCCGACATTCAAGGTATAACACAGTCTGCTGAAGATTCCACTTTGCTGAGCTGAGCTTCCAAATGACTGTCTCTTCACTGACTCCTTGGGTTCAGGGTCGGTGAGCAACTTCCATAAGGGGAAAATAAGGTAACACCAAGGGCCCAAATAAAGAAGCAAAAGAAACGACTAAAATAAAAGCACACAAAGCAGCAAGATCACACACACAAGCAATATCACACTCTACAACTATTCACAGCAATAATATGCATTCCTACTTAAGCACACAAATCTTGCAAGAACTCCGATATTACGGTCTACCATGCTATGGCGATGTGCATGAAAGTGAATCAATGTGTGGAAGAAAATTGGTGTTAACAAGGCTACACAAAATACGAGCTTAACACCGGTGGAACTAGTGGCGAGGACGAACTTGGTGATCGGGGGTCAAAACATAGAAGTTACGACCACATCATCAAGCGTACGGAACAAGACCGTACACGTCCAAAGAATGGGTGGCGGAATGAGTTAGTGGTGGAGAGAAAGGCTTGTAGGCATTGCCCTTTTCTGATAACAAGGATCAGTAAGTGTTGCCGAAGCGGCTAGTGGAATGGCTCGATCCAGGATAGAACTTGTCTATCACCAAAACAATAGGGGTGGCTGAAGAGAATAAGTTGGTGTGGTACTGGTGCATCAATCCGATAAGGGATCGACACCACCAAGCACCTTGGCATCACTCCGCTGGGACGAAGATGACGCCACACCAAGGAACAGATATGCAAACTGGAGAGCGCAGGTAGTGAATCAAAACCGATGCCACCTACACTCACCAGATCCATCGTTAGGGATAAGATAACTAGTCTATATGCATGCTATGCACAAGTAAATGCAACAAACAAGTGCAGCAACCAACTGGATCCTATACTACCGGTTACTAGCGCTTGCACCTAGACTGCATGTCCTATAGCCAGACCTGCTCTGATACCAATGCCTGTGGCACCCCGGCTCAGAGAAGACCGGAACGCCCCGTATTCCAGCCCAGGCACAAGTCCTGTGGAATGCGGCACTGTTCGCATAGAACAAATCAGCTCTTTATTACAATGGATATGGTTACAACGGGTACAAAGATTACATCGGCACGGCGACACTACGCCTGCCCGGGGTAGCTCTGTGCTAACAGCGGAGTAACTCTCTCGGCAGCGGAACAGCGACGGCGGTGATGGACTCCACTCCGCAGGGACTCTGGCTAGAACGCGTATCCTAGGTCGCAAACTCGGGATCCTCGACAAGCAAGCAATCGTGGCATGACCTGCAATTGGCATGACACGCCAGGTGAGTACTTGGAATGTACTCGAAAGCTCGCAACAAACATCAGCATTAAGGCAAGACAACATCATAGCAAATAGCTGCTCAAATAGATGCAGTAAGGTAAAGCCTATTAAGTAGTTTAATGCATACTCAGAATAATCTTAGGATGCAATCCAAACCTATGCCAAATCCCAATTCCCAAGCATGTGGTCATCCGACCAGAAACTCATAGCCATCCCATGGCTATCATATCATATACCTGGTTCCATCTGCACAGCAAGTCTGACAAACTTACTCTCTTCCGGGTTATCTCACAACCCTCATGATACTCATGATCCATCGAGTAACTTCTGATCTTACGATGAGTTCTTTCATCATTATCATTGCTACCATGGTTGACCACCTTGCAAGGCTTCATATCATGTGCATTACCGAGAGGGCCCAGAGACACCTGTAGAGCATCTTTATAATCACCCAGTTACGTTTTGACCCTTTGATAGCACACAAGGTGTTCCTCCGGTATTCGGGAGTTGCATAATCTCATAGTCAGAGGAACATGTATAAGTCATGAAGAAAGCAATAGCAACAAACTAAAACGATCATCGTGCTAAGCTAACAGATGGGTCTAGTCAATCATATCATTCTCTAATGATGTGATCCCGTTCATCAAATGACAACTCATGTCTATGGCTAGGAAACTTAACCATCTTTGATTAACGAGCTAGTCAAGTAGAGGCATACTAGTGACACTCTGTTTGTCTATGTATTCACACATGTATTAAGTTTCCGGTTAATAGAATTCTAGCATGAATAATAAACATTTATCATGATATAAGGAAATATAAATAACAACTTTATTATTGCCTCTAGGGCATATTTCCTTCACATTGTATGAGTAACCCATATGACCTTGGCAGTATGTCCACCATATCTATGAAAACATGTGTAGCTGGCCACTTGATTCCCGAGGCAAGCTTGTGTCCTGACTGATTTTTGCCTTCGGACCAACTGTTGCGGATCTGACCCTTGCATCAGAAGATGTCCATGCGTCGTATCGAGGAAGACACCTGAATCCTTGAGGTTACTGCTGTCGATTACTTATTGTATGCAACAGAGTATTTGGCTATCCTTCTTGCTGAATACTAAGTTCATAGCACCTTCTGGCTTGATTCACGGCAGGGTTCAAATTGTACTCATAGCAGACTCAAACCTTGTATATATGAATCATACCTTTGGCACAAAATGCACTGTGGATCATATACACGGTTTGCCTTCTTGCTGATTTGATCATTGCTGCTGTAAAGATTGCACTGATGTGTACTTGATGCTGATAACCAATCTAGCCAGGATATCATTTGTATTCAGGCCCGACATTCAAGGTATAACACAGTCTGCTGAACATTCCACTTTGCTGAGCTGAGCTTCCAAATGACTGTCTCTTCACTGACTCCTTGGGTTCAGGGTCGGTGAGCAACTTCCATAAGGGGAAAATAAGGTAACACCAAGGGCCCAAATAAAGAAGCAAAAGAAACGACTAAAATAAAAGCACACAAAGCAGCAAGATCACACACACAAGCAATATCACACTCTACAACTATTCACAGCAATAATATGCATTCCTACTTAAGCACACAAATCTCACAAGAACTCCGGTATTACGGTCTACCATGCTATGACGATGTGCATGAAAGTGAATCAATGTGTGGAATAAAATTGGTGTAAACAAGGCTACACCAAATACGAGCTTAACACCGGTGGAACTAGTGGCGAGGATGAACTTGGTGATCGGGGGTCAAAACATAGAAGTTACGACCACATCATCAAGCATACGAAACAAGACCGTACACGTCCAAAGAATGGGTGGCGGAATGAGTTAGTGGTGGAGAGAAAGGCTTGCAGGCATTGCCCTTTTCTGATAACAAGGATCAGTAAGTTTTGTCGAAGCGGCTAGTGGAATGGCACGATCCGGGATAGAACTTGTCTATCACCGAAACAATAGGGGTGGCTGAAGAGAATAAGTTGGTGTGGTACTGGTGCATCAATCCGATAAGGGATCGACACCACCAAGCACCTTGGCATCACTCCGCTGGGACGAAGATGACGCCACACCAAGGAACAGATATGCAAACTGGAGAGCGCAGGTAGTGAATCAAAACCGATGCCACCTACACTCACCAGATCCATCGTTAGGGATAAGATAACTAGTCTATATGCATGCTATGCACAAGCAAATGCAACAAACAAGTGTAGCAACCAACTGGATCCTATACTACCGGTTACTAGCGCTCGCACCTAGACTGCACGTCCTATAGCCAGACCTACTCTGATACCAATGCATGTGGCACCCCGGCTCAGAGAAGACCGGAACGCCCCGTATTCCAGCCTAGGAACAAGTCTTGTGGAATACGGCACTGCTGGCATAGAACAAATCAGCTCTTTATTACAATGGATAAGGTTACAACGGGTACAAAGATTACATCGGCACGGCGACACTATGCCTGCCCGGGGTAGCTCTGTGCTAACAGCGGAGTAACTCTCTCGGCAGTGGAACAGCAACGGCGGTGATGGACTCCACTCCGCAGGGACTCTGGCTAGAACGCGTATCCTAGGTCGCAAACTCGGGATCCTCGACAGGCAAGCAATCATGGCATGACCTGCAAATTGGCATGACACGCCAGGTGAGTACTTGGAATGTACTCGCAAGCTCGCAACAAACATCAGCATTAAGGCAAGACAACATCATAGCAAATAGCTACTCAAATAGATGCAGTAAGGTAAAGCCTATTAAGTAGTTTAATCCATACTCCGAATAATCTTAGGATGCAATCCAAACCTGTGCCAAATCCCAATTCCCAAGCATGTGGTCATCCGACCACAAACTCATAGCCATACCATGGCTATCATATCATATACCTGATTCCATCTGCACAGCAAGTCTGACAAACTTACTCTCTTCCAGGTTGTCTCACAACCCTCATGATACTCATGATCCATCGAGTAACTTCTGATCTTATGATGAGTTCTTTCATCATTATCATTGCTACCATTGTTGACCACCTTGCAAGGCTTCATATGATGTGCATTACTGAGAGGGCCCAGAGACACCTGTAGAGCTTCTTTATAATCACCCAGTTACGTTGTGACGTTTGATAGCACATAAGGTGTTCCTCCGGTATTCGGGAGTTGCATAATCTCATAGTCAGAGGAACATGTATAAGTCATGAAGAAAGCAATAGCAACAAACTAAACGATCATCGTGCTAAGCTAACAGATGGGTCTAGTCAATCACATCATTCTCTAATGATGTGATCCCATTCGTCAAATGACAACTCATGTCTATGGCTAGGAAACTTAACCATCTGTGATTAACGAGCTAGTCAAGTAGAGGCATACTAGTGACACTCTGTTTGTCTATGTATTCACACATGTATGAAGTTTCCGGTTAATACAATTCTAGCTTGAATAATAATCATTTATCATGATATAAGGAAATATAAATAACAACTTTATTATTGCCTCTAGGGCATATTTCTTTCACATTGTATGAGTAACCCATATGACCTTGGCAGCATGTCCACCATATCTATGAAAACATGTGTAGCTGGCCACTTGATTCCCGAGGCAAGCTTGTGTCCTGACTGATTTTTGCCTTCGGACCAACTGTTGCGGATCTGGCCCTTGCATCGGAAGATGTCCATGTGTCGTATCGAGGAAGACACCTGAATCCTTGAGGTTACTGCTAACGATTACTTATTGTATGCAATAGAGTATTCGACTATCCTTCTTGCTGAACACTAAGTTCATAGCACCTTCTGGCTTGATTCACGGCAGGGTTCAAATTGTACTCATAGCAGACTCAAACCTTGTATATATGAGTCATACCTTTGGCACAAAATGCACTGTGGATCATATACACGGTTTGCCTTCTTGCTGATTTGATCATTGCTATTGCAAAAATTGCACTGATGTGTACTTGATGCTGATAACCAATCCAGCCAGGATATCATTTGTATTCAGGCCCGACATTCCCGGTATAACACAGTCTGCTAAAGATTCCATTTTGCTGAGCTTAGCTTCCAAATGACTATCTCTTCACTGACTCCTTGGGTTCAAGGTCGGTGAGCAACTTCCATAAGGGGAAAATAAGGTAACACCAAGGGCCCAAATAAAGAAGCAAAAGAAACGACTAAAATAAAAGCACACAAAGCAGCAAGATCACACACACAAGCAATATCACACTCTACAACTATTCACAGCAATAATATGCATTCCTACTTAAGCACACAAATCTCGCAAGAACTCCGGTATTACGGTCTACCATGCTATGACGATGTGCATGAAAGTGAATCAATGTGTAGAAGAAAATTGGTGTAAACAAGGCTACACCAAATACGAGCTTAACACCGGTGGAACCAGTGGCGAGGACGAACTTGGTGATCGGGGGTCAAAACATAGAAGTTACGACCACATCATCAAGCGTACAGAACAAGACCGGACACGTCCACAGAATGGGTGGCGGAATGAGTTCGTGGTGGAGAGAAAGGCTTGCAGGCATTGCCCTTTTCTGATAACAAGGATCAGTAAGGGTTGCCGAAGCGGCTAGTGGAATGGCACGATCCGGGATAGAACTTGTCTATCACCGAAACGATAGGGGTGGCTGAAGAGAATAAGTTGGTGTGGTACTGGTGCATCAATCCGATAAGGGATCGACACCACCAAGCAACTTTGGCATCACTCCGCTGGGACGAAGATGACGCCACACCAAGGAACAGATATGCAAACTAGAGAGCGCAGGTAGTGAATCGAAACCGATGCCACATACACTCACTAGATCCATCGTTAGGGATAAGATAACTAGTCTATATGCATGCTATGCACAAGCAAATGCAACAAACAAATGCAGCAACCAACTGGATCCTATACTACCGGTTACTAGCGCTCGCACCTAGACCGCACGTCCTATAGCCAGACCTGCTCTGATACCAACGCCTGTGGCACCCCGGCTCAGAGAAGACCGGAACGCCCCGTATTCCAGCCCAGGGACAAGTCCTCTGGAATACGGCACTGTTGGCATAGAACTAATCAGCTCTTTATTACAATGGATATGGTTACAACGGGTACAAAGATTTCATCGGCACGGCGACACTACGCCTGCCCGGGGTAGCTCTGTGCTAACAGCGGAGTAACTCTCTCGGCAGCGGAACAGCGACGGTGGTGATGGACTCCACTCTGCAGGGACTCTGGCTAGAACGCGTATCCTAGGTCGCAAACTCGGGATCCTCGACAAGCAAGCAATCATGGCATGACCTGCAAACTGGCATGACACGCCAGGTGAGTACTTGGAATGTACTCGCAAGGTCGCAACAAACATCAGCATTAAGGCAAGACAACATCATAGCAAATAGCTACTCAAATAGATGCTGTAAGGTAAAGCCTATTAAGTAGTTTAATCCATACTCCGAATAATCTTAGGATGCAATCTAAACCTATGCCAAATCCCAATTCCCAAGCATGTGGTCATCCGACCACTCAACTCATAGCCATCCCATGGCTATCATATCATATACCTAATTCCATCTGCACAGCAAGTCTGATAAACTTACTCTCTTCCGGGTTGTCTCACAACCCTCATGATACTCATGATCCATCGAGTAACTTCTGATCTTACGATGTGTTCTTTCATCATTATCATTGCTACCATGGTTGACCACCTAGTGAGGTCTGGTCGGACTGTCCAATACCATGGACACGGCTATTCGAATAGATTTTACACTCTGCAGAGGTTGCGCACTTTACCCACATCATGGAGCACTGACCTCGTGATCCCATTCGGGAGGACCAGCGTTGCTCCAATGAAACCTGCCTGACCCTTGACTCTCCCATCGTACCACCGGCAATCATCCTCCCCCGGAGTCAAGCCCTGGGTGGCCCCTGTGTCACCTCGTGACACCTGCCACCATCGTTGCCAAACTAAACTGTCCCAAACAGGGACCTGGATCCAAATAACTCAACTAGGCTCACAAGGTTATCACCGCCTACCGGGCCAGGGTAGCGCGCACGCATAACCTTCCCTATCGGGCGGTACCGATGAAAGAGCACACGATCAGATCAAGTCAAGGTCATCCCATACCGGCAAATGTGGTTGCACGGATAAGTCCGGACAGGTGACTCAAGGTCAACCGACTAAATATCACATCTCCGAATAATATTTCCTTCACGGCTGACACTCCGATAAACGGTATACTTAAGCCACTGCTATTACTCATCTCCACGAACTACCGGATGAACTCCAGAATAATCATAGATAGTGATCTTAACATCATAGCATCAACAAGTGTAAACTACTAGTCACTAACAATCCGGTACTCAATATGGTAGTCACCTATCCGAGAATTAACTCGATCATTGCATAATCCAATTCATTTCACAGATGCTCATACTTGCTGATAAAGCATTTAGTTGAACTATGACATTGCAATGCGATGATGCAGATGAGAGTTGTGGCTTGCCTGGGGATGAAGGAACCATCGGGAAGAAGTGCGAAGAGTCCGCGGAAATGATTGCCGGAAACAGTTCTCTCCCGGAGGGGCTGTTTACGGCCAAGGGCAAAACAGTCATTTTCATGGTGTGTAAACATCATGAAAATGATTCCATCGGAATGGGCTCGACGAGACGAAGATGTGGGCTTTGGATTCACCTCGATCGGAGTTCCGAGCAAAAAGTTACGGGCTGTTGAAGTTCAGGGACTAATCTGCAAAAAGATTTCTCGCAAACAGGCCCCTGGAGGAGAAAACAGAAAGCGCCTTTTATAAGATTACGCTTTCAGAACTAAGAAACGTATTTTAGTCTGAAGAATAAGGTAAGTGCCCTTTCATTAATGGAAGACGTATTCCAGACGAATACGCTTCCACTTATGCTTATGTGGCAGCGCCTTTGACACTTACAGGTGGGGTCCAGGGGGGGCGACTTGGTAGTCTCCTTGCTCTCGCTCCCCCGACAGAGCAGAGGAGAAGCAGAGGCAGGGGCGCTGCCGGCGTCGGCCCCGGCAGCTCCGGCCGTCCCCGGCCGAGGCAAGGGCACCGGCGGCCTCGGGTGAAGGTGCCGCATCCGTTCTGGGGAGAGGCACGGCTGGAGAGGGGCTGGGACAGCGGCAGCTCTCGGCAGCAGAGAGCAGCGGAGGGCGGCGGCCAGACGAGGGGCGACGACCTCGGGCACCCTGGCGGCGAGCTAAGGGGTGGGGAAAAAACTATGGGGTCCTGGTGGTCCCCTGGTGAGGTCAGGAAGGAGGGGGAGGGCTTCGGCTCGCGCCAATTTAGGCGGCGGCCGGCGATGGACATGGCGGCGGTGGTGGAGCAGGAGTAGCTCTGAGGCCCCGGGGAGAGGACGAGGAGGTTCGATGGAGTGAGGTGGAGCTGGTGGTGAGCTCAGGAAGCCGCGGAGTGGCCTTATATAGGCGCAGCGAGCTCGCCGGATAAGCTCGGCCACAGTGGCGAGCTTATCCGCGCACTGGCGCGTGCGGGTGGCGTGGCTGGCGGTTTGCGGCCTTCGGGGAGCTTCATGGAGGAGTGAAGAGGCTCACACGAGCTCGAGAGGGATCGAGGAGGAAAGGACAGAAGAAAACGACAACGGCGGCCATGTGCGCTCACTGTTCCTTGACGGGGACGGCTCACCGAGGAGGAATCCGGAGGGGGAGAGGGATCCAGAGCGCAGGCGGCGATGAGGGGAAGTCCCTGGACATGATTATATGTTGAGGGAAGAAGGAACGCGACGAGACTGAGAGGTTCCATCGCCGGAGCGCGCTGGCTGGCATGCCAGCAGCGTGGTCACCGCGTGCACTGGCGCACGTGGTGCACCCTGGCATGACAAGTCATGTCCGGCACAAAATACATCCAAGGAAGGGCCCCTCTGAAGTGATAGTTCATCAAAAGAGGCCAAGAGTGGATGTGAGGATTCACTGCCAGTTTGCTGTAGCAAACTTGACCACCCCACTGTGATCCACAAGAAGTTGATAAGAACAATATAAGATGTCTGGGGGGTTTTGGGTAGGAAGGGCTACAATCTTGTGAATTTTGGAGAGAAATGGACCAATATTTAATGGGGTTGCTTTGCAACTGACCAATCTGGTCCAGAAACTGAATCTTGATGTGGCACTCATATGGAGTAGCAACTTGAGCTGAAATTGGGCATAGGATGATGATTTGGTCATATGAGAGTGCCATAAAAATTTCATGCCATTTGGACAAGCCAAAATGGTACTTCCTTCACAGCTATCCTCTCTGACCAGAATCTTAGGAAAATTCTAGGGAATTATTGGGAAGATGAAATGAGCCCAAATTTTGTGGAGATAGGTTATATGGGTGGAAGAATACTCTGGTAAATTCTCAGCAATTATGGACCAATATAAAATATAGTTGCTTCACAATGTGAAAATCTGACCAGAAACCAAGATTTGATGCTATGCTCACATAGATGATTAGATAAGGTTGAAACTTGGTGGAGAGTCATTATTTAAGAAAATGAATATGCTTGCAAAATTTCAACTTATTCGGATACTCCTAGCTAGCACTTGCTTCACAAAGATTCCAGTTGCCCAGAAACTTTGGAAATTAGCCAAGAGAGATTTAATATCCAAATAAAGTTGAATTTTGGCATGTGGCAATGATATGGATAGGAAAGAGTGCACAAAAAGTTTGAGAGCAAGCAAGCAAATTTAAAGGGTACTTGCTTCACAAACTGCCAGCTGGGGCAGAATCAGAAAAGGAATATTTGGGGAAAAGTTTTTGAACATGTCAAGGAAGGGTTTGACATATTTGTGGAATATCTGACCCAAACAATTTATGAGAATTATTTGGGAATTTTGAGAATGATGGAAATGTGGGTTGCTTCACAACCCAGAGCAGATAGGGTTATTCCTTTAATAGAAAAAGGAATTTCCCAAGAAAAGAATATTGGGGTTGGTCCAAGATGGAAATGACATGGTCTTGGAATGGTTTTGAAGTTGGCAAGCCACTTGGGAAGAGGAATGAAGAGTGATCCCTCCAGGTTGCAAGACTACCAAGCCACAGAAAAGCGAATCCGGACCAAATCAAAAGTAAAAGAAAATGGGCAAAATCCAGGGTGTTACAAACCTACCCCCCTTAAAGAAATCTCATCCTCGAGATTTGGTTGCTCAGGGATCAAACATGAATATTCCCACTTGAGGAAACCGTTTCCAACTCGGGTTTCTTTTTACCTTTGTATAATGTTCCCACTAAATTTCATATGACTGACTGCCTTGCTTCGGGGTGGTTTGCTTTACTGGAACCTTTTCCTGCAATTCTTACCTCATATGGTACTCTGACTCCAATCCTTTTATGTCTGCTGACCTGTCTGGGGCAATAAATTACCCTGACCAAACTATGTGCCCTGCTCGTAAGTCTGAGAGTGGTTCTTCATGAACGTAACGTGACGAGGTCCAATATGAACGACCGTTCACTGAGTTACGAACAGATTCTCTTGGTGGACACGAAATCTTTTACTCATTGCATTTGGTGACTTCAAATGGTTGTGTGTCCTCCTGGTTCAAAATAGTACTGTAAATCGTATCATTCTCCTGGCGGAATCTGACTTTTCGCACATATAGTTGGGTCATCTTGGCTATCTTCATTGTCTTGGGTATAAAATTCTTACCAAATATTTGACTGTCACCTGTCATGACCAGCATAAAGGTGTATGATGATATTATCCATAGACTTGACTGACAGTGGTACTGGCAGCAGAATCTTGTTCACGGCAGGTTAGTCCTTACCTGATTCCCATATGTGAGGACACATGCTTCGAGACTGTTGTTCATCCTTCTGACTATTCAGTCTCTCGGTATCCCTATATGGATGGTAGGCCGTGCAATGCTTTAACATGGTGGCTGAATTTGAACTGCTGAGTTAATCTTTCGGCTGACCTGACCAGCTTGGTTGCCCTCTTTTGACAATTCTGAGCATATCTGGTTGGCTGGGCGGGTTGTCTCGATATGGGGTCCTTGCAAATGGAATAAACCCCATGGGTGTGTACCCATGGTGACTGGTACCGAGCCAGACTGTCCGGAGTATTTGTACCATGTTGCTCTTGCAACCATTACCATATCTGTATGGCCAATCTTGCTTTTTGATTATAGTTCTCCTTGCCTGGATCCTTTGCTGACGAACTTGGCCTTATGTGTTCTTGATTCTCCGTGTGACCATAGGTGTTGTCAGGTGCAATATTCCGGCAGGCATATTACTTTACAAGTTGTAGCTGTAGGGTAACGTTCGTCTGAACCCTTGGATAAAACCGGCAAATAAACTAGTAGCCACCAGAACGGTCTTTACAACTCAGATCTGGGACATTACTGGAGTAACTCAACCCCGACTCAAGACGGCTGAAAAGCAGCTCAGAGCATGAGACGGTGTTGATAAGAAGAAAGTAGCAACTCCCTAAGACGGCCGAAAAACAGCTTAGAACATAGGATCATTGCTACGAAGAGAAATTCAACAGCTGCCCGAGACGGCCGAAAAGCAGCTCAGAGCACGGACAGTTGCTGACAAGAGAAATAAAAGTCAGCATCCACCCGGACGACCGGAAACAGCTCAGAACACAGGCGTGGTGCCGTCACCAAAGAAAGACGGGCAAGGGTTCATCCGCGTCCCATACAGCTCACTATTATGTATACAGGTATGAGCATAATAATTTGAACATACCGGAATAACACAGAGTAATGTTATAGGGCATATATCAGATGGTCAGCTTGCTCCATAGGTTGTTGGCCATCACACTGAAGTGTATAACTGGCATTCTCTTCTTCTTACATAGCTCATGTCATAGTCAGATCCTCACCGGGCTGGCATCATTGTGTTGGGAACATAGTATTTCAAAAAAATTCCTACGATCACGCAAGATCTATCTAGGAGAAGCATAGTAACGAGTGGGGAGAGTGTGTCCACGTACCCTCGTAGACCGAAAGCGGAAGCGTTTAGTAACGCGGTTGATGTAGTCGAACGTCTTCACGATCCAACCGATCCAAGTACCGAATGCACGACACCTCCACGATTTGCACACGTTCAGCTCGGTGACGTCCCTCGTACTCTTGATCTAGCTGAGGCCCAGGGAGAGTTTCATCAGCACGACGGTGTGGTGATGGTGATGATGAAGTTACCGACGCAGGGCTTCGCCTAAGCACTACGACAATATGACCGAGGTGGAAATCTGTGGAAGGGGGCACCGCACACGGTTAAACAATCAACTTGTGTGTCTATGGGGTGCCCCCCTCCTCCGTATATAAAGGAGTGGAGGAGGGGAGGGCCGGCCCTCTCATGGCGCGCCCAAGGGGGGAGTCCTACTCCCGGTGGGAGTAGGATTCCCCCTTCCCTAGTTGGAGTAGGAGAGGAAGGAAGGAAGAGAGAGGGAGAAGGAAAGGGGGGCCGGCCCCCCACCCCAATTTGGATTGGGCTTGGGGGGGGGGGGGCGCCCCCACCTTGGCTGCCTCCTCCTCTCTCCCACTAAGGCCCAATAAGGCCCATAGACTCCCCGGGGGGTTCCGGTAACCCTCCGGTACTCCGGTAAATGCCCGAACTCACCCGGAACCATTTCGATGTCCAAACATAGTCGTCCAATATATCAATATTTATGTCTCGACCATTTCGAGACTCCTCGTCATGTCCGTGATCTCATCCGAGACTCCGAACTACCTTTGGTACATCAAAACACATAAACTCATAATACCGATCGTCATCGAACGTTAAGCGTGCGGACCCTACAGGTTCGAGAACTATGTAGACATGACCGAGACTCATCTCCGGTCAATAACCAATAGCAGAACCTAGATGCTCATATTGGCTCCCACATATTCTACGAAGATCTTTATTGGTCAAACCGCATAACAACATACGTTGTTCCCTTTGTCATCGGTATGTTACTTGCCCGAGATTCGATCGTCGGTATCATCATACCTAGTTCAATCTCGTTAACGGCAAGTCTCTTTACTCGTTCTGTAATGCATCATCTCGTAACTAACTCATTAGTCACATTGCTTGCAAGGCTTCATATGATGTGCATTACCGAGAGGGCCCAGAGATACGTCTACGACAATCGGAGTGACAAATCCTAATCTCAATCTATGCCAACTCAACAAACACCATCGGAGACACCTCTAGAGCATCTTTATAATCACCCAGTTACGTTGTGACGTTTGATAGCACATAAGGTGTTCCTCCGGTATTCGGGAGTTGCATAATCTCATAGTCAGAGGAACATGTATAAGTCATGAAGAAAGCAATAGCAACAAACTAAACGAACATCATGCTAAGCTAACGGATGGGTCTAGTCAATCACATCATTCTCTAATGATGTGATCCCATTCATCAAATGACAACTCATGTCTATGGCTAGGAAACTTAACCATCTTTGATTAACGAGCTAGTCAAGTAGAGGCATACTAGTGACACTCTGTTTGTCTATGTATTCACACATGTATTAAGTTTCCGGTTAATACAATTCTAGCACGAATAATAAACATTTATCATGATATAAGGGAATATAAATAACAACTTTATTATTGCCTCTAGGGCATATTTCCTTCACATTGTATGAGTAACCCATATGACCTTGGCAGCATGTCCACCATATCTATGAAAACATGTGTAGCTGGCCACTTGATTCCCGAGGCAAGCTTGTGTCCTGACTGATTTTTGCCTTCGGACCAACTGTTGCGGATCTGACCCTTGTATCGGAAGATGTCCATGTATCGTATCAAGGAAGACACCTGAATCCTTGAGGTTACTGCTGTCGATTACTTATTGTATGCAACAGACTATTCGGCTATCCTTCTTGCTGAACACTAAGTTCATAGCACCTTCTGGCTTGATTTACGGCAGGGTTCAAATTGTACTCATAGCAGACTCAAACCTTGTATATATGAATCATATACACGGTTTGCCTTCTTGCTGATTTGATCATTGCTGCTGTAAAGATTGCATTGATGTGTACTTGATGCTGATAACCAATCCAGCCAGGATATCATTTGTATTCAGGCACGACATTCCCGGTATAACACAGTCTGCTGAAGATTCCATTTTGCTGAGCTAAGCTTCCAAATGACTGTCTCTTCACTGACTCCTTGGGTTCAGGGTCGGTGAGCAACTTCCATAAGGGGAAAATAAGGTAACACCAAGGGCCCAAATAAAGAAGCAAAAGAAACGACTAAAATAAAAGCACACAAAGCAGCAAGATCACACACACAAGCAATATCACACTCTACAACTATTCACAGCAATAATATGCATTCCTACTTAAGCACACAAATCTCGCAAGAACTCCGGTATTACGGTCTACCATGCTGTGATGATGTGCATGAAAGTGAATCAATGTGTGGAAGAAAATTGGTGTAAACAAGGCTACACCAAATACGAGCTTAACACCGGTGGAACCAGTGGCGAGGACGAACTTGGTGATCAGGGGTCAAAACATAGAAGTTACGACCACATCATCAAGCATACGGAACAAGACCGTACATGTCCAAAGAATGGGTGGCGGAATGAGTTAGTGGTGGAGTGAAAAGCTTGCAGGCATTGCCCTTTTCTGATAACAAGGATCAGTAAGGGTTGCCGAAGCGGCTAGTGGAATGGCACGATCCGGGATAGAACTTGTCTATCACCGAAACGATAGGGGTGGCTGAAGAGAATAAGTTGGTGTGGTACTGGTGCATCAATCCGATAAGGGATCGACACCACCAAGCACCTTGGCATCACTCCACTGGGACGAAGATGACACCACACAAAGGAACAGATATGCAAACTGGAGAGCGCAGGTAGGGATAAGATAACTAGTCTATATGCATGCTATGCACAAGCAAATGCAACAAATAAGTGCAGCAACCAACTGGATCCTATACTATCGGTTACTAGCGCTCGCACCTAGACCACACGTCCTATAGCCAGACCTACTCTGATACCAACGCCTGTGGCACCCCGGCTCAGAGAAGACTGGAACGCCCCGTATTCCAGCCCAGGAACAAGTCCTCTGGAATACGGCACTGTTGGCATAGAACAAATCAGCTCTTTATTACAATGGATATGGTTACAACGGGTACAAAGATTACATCGGCACGGCAACACTACGCCTGCCCGGGGTAGCTCTGTGCTAACAGCGGAGTAACTCTCTCAGCAGCGGAACAGCGACGGCGGTGATGGACTCCACTCCACAGGGACTCTGGCTAGAACGCGTATCCTAGGTCGCAAACTCGGGATCCTCGTCAAGCAAGCAATCTTGGCATGACCTGCAAACTGGCATGACACGCCAAGTGAGTACTTGGATTGTACTCGCAAGCTCGCAACAAATATCAGCATTAAGGCAAGACAACATCATAGCAAATAGCTACTCAAATAGATGCAGTAAGGTAAAGCCTATTAAGTAGTTTAATCCATACTCCGAATAATCTTAGGATGCAATCCAAACCTGTGCCAAATCCCAATTCCCAAGCATGTGGTCATCCGACCACTCAACTCATAGCCATACCTTGGCTATCATATCATATACCTGATTCCATCTGCACAGCAAGTCTGACAAACTTACTCTCTTCCGGGTTGTCTCACAACCCTCATGATACTCATGATCCATCGAGTAACTTCTGATCTTACGATGAGTTCTTTCATCATTATCATTGCTACCATGGTTGACCACCTAGTGAGGTCTGGTCGGACTGTCCAATACCGTGGACACAGCTATTCGAATTGATTTTACACTCTACAGAGGTTGTGCACTTTACCCACATCATGGAGCACTGACCTCGTGATCCCATTCGGGAGGACCAGCGTTGCTCCAACGAAACCTGCCTGACCCGTGACTCTCCCATCGTACCACCGGCAATCATCCTCCCCCGGAGTCAAGCCCTGGGTGGCCCCTTTGTCACCTCGTGAAACCTGCCACCGTCGTGGCCAAACTAAACTATCCCAAACGGGGACCTTGATCCAAATAACTCAACTGGGCTCACAAGGTTATCGCCGCCTACCGGGCCAGGGTAGCGCGCACACATGACCTTCCCTGTCGGGCGGTACCGGTGAAAGAGCACGCGATCAGATCAAGTCAAGGCCGTCCCATACCGGCAAATGTGTTTGCACGGATAAGTCCGGACAGGTGACTCAAGGTCAACCGACTAAATATCAAATCTCCGAATAATATTTCCGTCACGGCTGACACTCCGATAAACGGTATACTTAAGCCACTGCTATTACTCATCTCCACGAACTACCGGATGAACTCCAGAATAATCATAGACAGTGATATCAACATCATAGCATCAACGAGTGTAAACTACTAGTCACTAACAATCCGGTACTCGACATGGTAGTCACCTATCCGAGAATTAACTCGATCATTGCATAATCCAATTCATTTCACAGATACTGATACTTGCTGATAAAGGAAATAGTTGAACTATGACATTGCAATGTGATGATGCAGATGAGAGTTGTGGCTTGCCTGGGGATGAAAGAACCATCAGGAAGAAGTGCGGAGAGTCCGCGGAAACGATTGCCGGAAACAGTTCTCTCCCGGAGGGGCTGTTTTCGGCCAAGGGCAAAATGGTCATTTTCATGGTGTGTAAACATCATGAAAATGACTCCATCGGATTGGGCTCGATGAGACAAAGATGTGGGATTTGGATTCACCTCGATCGGAGTTCCGAGCAAAAAGTTACGGGCTGTTGAAGTTCAGGGACCAATCTGCAAAAAGATTTCTCACAAACAGGCCCCTGGAGGAGAAAACAGAAAGCGCCTTTTATAAGATTACGCTTTCAGAACTAAGAAACGTATTTTAGTCTGAAGTATAAGGAAAGTGCGCTTTCATTAGTGGAAGATGTATTCCAGACGAATACGCTTCCACTTATGCTTATGTGGCAGCGCCTTTGACACTTACAGGTGGGGCCCAGGGGGGCGACTTGGTCGTCTCCTTCCTCTCGCTCCCCCGACAGAGCAGAGGAGGAGCAGAGGCAGGGGTGCTGCCGGCGTCGGCCCCGGCAGCTCCGGCCGTCCCCGACCGAGGTGAGGGCACCGGCGGCCTCAGGTGAAGGCGCCGCATCCGTTCCGGGGAGAGGCATGGCTGGAGAGGGGCTGGGACGGCGGCAGCTCTCGGCAGCAGAAAGCAGCAAAGGGCGGCGGCCAGACGAGGGGCGATGGCCTCGGGCACCCCAGCGGTGAGCTAAGGGGTGGGGAAAAACTATGGGGTCCGGGTGGTCCCTGGTGAGGTCAGGAAGGAGGGGGAGGGCTTCAGCTCGCGCCAATTTAGGCGGTGGCCGGCGATGGACATGGCGGCGGTGGTGGAGCAGGAGCAGCTCTGAGGCCCTGGGCAGAGGACAAGGAGGTTCGGTGGAGTTAGGTGGAGCTGGTGGTGAGCTCAGGAAGCCGTGGAGTGGACTTATATAGGCGCAGCGAGCTCGCCGGATAAGCTCGGCCACGGTGGCGAGCTTATCCGCGCACTGGCGCGTGCGGGTGGCGTGGCTGGCGGTTTGCGGTCTTCAGGGAGCTTCACGGAGGAGCGGAGAGGCTCAGTCGAGCTCGAGAGGGATCGGGGAGGAAAGGACAGAAGAAAACGACGACAGCGGCCATGTGCTCTCACTGTTCCTTGACGGGGACGGCTCGCCGGGGAGGAATTCGGAGGGAGAGAGCGATCCAGAGCACAGGCGGCGACGAGGGGAAGCCCCTGGACATGATTATATGGCGAGGGAAGAAGGAACGCGACGAGACTGAGAGGTTCCATCGCCGGAGCGCGCTGGCTGGCATGCCAGCAGCGTGGTCACCGCGTGCACTGGCGCACGTGGTGCACCCTGGCATGACAAGTTATGTCCAACACAAAATACATCCAAGGAAGGGCCCCTCTGAAGTGATAGTTCATCACAGGAGGCCAAGAGTGGATGTGAGGCTTCACTGCCAGTTTGCTGTAGCAAACTTGACCACCCCACTGTGATCCACAAGAAGTTGATAAGAACAATATAAGATGTCTGGGGGTTTTTGGGTAGGAAGGACTACAATCTTGTGAATTTTGGAGAGAAATGGACCAATATTTAATGGGGTTGCTTTGCAACTGACCAATCTGGTCCAGAAACTGAATCTTGATGTGGCACTCACATGGAGTAGCAACTTGAGCTGAAATTGGGCATAGGATGATGATTTGGTCATATGAGAGTGCCATAAAAATTTCATGCCATTTGGACAAGCCAAAATGGTACTTCCTTCACAGCTATCCTCTCTGTTCAAAATCTTAGGAAAATTCTAGGGAATTATTGGGAAGATGAAATGAGCCCAAATTTTGTGGAGATAGGTTATATGGGTGGAAGAATACTCTGGTAAATTCTCAGCAATTATGGAGCAATATAAAATATAGTTGCTTCACAATGTGAAAATCTGACCAGAAACCAAGATTTGATGTTATGCTCACATAGATGATTAGATAAGGTTGAAACTTGGTGGAGAGTCATTACTTAAGAATATGAAGATGCTTGCAAAATTTCAACTTATTTGGATACTCCTAGCTAGCACTTGCTTCACAAAGATTCCAGTTGCCCAGAAACTTTGGAAATTAACCAAGAGAGATTTAATATCCAAATAAAGTTGAATTTTGGCATGTGGCAATTATATGGATAGGAAAGGGTGCAAAAACAGTTTGAGAGCAAGCAAGAAAATTTAAAGGGTACTTGCTTCACAAACTGCCAGCTGGGGCAGAATCAGAAAAGGAATATTTGGGGAAAAGTTTTTGAACATGTCAAGGAAGGGTTTGACATATTTGTGGAAAATCTGACCCAAATAATTTATGAGAATTATTTGGGAATTTTGGGAATGATGGAAATGTGGGTTGCTTCACAACCCAGAGCAGACAGGGTTATTCCTTTAATAGAAAAAGGTATTTCCCAAGAAAAGAATATTGGGGTTGGTCCAAGATGGAAATGACATGGTCTTGGAATGGTTTTGAAGTTGGCAAGCCACTTGGGAAGAGGAATGAAGAGTGATCCCTCCAGGTTGCAAGACTACCAAGCCACAAAAAAGCGAATCCGGACCTAATCAAAAGTAAAAGAAAATGGGCAAAATCCAGGGTGTTACATCGCGCGGTGGCGGGATCGGGCACGACGGGAACGGCCGCTAGGGGCAGCAAATGACGGCTAGCAAGGAGGGGAAAGGAGCAGTGGCTTAAAGCGGGAGTGTATGGACTAGGTAAAGGGCTCGGGAAGGCTCGGGGCGGCCGGATTCTTCTCGGAGTGCGTTAGGTCCAGGGAAGAAGACGGGGTCACCGGCGTTGTTGTAGTGGTCCCCGGCTCGATCTGCTCCACGCAGACGACATGGACGAGGGTGGCGGTGCTCGAGGACGGGTCGGAGAGGCGTGAGGGAGGCGGTGGCCGCGGCTACACGGCGGCCATGGCCACGGTGGCGCTTGGGGGTGAAAGAAGCAGCGGATCTGAGGCGAGAGGGGAGAAGTGGCGACGAGGAGTGAGAGAGGGGAACCCTAGGGCGTCGAGGATGGCCATAACGGCGCGGGAGAGCCACGGGATCGACAACAGCGAGGCGAGCGCCGTTCGGATGCGCGCACGCGCTAACGCGTGCGGGAGGAGGGGGACGACCTGGGGAGTGGGCTGGGCCGAAACCTATTGCAGCAGGCCTAAGTGCACAGTAAGCACTAGGCCCTTTTCTATTTTCTTATTCCTGTTTCTGTTTTCTTTTCTGTTTTGCAAATTGTTTGAGCACTTAATGACTTTTGTAAAATGTGTGACCTAGCTCATAAATTGCAGTGCATCAATACCTATCACCAAAAATTAGTTTGGGCAAAATACAATTTCATTTTTAATTTAGATTAATAAAAAGGTTATCAAATGTTTCTTTTAGCCACTGTTTGAGGTTGTTAGAGTCACTTAACTAATCCCATTAAGGTTGGTTTCAATTTTATAATTGCTTCTGAATTATTTGCTATTTAATGGACAATTTAGTTTCTGATTTGAACAACTTTTATTTTTTACTTTGTATTTGAATTTCAATTTGAATTGGAATTGGAAATGAGATAAGATGCAATGTTGATCAAGCATAGTTAATCATGATGACTTGGCATGATCAGAGGGTGATCACTGTGGTGTGAGGCTGGGGATGTTACTATCGAGAAAGGAAAGCAACTCCTGAAATGCTTCAGATGGGTATGAAAAGAATTCTTGATGACCGAAACCAATTTGAGAGGATAGCATCAAGCTTGCACCACGAATCTTCAAGAGAATGGAGCAAGATTTAAGGGAAACTCTTCTTTGGTCTTCAAAGCTAAGAATGACGAAGAGAATCACCAAAATTATTTGAGACACTCCGGAGAAATGAAGAATTGAGAGGTTGAGCCAAAGATGAAAAGAATTTGAAAGCGATCTTGGAGAGGACAATTGACTGATGAAAATTCATTCTTACATCAAACTTTGAAAAGAATTTGAGAATAACTCCAGAAAAAATCTAGAAGAGTCAGTTAAGATCCTGGGAAAAGACCTGTGGGTTAGGGCCCACTCAAAGAAACACCGTTGAATGATTTTTAAAGAGAGATTGCACCAGTAAATTTAAATGGCTTGAACAAGATAACAACCTCGAAATAACTTGAATGGATTAAAAATGGAAACGTGAATCTTCTGAGATATCTTTAGCACTCTGGAACAAATGAATAGCGAGAGGTGAATGATTAAGAGGTGCACCGGCATGAGAAAGCATATGAAAGGATGAAAGGGACATGATCAACACCGAAAGCTTGCATTTAGTCCACCGGAAAAGAAAAGAGAATGAAGAATGATAAACTTGTAGAGCATCTTCATGAGAACCCCCCGGTAAGAACACTGAAGGGAAAAAATGGAGAGACTTCTCATAAATAACATGGATACTTGATTAAGATATATGAGTCCTTGAAGTAAAGGGTGGGATGGTGGGAAAAACAAAGGCAACTTGGGACGGATGATACAAACACCGTTGCGAAGAACTGAGAATTGATCTAGCAAATATTGAAAGGATAGGATTAACTTGAAGAGAAGCACACCGGTTGGAAAAGAATTGACATGACAATCTCATTGATCAAGAAAGATTATCACTCCCATAGAAATATGAGAACACCATTTAGGAAAGGTATGGAATCAACACTTGACTTTGAAGCAACTCAAGTACCACCACCAAAACAAAACAAAGGATTTGGCTTGCAGAATAAGCCGGAGTCAAATACATAACCCTCATGCATTTGTTGGAAGCATGATCCTAGGTAACTACTTGAATTCCACCTATGAACTCCCGAAATTCTCGGTTATGCAATCCGGTACAACAAGTACAAGGAGCAAAATATCATCACACAACTCCTAGCAGAATTCTACGCTCCAAATGTACTGCCTCCATCAACACATAACCAAGAACGTCGGAAATTGTGTACCTCAGACCTTCGAAAACATCTGATATACTAGTTGTGGCAATACATCTGATCGCTCTCCCTAGTACTGGGTGGCGCCAAACTACTCTCACCAGAAAGAGTATAGAAGCGTTTTCAATGTCGGCATCCTCTGGTATTCCGGAACTGAAACGATAAGCACTGTGATGAAAACACCTTGGAGCTCAACTCCCTGGGACACTGCCACAACCCCTAAATGTCAGGAGGCACCAAGAACAGAATTCCCGTCACATCGATATCGCAATGATTCCAACAATACCCGCGTGATACAAAAAAAATTGAGTGAAAAAGGAGAGTGATGGATCCAAAACACCTACGTTGGGCCATGCTGGAAGCGGTTATTCAAAGCGAACTGTCAAGAGGGTCCCATTCCCCTAAGTGTGTTAGGAACGATAATCAAGGATCATAACTCCAACATTACGAAAACTAGGGCGGCATGAGTGGAACAAAACACCAGGCAAAAGGCCAAGCCTTCCACCCATAACCAAGTATATAGATGCATTAATTAAATCATAGATATTGTGATATCCCATGATATCCATGTCCCAACATGCAACAACCTGTGACTGCACCTACAACTAGCCACGCTATAAGAGGGGTTGAGCAAAGCTGTAACATAGCCAAACAACGGTTTGCTGGGTAAGGGTGGTTAGAGGCTGTATCATGGCATATGGGAGGCTGACATATATGTGGTAGGAAGCGCGACATAGCGATAGCAACGAGTCAACTAGCAAGCAAAGATAGTAGTGATAACCAAGGTAACGATCATCTTGCCTAAAATCCCGCTAGGAAGAAGACCGAGTCCATGAAGTAGACGAACCAACATAGTCGAACGAATCCTCACAATCGCAACGTTACCGGAACTATCAAAAAGAAGCAACACCGGAAAGAAGCAAACAACACGGTAAACAACCATCACATAAACATGGCATGATGCACAACCAAGTATGATGCATGTCCATTTTAATGAGGAATGGCATGGCAAAGTGCAACAAACGATGCTACAAATTAAGTGGAGCTCAATATGCAACGAGTTGCATATTGACAAAGCACCACATTCGATTATTTAGTTCGCTCTTGTTTACACTACTCATCAACTTTAAATGTTGGTTAACATGGCGAGGGATGAAGCATAATTAATATACCTATCTAGGTAATTTAAATGAGGCCGGAAACAACAAACAACAATTCCGGAAAATCCTCATATGCATATTTCGAATTTGGCACTATTCTACCCTATAATGCACCATGTTAATCTATGCATTTTTCTACCCCATTTACATATAAAGTTTATTTAATTCAGAGCTACGGTTATTTAGTTATGAAATAAATCATTTTAACATGCTATTTAAGCAAATTAATGCAAACAGCCATTTTAAACATTTTGAACATGGATGAAAACAGCATATTGTGAAAGTATATAAAATCCTAAGCATTTTACATATATAAATCATTTTAATCCGATGCATGGTTTGTGAGATATTAAATGCATGAAGTGCAAGGGGTTTTCTTTAAAATAGGCAGTCTCTGGATAAATGGATAATTCGTCCCGTGGGAAAAAACATGTATCGGGCCGAAACTTGAGCTACAGGTACATGGGCGGCTCACCATGGGCTAAAGGCCCAGTCGGAGCAGAGGAGGCAGGCCTGCTGGATCTGTGGGGAAGCAGGCTGGGCCTTGGCGCTGACGTGGCGCAGTCAACGCGCGGCTGGACCGGGCGAGCTCCTCTCACTCGATCTGGACAGCGGGGAGGCACTGAAGCACTTCCGGAACGGGGCCAACACACGCGCAGCAGCGGCAGATGATGGTTGCGGGCTCCGGCGTGACGTGTGGTGCAGACCCGGCGGGCAGGAGGTCAGGGCCGGGCGTTTCCCAGTCGGATCCAATGGGTGGCAGCGAGCTCCTGTGCTGGGAAACAGAGAGAGCTTGAGACGTGAGAAGGAAGGAGAGAGAAGAAGTAGGGAAAGGGGAGGCGTGGGACAAAGGGGACCTGGACGGCGCGCTCGCCGGCGGTCAGGACGAACGGGGAGGAGGAGACTCGGGCGCAGGTCTAGCCGAGCCGCTCGAGGAGGAGTGGTCGTCCATGGCATTGACTCTGCAAGAAACAACAGCTGGGCAGTCAGTGACGAGCGACACGAGTGGAGGAAAGGGAAGGTAGGGGCAGCGCGGTGGTGCTTGAGCACCGGGCGAGGTAGGGAGGAGGCCGACGACATGACCTGCTGCTGCTGTTGTCGCCGGCGGCGTGGACGTGCAAGGCGGCGGGGAGGTGCTGGGTGCTCATGATCCATTCGGGATCGACCAGAGGAGGGAAGAGGAGGCACGGCCTCGGGCGTCCTCGAGCATGCAGGCGGGAGATGAGGCAAGGCGGTGGTAGCTGCAGGCGAGGAGGCGCTCAGGGAGGCCTCTGGTTGGCTCGGGCGATGGGCAGTGGCGCGGTGGAGGCTGTGGATTGGACAGCGGCAAAAATCCAGGGAGGTGGTCGGAGATCTGCTTGGTGGAATGGATCGGGAGAGGATCCCGAGGGAGATAGGAGAGGGGTGGTTGGATGTCGGCAGCGCGATGGGAATTGGTGGATTGGACAGGTAGGGGCTAGGGTTCATCTGCTTAAATAGGCCGGTGGGTTAGAAGGGACAAGTTTTAGACCCTCCAATCAAAATTGGGCGGTCTCGGATAAATAGGTTAGGAAGTCCAAACAATGAACCGAAGATATTTTAGGGATGTTTGAAGATGATCCAGACCCATCGGTCACGACCGAGCGGTTCGGGTTCGGGGCAGTTTCGGACGCGCACGCGAGAGGGGGGGTATCTGCACTATGCAGAGAGGGTCAAAGGGTCGGACAACGAAAGAACGGTTGGTCTGAGAAAGGTCAACAGAGGTGAGGAAGAAGCGGCAACTACAAACGACTATGAGTTTTCTGAAAACATGCGGATGCAATGCACATGATGCCATGATGAAATGCAACAAGCAAAATAATTAAAGTGGCTACAACAAAAATATGGAAGGCGTCTGGAGCGTCGGTCTCGGGGTGTTACAAACGCGCAGGCTGTGCTGCTAATGGCGCGCGAACTCCTGCATTACCGCGCCACCAACGACCGCTACGACGACTGGCTTGGCCGCATCGCCGAGCTCGTCAACGCCGCCGGTGAAGTCCCTGCACCGTCCCGCTCGCTCCTTCCCCCGCCATCCCAAGCGGGCGACGTGGCTCACGGCGCGCCTCCTCCTCCTCCTCCTCTGCGCGGCGCCGACCCCAAGCCCAAGCGTGATGCGCCCCAGTGCGACCCACCGCGCGGAGCGCCGGTGCGTGATGAATTGAGCTGCCAGGTGGTCCAGTGGCCACAAGCCGATGCGCACGCGCTCCCAGCGCTAGCACCAGGACCGTGCGCCGCCGGAAATTGTGGCGCGTGGGCGTCAAGATTGAGCTCACCCTGTGCGTGCTGCTCCCGTGAGCGCGGTGGGCTGCCGCGCCTTCACCCCGGAGCTGCGCCGCGTCTTCTGGCCCGGCAAGTTCAAGCCAGACCTGCCTTCGCGTTACGATGGCGCCCTCGACCCTGCGGAGTTCCTCCAGCTCTACTCGCTGAGCATCGAGGCAGACAACGGTGATGAGAAGGTTATGGCAAACTAGTTCCCCATGGCCCTTAAGGACGGCGCGCGCTCTTGGCTCCTGCACCTCCCGGAGGAATCGATCTTCACTTGGGACGAGCTTTGCGAACGCTTCATCGCCAACTTCTAGGGCACCCGCAACCGCGCTCCCGCAGTGGGCGACCTGCGGCGCGTGAAGCAGCAGCCGGGCGAGACCTTGCACAAGTACGTACAGCGTTTCACGAACGTTCGCCTCAAGATTCCGAAGGCGTCGGATGAGGCCATCATCCCGGCATTCTCTGATGGTGTCAGGGACGTCAAGATGAAGGAGGAGCTCGCCATTCACGAGGACTTGTGCTCGGCCCTGGAGATGTTCAACATGGCGAACAAGTGCGCAAGGGCCGAGGAAGGCCGCCTCTCCCTCCTTGAGCTTCCGGAGGTCGATCCCGAAGATAAGAAGGCCAAGGCTAAGGAGGCAAAGCGCAAGGGCCCCGCCATGCTAGCAGCAGAGCCTGAGATGAAGCGCGGCTGCGACCACGGTGAGCCTCCCAGGGGCAACCGCCCTTTCTACGTCTTCCACAATGTCCACATCCACAACACCAACGACTGCCAGGAGCTTAGGCCCCTCCGCGATGGGTGCGTTGGCCGTCGCCCCGAGCGCGGCGACTGTGGCTACGGTTATGGGGGAGGCCGTGGCGGAGGCAACTGGGACAACCGCGACCCTCGTCAGGACTGGCGCGACCAGCCTCATGATGGCCCCTGGCGGGACCAGCCTCGTGAGGACCGTCCTCAGGGCAACGCCGGCCTCCCTCCGCTGCCGCTGCCGCCAAGGAGAAATGATGACAACCGGCAGGATGATGGGGCTGGGGGCTTCCAGGAGCCTCAAGCAATCGTTTACATCCTAGGTGGTGCTCAGGCCCCTGCCTCACATCGCATATTCAAGCAGTTCTCTCGTGAGGTGAACGCGGCCCTCCCGAAGCTCGAGGCAACGCACCCCCTCGGGTGGTCGAAGCACGCCATCATCTTCGACTCCAAAGACCAACTCAAGTGCTCAGCCGCCGCTGGCATGCTCCCGATGCTCTGCACGCCGACCATCAGCAACGTCGTCATCACCAAAACCCTCATCGACGGTGGTGCGGGGCTCAATTTTCTCTCTATCGAGACGTTCGAGATGCTCCAAGTGCCTTATGACCAGCTCCTGCCAACCAAGCCTTTCTTTGGGGTGACCAACGGCTCCACCATCCCCCTGGGGCAAGTGCGTCTCCCAGTCACCTTCGGCAAGTGCGACAACTACCACACTGAGCTCATCAACTTCGACGTCGCCCACATCGGCCTCCCGTACAACGCCATCCTCAGGTACCCGGCCCTCGCCGAGTTCATGGCAGCAACTCACCACGGTTACAACATCCTCAAGATGCCAGGTGCGGCGGCAGCATCACGGTCGCTTGCGATGAGAAGGACGCAGTCTGCTCCCTTGAGCACGCCTATCAGTCTGCGGCGGCCGAAAACTCTGACGATGAGGGCGCCACCCCGCCTCCTGAAGCAACCCCCAAGAAGAAGAAGCGGCTCCTCCCCAAGAGCCGTCAGGCACCCGAGGTGCCCGCCGATGGTGCCTCGGGCCCCGCGCCCACTGATGGGGCGCCCTTTCCTCTCGCATAGGAAGGCGCGCCCGGTGCCCCCCTCAGCACGGGCTCAGGGGCTCTTGTCTGGAGGGCCTCTGACCTAACCAGCACGACGAGGGAGGTGCTCGGGCACCACTTGGAGGCGTGCTTCGATGCGCGTCCCCTCGAGCGAGACGCATGGTGCAAGGCGCCATGTGCGTGAGAGTTCATCACCAAGGCGATCCAGGAGCTTCAGGAGGCAAGAGCCATGAGCGGCAAGCGTCACCCCGCACGACCTCCCAGTGCAGCTACGGCCCCTGACATGGGCAGCAAGCTGCGCGTCTGCGTCAACATCCTGGGCCTCAACAGGGACGCTTCGCAGGACCTCTCACTACAAAAAAAAAGACACATCTGTGACATTTTGGCCCGAACGAATTTTTTTGTCCTGCTTATGACACTTCTATGACGATAATTGTGACAAAACCCGTTATCATCATAGATGTGGTGGGATCCTACTTCTATGACAAAAAATCATGACAGAAAATGGGCTTTTCATCCTGGGTGGGCCAGGGACGCACCTGCATGACATTCTTTGGGCCGTCCATGACAGAAAAAATCATGGTAGAAGCGAGGGCGAGGAAAATTTCGGGGAGTTCCTAGTTACGGTGGGTGGTCGGGGCTGAGCGATGCGCATTTCTCTCGTACACGTATGCGCGTGTGTGCGAGGCATTGGGCTCTAACTGAACCCAAGCGAGGCATTCGCTTACTGAACCCGAGCGATTGCACTAGCTACATTACTGAACCCGAGCGATTGATCCCTTGGGTGTTAACTGAACCTGAGTGATTCCTTCGCTACAGCTGCTAACTGAACCCGATCGATCAATCGCTGCTACTGCTGCTACTTACTGAAGCCGATCGAACCTGCTGCCTCTTGATGAACAGTGAACGTGGGGGTTGGTTGAACGAGTCGAGACTTAATTTGTAGGGGTTGGATGAATAGTTCCCGGTGGGGGTTGGATGAACAGGACCCCGTGGTAGTAGGCCGTTGCCGCTGGATGAATAGGACCCTGAGAGGAGGCCGCCATAGCCGAGCTGGTTGGGGGTGGATGAACAGGACCCTGTGGAGGGCTGGTTGAACAGTAGCCGGTGGAGGGCCGGATGAACAGTAGCCTGTGGATGAACAGTAATTGGTGGAGGCAGGAGGAAGACACGGTGAATCAACAGTGGAGGCTGAAGGAAGTTGACGGTGGGTGAATAGTAGCCAGTGGAGTCCCATTTTGCGGTACGCCACACCCCTCCTGATGAACAGGACCCCCGTTTCGACCGTAGCGCTCCAACACAAGTTGTTTCCTCCGTTTTGCGGTACGTGACACCCCTCCCGATGAACAAGATGTCGTTTCGACCATGGCCGGTCGAACAGAAGGCCGTTTCCTCCGTACTGCGGTATGCCAGACCCCGTTTCGGCTATTCTGTCCAAGCCGGTTGGTTCCCGTTGAACAAGACACATTTCGACCCAGTCTGTTGCCTCCCGATGAACAGGATGTTGTTTCTGCATTCCGACCCAGCCGGTTGGCTGCCCGATGAACAGGACGCCATTGCTGCCGTCCATTGCCTCTCCATGTACACGAGCCATGTTCGTACGTATGCACGAGTAGGCGTTCGAGACCCTGCCCGTATGTACGTACGTGGCCGTATTTTTTGGCATCTGGCTGTACGTACGTGTACACGGTTTAGAAGGGACTGCCTGAACTGCTACGTCAGGGGCTCTACTACTACACGTGCCGCTGCTTGCTCAGCCACGGTTCATCGTTGCAGAGAGTCTGATCGACCAGTATGTACATACACATTCGCGACCAGAATGACAACGCTACGTACGCTTCGACCAGGTAGGGTCCGGCTGTCAGGGAGGATAAGGAGGCACTTCCTTGCGTGCGGAGTTATTGATGGTGGGTCCGAGCTGTCATGGGGAGGATTCATTTTTTCGCGCCTAATATGGAGGTACTTCCTTGCGTCCGAAGATATAGCTGGTGGGTCCCAGCTATCAGGGGGGAAACATTTTTTTTCCGCAAAATACAGCTAAGCCAAAATACAGAGGCCCTTTCGGTAGGTCCCCGCTGTTAGGTGGAGGAATCATTATTTTGCGCGTAATAAGGAGGCACTTCCTTGCTGCGGCCGTGGACCCAGCTGTCAGCCTCTCCAAGTACAGTCCTCTTTCGATGTAAGTCGTTTGTTGACCATGTTGACCATGCCGTGGTGAGAGCACCAAGGCGGTGGACGACGGCGAGGCCTAGGAAGGGAATGACCCAGAGCCGGGGAAGACTCGGCAGTTGTTTCCCACGCGGAGGGGAGTACGAGGGTTTTACTAGTTGGGCTACAGTGTGAGGCTGCCGTCGCCGGAGAATAACAGGAGGTCTGGGTGAGTACAGGGATGGCCAGGCCAGCGATGGGAGTAGGGTGGGGCGGTGAGGCCTGCACGGCAGCAGAGCCGGCCATGGGAGGCAGGAGCAGGCGGCACGTCCAGCACTGGTTTGGGCGGTTGGAGCAAGAAGACCAGAGGATGAAGAAGCACTACGGCTATTGGATGGACATCGTACGGTCACTAGAGCTAGAATCGTTCATATTGACTAAATTGATAAAGCCCTCCGTCTGTGTCAACTTAGTAGGCCCACAAGTCAGCCTCCAACTATGGTGGGTCCCGGCTAGCAGGGGGAGTATTCATTTTTTTGTGCGTAATAAGGAGGCACTTCCTTGCGTGCGAAGATATAGCTGGTGGGTCTGAGCTGTCAGTGGGAGGAATGTTTTTTTCGTGAAATACAGAGGCCCTTCCAGTGGGTCCCTGCTGTCAGGTGGAGGAATCATTATTTTGCGCGTAATAAGGAGGCACTTCCTTGTGTGTGACCGTGGACCCAGCTGTCAGCCTCTCGACATACAGTCCTCTTCCGATGGATGTCGTTCGTTGACCACGCCGCGCCGAGAGCACCAGGGCGGTGGATGACGGCGAGGCCTAGGAAGGGAACGACCCGGAGCTGGGGAAGACTCAGCAATTGTTGCCCACGCGGTGGGGAGTACGAGGGTTTACTGGTTCAGCTGCCATCGTCGGAAATAAAAGGAGGTGTGGGTGAGTAGAGGAATGGCGTGTCTAGCGATGGATTAGGGTGGGGCGGTGCGGCCTGCGCGGCAGCACAGCCGGCCACGGGAGGAGGGAGCAGGCAGTCCCACCGGCACTGGTTTAAGCGGCTGGAGCAGGAAGAGCAGAGATTGAAGAAGCACGGCGGGCGTTGGATGGACATCCAACAGTCACTGCTCTCGTGTGTTGACTAAGTTGACACGGCCTTACGTGCGCATCAACCTTTTTTTTAGGAAAGCGTACACGTCAACCTATAGTAGGCGCACAAGTCAGCCTCAAATCTGTTGAAAACATCATACATCCCATCTGCCATTATTTCTAATAATTTACAGCCCATTTGCTAATTCTTAAGGATTTTTTTTGGAGCTCATATTCTTTTTGTTAGCATTACAGCCCATATTGTGGCCACGGTTAAAAAATTCTACGAAAATTTGCATATTTCGGTGCGGTCCGAACTATTTCTAATCCCAAAATTTCGAGTCACATTCAAACTAATTTGAAAAATAAATTTATATCAATATAAAATTCAAATAATTGTCCATGCATAAAAATTAATGGAATTTAAAATCTCAAAATGAAAAAAAAAAGAAATTTGAAACTAATTGTCGGTTTGATGTGTTTTAAAAATGTACAACCCATTTCTCATTAGTGATAGCCCATTTTCTGGGCAAGCTGAATGAAACTCTCCTCGTCTTGAAAGATTTGCAGCCCAGCAGGGCTGACAAAAGCAAGTAGGCCTCAGTTGGGTATTCTACAAAAGAACAAAAAAACTGGGCTAGCCATTTTCAGAAAGAAAAAAACTACTGGGCTGGTCTTGTGGTAAACATAAAATAAAAGGCTGGCTAGACAGGCCAGAGTGCCCCGCACAGCCCAGTTGACACCCTGCTTCCATCTAAAAAAAAGAACTGGGCGAGCTGCTGGGTCCCTGGTGTCAGCCGCTTGTTGTGCAATTCTCTCGTTTATTGACTACGTTGATAATTGCATGGGATCCAGATGTCAGAAATCCATTAGGAGGAACTATTTTTTTTGGCTTGAAACAAGGAGGCACTTGCTTGCGTACTCCATGACCCTGGTGGGTCCCTACTATCATGCTTTCCACGTACAATCATCTCCTGATTGTGTACGCGTCAACCTAGTAGGCCCACAAGTCAGCCTCTAAACCCATGGCGGACAAATACAACCCATTTAAAAAATAACAGCCCATTCCATACGTTCAAACGAAAAGTTCAACATTCAGAGCAAAGTAACAGGTCTGATCCAGATATAGAGTACTAAACTTCCACGTTGACAACCATCATAGCTGTCGGATTCAAGGCTCCGCAGACCCAAGAAGTTTCAAACTCTGGGCATGTGTGAAGATCTCAACCTCTCAAGCCTCGAGCTCGTCGACCTACATCCTAGCCTAGCCGGATTTGCGTGAGCAGGGAAGAAGATGAACACAGCAGTTTACCCAGGTTCGGGTCATGTTGCAGTGTAAAAACCTACTCCTGCTTTGTGGTGGATAGACCTCACGAGGAGGTTGAGGATGAACTAGTACAGTGGATGAGCTGCCTCGCGAGGGTTCAGGGGTGAGAATCAGTCCACCTACTATGGTGATGGCTAGCCTATATTTATAGTGGCCTCGGTCCTCTTCCCTGGAAACTTAGGCGGGAAGGGATACCACAACGGCCAATTTGAAAGGGGACAAGAGGTACACCCTATCCTGACAAAAGGTTGTCTTCTCCTGCAAAGCTTCTGGTCGTGACGCAGCAGTGGGCTCGGCGATGACATCCATCCTGCTGAGCTCGTGGTCTTGGTCTCCTTGCACCGGAATGGAAACATTTGGAGGGCTCCTTGGGAACCCACGTCTGTCCTTCCTCCCTTAGCGCCGAAAGGGAAACTGTCTTCTCTGCGCCCGCTGGCGCCCGCCTGGCCTTGGTTGTCGTGGCTCATGTCATGACAGCCTCGTGAGGCTGGGTACTTGCATAGGAAACTCCGCTCCTCGGGAGGCAGCCTGGGGAGGCCGCTCCTTTGGAGGTCTTTGTGTCGTCCGCCTTGCGTGGCCAGGGAGCCCTCGCGAGGGTCTTGTCTTGGTAGTGTTGCAGCTGGGTCGTACCATGTCGTCGAAGGTGCCATGCTGTAGGTCGTAGGCAGGCAAGTATGGGTACCCTGGTTCCCAGAACGCCGAAAGTAGCCCCCGGGCTGGCTTCGAGGTGAAGCTAAGGGGCAAGGGTGAAGCGCCGCGGGCCCCAAACCACCGGTGGGCCAAGCTAACGCGTGGCGCTTGATGGGATGTGGGCGCCTCCACTTCCCCACGCCGCCTTGACAACTGCCCCGACTTGACAACTGCCTGGTGCATGCAGCACGGCCATCATTGCCCGGGACATGGAGGGGTGCCGGTTGGCCTTCAACTTCCTATAAGAGGGCGAGAGAGGCAGAGCCCCCAGCCCATCTTCATCTTCTTGCCACTCGCACCTCCTTCACCTCTATCGTGCTGCCATCTTGCCGAAGTGACAATGGCGCCAGTGAGGAGGTTCTCGGCCGAAGAGAAAGGCAAGGCCCCGAGGGAGGGGCCGGGCTCGCCGCCACCAAAGAGGGGACGCGTCCGTCCCCGCAAATGCGTAGTCGCATCAATGGCCCCGTCGCGGGGGCGCGGGCGGCTACCCCTGCCGGCCCGCATCGGCTCCAGCATTCGGGGGAGAGGCCTCTCCTGCGGAGGCGGTTGCGGGGGTCCCAGCAGCCGCGGTGAAGGAGGAAAGCGCGCCGCGGCCGTCCGGCCACCACTCCCACGTGCCCGCTCGGGCAACACAAGGCATGAGTTCATCGTTCGAGTGGAGGGCCCTCTGAGAACCTGGCTTCTGCTTCCAAGCTCCTTCATGGAGGAGCTGCCGGCAGAGGGGCCCGTCGGCCTGTGGCTGTAGCTGGACGGCTGCTGCAATGGGTCGTCGTGGGTGGAGGTTGAGGTCTCCTCCAACGGGCATGTTTTCCTGACCCGCGGGTGGCAGTCGTTTGCCCGTGCCCGCGGTGGACGGGAGGCGCACCTTCCATTTCAGGTATGACGGGGCAGCAACGCTCCTCGTCAGGGTCTTCGGTGAGGACGGTAGCCGCCTGGGGTGCTGCCCGGAGGGCGACGATGGTGGCAGCGACCGCGCCTCGGACGACGATGGTCCATGTGGCGGCGGCGTCCTCCGCGGTGAACTTGCCCTTGATGATGACCGCTGCACCTCCAGCAGCGGCGCTTCCTCCAGGGAAGGCTCGAGCGACGATGATTATGATGAGCTGCCTCACCGCCGTGCACGGACCAGAGAGGACGGCATACCGCCACGCCGCCGTGTCTCCGCTCCGAAGAACATTAAGCCACCTCGCCATCACGCCCCCATCAAGCAGGAGGAGCGCACCGACTAAGCGCAGGTGGTGGTGAAGCCGGGCCTCAGGAGCAGCGGTCCTCTGGGGGCCGCCTCTTTAGTTTTTCTTCTTTTGCTTCCTGCATCACAACTTGTGGAAAAGTCCCCTGGGGCGTGTAATGAACTGCGGCGCTTGCGCCTTTATGTCAGCATTTCCCGTTTGCGGTCTAATACTCATGTTGCTATTAACTAGAAATTCCTGCTCGGCGCGATTATAATAACTTAGCTTGGTGCGCTAGTGACCCTTGGCGGGTCCCTTTGTCATGGTGGCGCACTCCTCTGGAGCCTCTCCTGGTGACGACCTAGGGAGGCCCCTTGACAAGCTCCGGAGCATTGGATGGCATGCCCCCGCGAGGGTGGCGGGGGCAATTTGCGTAGGCCTCTGGAGCCCCTGAGCGAGGGCCGGCCGCTAATAGTGTGCCAGAGCGCGATGCTCGACAGGGCAGGGAGGCGAGCACTCCTGAGGCTGAGGGGCCGTAATCGGTGCGTGCCTGCTAACTCGCTCGAGAGCGCCACGTCAGGATCGAACGCCAAGGCCTTGGCGAGGTGTGCGCACGAGCGGCCTAAGCCGGCTCAGGCATACCGTGCCCAGCCCCCGCTCGCGGGGTGCGATAGAGTGAGCCATGTGCAACCACCACACCGCTTAAGAACGAAAGTCAAGAGAGGAAGCATTGCGGGAAGCAATGGAAAGAAAAAGAAGAAATCCCTCCCTTTTTGAATAAAGACGCGAAAAGGTCAAATTCATTCCAAGAACAGCAAATTTGGTTACAAAGGCAAGCAAAAGAACAGCCGCGTCCGGCGGCTACACTAGTCTTCTAGTCTTCCCGCCAGTGCGGAGCATGGGGCTTCCACTAGGCGTGGGCATAGTTGCTGAAAGACTGTGTCGTCTGCCAGTGCGGAGCATGGGTCTTCCACTTGGGCATGGGTGGGAGCCCCTGCGGGGTCGAGGAGCGACGCACCGGGAGACTCCGGGGCATGTACAACCCCACTCATTATTACATGAGAGTGTCATGGGTAGAACTTCTAGAGGTGCTGGATGTTCCAGGCATTCTGCATGGGGACCCCGTCCGGCGTCTCCAGGCACGCGGCGCCAGTCCTGGAGACGCGGGTGACCCTGAACTGGCCCTCCCGCCTCAGGACAAGGTCTCCCACCTCAAGGGTCCTGGAGCGGACGCTGCGGCAGTGGTATTGCCGCAGTGCCTGCTGGTACCTCGCCGCATGGAGCGAGGCTTGGCGGCGAGCCTCCTCCATGAGCACGAGGTCTGTCCCCCGTGAGGTGTCCTGGCATGCCTCGTCAAATGCCAAGACCCGCGGGGAGAGATGCTTGACCTCGTGCGTGAGGACCGCCTCTGCCCCGTAGATGAGGTAGAACGGGGTCTCGCCAGTAGGCTTAGTCACGGTGGTGCGGATGGAGCACAACACGCACTGAAGCTCACCGAGCCAACCCCTACCGCAGGCCTCGAGTTTCTTCTTGAAGCTCCTCGTCTTGAGGCCCCTCAGGACCTCCACATTGGCACATTCAGCCTGGCTATTGCTTCGTGGGTGTGCCACCGAATCGTAGCATATCTGCGTTCCAAGGTTAGCACAATATGTCTTGAAGAGATTGCTCGTGAACTGGGAGCCATTGTCGGTAATGATATGGTTGCGGACTCCAAAACGGCTCACGAGGCCCTTGATGATTTTTACGGCCAAGCCAGCAGGGATGGTGCGCACGGGCTCCACCTCCGCCCACTTGGTGAACTTGTTGATGGTGACGTAGAGGTAGCGATACCCCCCGGCCGCCCGGGGGAATGGGCCCAGGATATCTAGCCCCCAGACCATGAATGGCCACGAGAGCGGAATGCTCTAGAAGCCTTGCGTGGGCTAGTGAATCTGCTTGGCGTGGAACTGGCAGGCCTCGCAGGATCGCACCAGCTCTGTGGCATCGTTGAGCGCTGTAGGCCAGTAGAACCCGCTGCGGAACACCTTGCCCACGAGAGTGCGTGATGAAGAATGGTGTCCGCAATCTCCATCGTGGATGTTGGCCAACAACTCGTGCCCTTGCTCCTTGGATATGCACCGCAGCGAGACGTCATTGGGGCGCCTTCGGTAGAGCTCGCCGTCATGCAGGCAATAAGCAGTGGCCTGGCGAGCCACACGTTCTGCATCTTCCTCCTTCTCCGGTAAAGTGCCATGGAGAATGTGCGCCTTGAACTCCTCGGTCCAGCAACCTTCCTGAGGCTCCAGTGCCAGGAGCAGGCAGGCTCGTAAGGTCAGACCGCAGGCCGGGGCGCCCGAGGAAGGGGCCTGAGGCGGCTCCTCCCAAAGCAGCGCCGGGCCCGCAGCGGGTGGTGCTGCTGATGGCTTGAAGAGCCTCTCCTCGAAGACACCAGGCTTCTAGGGCTCCCGGCGGGATGCTCTCTTGGCGATGTCGTCCGCCTACTTGTTCATGCCGCGCGGGACGTGCTGCAATTCCAAGCCCAAGAAGCATTTTTCAATTTTGCGTACCTCTTCTAGGTATGCCTCCATGTGCTCGTCCCTGGGCTTGTATTCCTTGTTGGAGAAGTTGACGAGGAGCTGAGAGTTGCCCTTCATGGTCAGACGCCTGACCCCCAGGGCGGCCGCGGCCCTGAGGCCAGTAATCAGGCCCTCGTATTCCATGATGTTGTTGGAGACCTTCCCATCGTGCTGGAAGCAGAGCTGCATAGCGTAGTATAACTTGTACTTGGTCGGCGAGATGAGCACGGCTCCAGCCCCCACGCCCTGCTGCGCAAAAGCGTCGTCGAAGTACATAACCCAGCCGTCGGGCGCCTCGGCGCCGGGCGCGAGGGATTGGCTCTCGCCCATCCCCCGGTCGGGGGCATCTGTCCATTCTGCCACAAAGTCAGCGAGGGTCGCGCCTTTGATGACCCTGGTGGTGCTGAATTCTAGCTGGAAGGCCTGCAGCTCGATGTTCCACTCCGCAACCCTCCCCGCAGCGTTGGGGCTGCGGAGCACCTTTTCCAGGGGGTATGCAGAGACGACCTTGATGGGGTGGCCTTGGAAATAGTGGCCCAGCTTCCTGGAGGCAACGAGGAGTGCGAGTAGGAGCTTCTGCAGCATAGGGTAACGCGCGCGAGCATCGCGCAGCACCATGCTGATGAAGTATACAGGGTGTTCGACAAGGGACGAGGCACCGACGACATCCAGCTCCGCTTGGGACGAGGGGGACTCGGGAGCCTCGCTGCTTGGCGGAGTGGCTGAGGCCTCCGGAGTGCCATCCTGAGGTGGCGATAGTTCGACCTTACGCGAGACGCCTCGCTGCGCGCCCGCACTTGCGCGCTCCTCCCTGACCGCCACGAGCGATGCGCTGGCCGAGTGGGGTGTGGATGCCCAGTAAAGCACCAGAGGCTCAAGAGGGCGGGGCGCCACCATTACAGGTGTGCTCATGAGGTACCTCTTGAGGACTTGGAAAGCCGCCTCACCTTCTGGAGTCCACTCGAAGGGGCCCTTCCTCTTCATCAGCTTGAAGAATGGGAGGGCGCGCTCGCCAAGCTTGGAGATGAATCGCCCCAAGGAGGTGACGCAGCCCGTGAGCTTCTGCCTCTCCTTGAGGGTTTGTGGCGGGCTCATCCTTTCTATTGCCTTGACCTTCTCAGGGTTAGCCTCTATCCCTCTGTGCGACACCAGGAAGGCCAGCAGCTTGCCAGACAGGACACCGAACCAGCATTTCTCAGGGTTGAGCCTCAGGTTCACCTTGCGCAGGTTGACGAATGTTTCCTCCAGGTCTTCGACAAGGGTCCTTGCCTCCCGTGATTTGACCACTATGTCGTCGACGTACGCCTCAGCATTCCTCCCGAGCTGCCGGCCCAGAGCAATGTGCATCAATCACTGGAAAGTCGCGCCGGCATTCCTTAGCCCGAAGGGCATGCAAGTGTAGCAGTACACACCGCACGGGGAGAGGAAGGCCGTCTTCTTGACGTCTTGTACCGCCATCTTGATTTGGTGGTAGCCTAAGAAGGCGTCCAAAAAGCACAGCAGATCGCACTCGGCGGTAGAGTCCACTATCTGATCAATGCGCGGAAGAGGGAACGGGTCCTCAGGGCAAGCCTTGTTGAGGCTCATGAAGTCGACGCACATTCGCTCTTTCCCGCCCTTTTTGGGGACGATCACTGGGTTAGCCATCCAATCCAGGTATCGCACCTCCCGAATGACGCCAGCTTCCTATAGCTTGCGGACCTCCTGGACGATGAACGATTCCTTTTCTTGGGCCTGCCGTCGTGCCTTCTGCTTCACCGGGCGTGCACTGGGGCACACCATTCGGTGGTGTTCAATCATATCCCGTGGGACTCTGACCAAGACCATCGCCTCCCACGCAAACACATCCTTATTTGCGTAGAGGAAGCTGACCAACGCCTCCTCCTGATCCGGGGGGAGGCCAGCACCTACGGTGAAGGTGGGGCCTGAACCTCCGACGTCGACGAGCACCTGCTTCGTCTCGGCCCGGTCTTGAGAGAACAATTGTTTCTTCTTTGCTGGCACGGCCTCCTGAGCTTCTGGGGCATCCCTGGTGCCTGGCTACGAAGCCGCCGCAGCCTTGAAGGCGAGCTTGAGAGCTAGGAGCGCATCCTTGGTGTCTCCCGCCATGGTGATAACGCCGCTGCTCCCTGGCATCTTGACGATGTTGTAGCCTGGGTGCGTCACTGCCATGAACATGGCGAGGGCCGGATACCCAAGGATGGCGTTGTACGGGAGGCCGATGTGGGCGACGTTGAAGTCGATGAGCTCGGTGCAGTAGTTGTCGCGCATGCCGAAGGTGACGGGGAGGCGTATCTGCCACAGGGGGGTGGCCGAGCCCTTGACCACCCCCGAGAAAGGCTTGGTGGGGAGGAGCTGGTCGTACGACACTTGGAGTAGGTCGAAAGCCTCCACAGAGAGGACGTTCAAGCCAGTGCCCCCATCGATGAGGGTCTTGGTCACTGCAACGTTGCTGATGGTGGGCGTGCATAGCATGGGGAGGGCTCCTTCTGCCACCGTGGTCTTGGGGTGGTCCCTGGAATCGAACGTGAGGCCGGTTTCAGGTCCGGCTCGGCCACGTCCAGCCTCGCGCTGTGGCCGGGGAGCACCTTGCCGACAGAGAAACTGCTTGACGTGGCAACCAGAGGTAGGCGCAGGTGACCCACCGATGATGCACGCGACCGCATGGGACACCGGAGCTACGAAGTGCGCGATGAACTGGTCGAAGAGTTCTTCCCAAGAGGAGATCGAGGCACGTAGGAGGACGCGGAGCCAGGATCGAGAGGCCTCCGTGAGAGCCAGGGGGAACCAGTTCGCCATGGCCTTGTCATCACCGCCCACCGACTCGATGGCCTGCGCGTATGACCAGGAACTCTCGGGGGTCAGCCGCACCGTCGTACCACGGGGGAAGCGCCGGTCTAAACTTCGCTGGCCACAGCACCCGACGCAGGCTAGATGTGAAGGTCGGGCAACCCGCGGCGTCCCCACGGGCCACAAGCGGCCAGACCAGTGGCACGTCGCCTGCCATGGGAACCACGAGGCGAGGGCAAGGCACGAATAGGGGGGAAGCGAACCTCCGACATGCCCCTACCTGGCGCGCCAAATGTCGGATTCAGGGCTCCGCAGACCCAAGAAGGTTCGAACTCTGGGGCGTATGCGAAGATCTCAACCTCTCAAGCCTCGAGCTCGTCGACCTACAGCCTAGCCTAGCTGGATTCGCGTGAACGGGGAAGAAGATGAACACAACAGTTTACCCAGGTTCAGGCCACCTTGCGGTGTAAAACCCTACTCCTGCTTTGTGGTGGATTGACCTCACGAGGAGGTTGAGGACGAACTAGTACAGTGGATGAGCTGCCTCGCGATGGTTCAGGGGTGAGAATCAGTCCACCTACTATGGTGGTGGCTAACCTATATTTATAGTGGCCTCAGTCCTCTTCCCTGGAAACTTAGGCGGGAAGGGATACCACAACGGCCAATTTGAAAGGGGACAATAGGTACACCCTATCCTGACAAAAGGTGGTCTTCTCCTGCAAAGCTTCTGGTCGTGACGCAGCAGTGGGCTCGGCGATGACATCCGTCCTGCCGAGCTCGTGGTCTTGGTCTCGTTGCACCGGAATAGAAACCTTTGGAGGGCTCCTTGGGAACCCATGTCTGTCCTTGCTCCCTTAGCATGGAAAGGGAAACTGTCTTCTCTGCACCCGCTGGCGCCCGCCTGGCCTTGGTTGTCATGGCTCACGTCATCGCAGCCTCGTGAGGATGGGTACTTGCATACGAAACTCCACTCCTCGGGAGGCAGCCTAGGGAGGCCGCTCCTCTGGAGGTCTTGGTGTCATCCACCTCGCGAGGCCAGGGGGCCCTCGCGAGGGTCTTGTCTTGGTAGTCTGGCAGCTGGGCCGTACCAGGCCGTCGAAGGAGCCATGCCGTGAGCCGCAGGCAGGCAAGTCTAGGTACCCTGGTTCCGAGAACGCCGACAATAGCTAAGTTAACTGTCTACTCCCACTAATACTCTAGTAGTGTACAAGTACTAACTTACTCTTAGCTAACTAGACGATGTCGGCCACCATCTGCGGTACATGCTAAATTCCGGCACCGACGTCCTCCTCCTCGCCTCGGACTTGCCAGAGGTGCAATAGGGCGCGTTGCTCACGCGCATTGGCCCTTTCCATGCTGGCGTGTCCACCGAAGCTTCGGCTTCTAAGTGGGAAACCCACTTGACGAGCTGGTAGTAAAATTTGGCGTCGTGAACACGTGCGTGCCCGACAGCCTCCAGGGCTATTTGCCGGGCGCCGGCCTCCACGTAGTCGGCCCAGTTGCGGGCGCTCTACTCGCGACTCAAAGCATCGGTGCACTGCTACTCCATGCCCCGCTGGCTGCGTAAATCGGCGATACACTGCTCCTCCGCCAGGCGGTCGCGCTCCAACAAGTCCTCATACTCCCCATTGCCATCTAAAGACCGATAGAATGCTTCCTCCCTCCTTCCGCCTTCCGATGAAAAACCGAACACTAGTTCCGGCGGTGACCGCCTCCGGCATCGCCTATTGCGGATGGGTGGGGGCATGACGGACGTGGCGAGAGCGAGGGCAAGTGGCAAGCGACGTCGGGCCGGTGGGGGCTTATGAGGATAGGGAGAGTTGGGTGATGGTGCCACCGGAGAACGCCGGGAAACAATAATTATAGGCGGAAGGTAGGTGAACCAGCGTGTCGCGGGAAACGCGACAGTCATCGCGGTCATCGGCATTCAATGCATAAGCAGGCATGGCTTAGCGTGCCAGCTTGCCGTGGAAAACTATAAAAACTGAAATTATGACTGTGCCGTCCCATCCCGTCCCGTCAGTGGTGCGTCCCGTCCGTGCAGGGTCGCACGTCGGCATGATGGTCAAACGAGTGCACTCGATCCATCCAGATGAGGTACGTGCGTGTCCGCTGGTTATTCGCGTAGGATCGAGTCGGTCGGATAGTGTACGTGTAGGATCGCAATAGCTGATGAACATTCGCTGGGAGATAAGGCATTTGCGAACGTTTTTGCTGGCAGTTTCTTCAGATTCGCATGGCATTTTCTTCAGAACAGCATGTCAGTTTCTTCAGACGTAGGCATTTTTATTCAAAAAACTGCCACCTTCGGTTCTTGCGTCACAAATAAAACTGCCAGGACCATATTAGTAGGCTAGCTAGTGATCGATCAGTAACTTGTAAACACTCAGTGATCAGAAATAAGGAACTGCTAGTAACTTGTGAACACTTAGCACACAAAAATAAGGATCATGCTGTGCACAGTAGTAAGAGCCGATCCATTCGAAATGTTCACACGAGACTCACAGGCCTGGCATTGTAATATGTTCACATTAGTACCCAAATTCACAACCAACTAGTATGATTCCCATACATAAGATCAACATGTTAATGCATCTCAATGATTCACAGATCATATACAAATATGTAGCTCCAAAAGCAAAGATCTATAAAAAACATCTGTTCTTGCTACTAACATGGATGCTTCTCTGGGCCAACATTCAGTACAGAGTGAAAGACAATTTTTTTTGTGAAGTCTACATTTCCTCTTGCAAACGTAAGTGGTTTCACCAACAGCTGGAACCATGAGAATGAACCACACATGATGGAGGAACATCCACTGCAATATGATTTGGTCTTCTCTCGATCACACGGTGAGACTATTTTCAGAATACAAACTTTAACTTAGGCAAAATGATGCCCATTGTATAATCAGACCAAAGCAATGAAGAACCTAGTGTTGGCCAATAAATAGTACAGTACTACTTTTGTGCAGTCCATGAAGTGACTATCCAATCTTTGTGTGTCTATTTTCAAATGGCACTGCATGCGGTGACTATACTATTCTCTTGAGCAGTTCCACCAAAATTGAGGTCACTTTGTTTGTTTGGCAAATAGCAACGGGCAGACATCTGTCTGCATAAATATCAAGCAACTAGTAAACATATACCGCACCTTGTATTTTCGGTTTGAACATGTCTCTTCTAGTCATTTCCCCTTACCATCTGTCATGTTTTGCATTGGACAATTTGATACTGTCATGTTTTTCCCTGGACAATTTCGTACTGAATTGATTTGCTGGTACAGAGCAGAAATATAGCACCTATTCTTCATCAGACCAAGGATATCCATGTTCGCAGTGATGCAAGAGGTGAAATCGATACAACCGAAATTGAGCATCCTATCATTAAATCATGTCTTGCACCTCCAATGTAGGTCCACCCTGCCAATAAATTCACATGCAAACCACTAATATTACTATCTAATGATAGTACAAAAAGAGTAGCAAGATAATAGCAAACCATGTACCTTCGTAATGAACAACTCATAGTGGCACCAATTGGATATACCGGTTTGGAAGAAAACATCCTCATAATGTTGAACCATTTGGACTTTTTGTGCAGTTCCACTAAAATCAAGCATCCCTGTTTGCACAGATATTGAAAGTGTGATTACTATAAAAGTGGCACTAGTTGAAGCATAGACTCACAAATATATGCATTCCAATTTCTTAATGGGAAAAGGTAGCAAGACTGTTTCTAACCACCTATTTGAAGAAATAAATAAGGCAACAACGGTTGATGTCAGGAAGGCATACATAGTATTTTCTGAAAGATTGAACCATTCCTGACCTTTCCTTTTCTTTTAAGCATATTTTGTGCAGTTCAACTAAAATAAAACGCCATCACCACCTTGACAATTCAATGACACTGTACAAAAAGCAATGACTTACCATTACATCATGATGTCAGGTATGTAATCGACAGGCAATAGAGACAAACATGCAGACCTCCTCCGATAACATAATGAACATTAATTTTAACAAAGGTGTGACTAGCTTTACCGGCATAATTTGAGTGAACTCTACACCCTCTATTCCTTAATATAAGACGATTTCGCAGTTCAATCTAAAGTTCCCAAACGTCTAGTATTTAGAAAAACAGGTAGTAGTTTTCTTGAGCACATATCTGGGAAAGCTTGCCACACCTTATATATGTCCATACGCTAATGCAACACCATTCGAATAGTACAAATATACACTAATCCAGTGGCTAGTGCAACATAGAGTAGTTTTTTTATTACGGGGTACAGTACAATGGTTTTACTGAACAGATTTCCATAAGCTAGCACTAGAAGATTTCTATAAGCATTAACTATACAAAATGTAAAGGTAACAAGTTTCAACATTGGTATACTAGCTGTGCAACAGCATTAAACCAAATACAAAAGTCTGAAGGTAACTAGCATTATTAACTAATGACAGTATAAAATAATTTGCAAACCATGTACCTTCAAGGTAAATATCATTTCAAACTCGAGGGGACTTGAAAAATTGCTATCCCAATCTTGATAATCGATCAAACATAAAAACTTGATCAACCGAATCAAGAAAACAGCCGGAGGAGGAGGTGCCCACTCTTGACCTTTCCTCTTCTCTTCATAATTTTTTGTGTAGTTTAACCAAAATAAAATGACATCAGCGCCTTGGCATTTTGGTGACAGTGTACAAAAAAAATTGACTTATCTCATGAAAGTGAGGTATGTAATCTAAAAGCATTAACAGTGCAAAAATCTGAAGGTAGTAACAAGTTTCATCGTTGGTATACTGGCTGTGCAACAACATTAGAATGCCTTAGCTAAAAAATCTTTAATACATCCACAATCAACAGCTAACCCTGAAATAATCCAGTGACATTAAACGGCATTGCTTAAATTTATCGGTGGCATTAGACTGAGTGCGGCATTAGTTAAATGTGGCGTCACTTTAGGAGTAGCATTGCTTGACTTTACCGGTGGCATTATACTAACAGCAAAGAAGTGGCAATAAGAGCGTGGGAGGCCCATTCGGATAGTGGGCGCACTAGTACGATGTACCTCCACGAACGCATAGAGTGGTGAGGGAGGGATGGTTGCCCAGAGCAACAAATATCCAGGCAGCATATGTGGATTACGTCCCATTTTTGTTCTCTTTAGCCACCTTTTTCCTATGTGAGAACAACAAGCCGATCGACCTGGTCATTCTTTATTGTGTTGTCATGCCTTTCTACCCTTTTTCAACCAAGAGACACGAGACTTGTTCCTTAGCTACTGATTTTCCCCTTTTCAACCTAGATGCGGGTTCGATACCGAGTCTCTTCGACAATACTTTCTCCCTTCCTTTCCTTATTCAACCCAGACATGGATTAGTCTGCATGAAGTAGGGTTTCCTTTAATAGTGCAAATTAAGGTTTTCGTCTGCGTGACCAGCAGAGCAGAGGATAGCAAATTGGGGAGATGGTGGAGTGGAAAAAGATCCACATGCAACGATGTGGCAGATGGGGGCAATAGAACAAGGGTATGGTTTGAAAAGAGGTAGCATACCTGAGGGTCGGCGGGAAGTGGCTTCGCTCATGGTCATCGTCCTCCATACACACTACGGCTACGAGCTTGGGGACGGAGGCCATCCCGCGTGGGTGCTAGGTCTGAGAGGACGGAGTTGTCGTCAGTGTGTCACCTCGCTCGCCGACGACGAGTGTGTCAATGCTGCACGTCCTTTTCTTCCCCGGCGGACGGGATCCTGGTGGATCTGTGACCACCAGTGAGGAGGGAGAGAGAGGGGCCACCGCCGTGTTTTTTAGATCTGGAGAGATGGTGATAGTGTGAGAAGCAAGTGGGCAGCCCCTTAGCAAGCAAGCGCTGAGCTCCAGCCTATATATCTTTTTTGATACTAGTACTAGAGGTGGAGTAGTGGTAGAGTAGTTTATATTTTCTCTGCATATAGTACCAATTAGTTGTGCTTCAAAACTGAACGGCATGCCATTAATTAAAAAAATAAAGTCGAGAAATAATGCGGCACCTTGGGCCAACGCGGCCAGATCACATTTTGCACGAGAAATGACACACCATGTTTCGTTGACATGTGGTCCCGTTCCAACATGTCAGTGAGACGATGGCAAGTCCTTTTGTACAATTTCTGAACGGACGTCTATGTAGGCCGGTGCGCCTCTTACTGTACCGTGGCAACTGTCCACCGCCTCTTCGCCTTTCCCTCTCGATTTGGAACTGCTGTCGCACGCTCTTCCTCCATCCATTTGCCTTCACCCTTCCTTCTGCCATTGTTCGATCGTCTTCTCCATGGAGGGAACAGGCCGGAAATGACCCCGTTATTCTTGCCCCGATCTGAAAGATGACGTGGTGGAGGAACTCATTGATCGGTGCAACGTTATGACCTCGGCTAGCATGGCAGGTTCGTTCAAGACCATTCTCGACTCAACAAATAACATCATTACAAAGAACCCAAGGGTTTGGGAGCGGTTTGATCTCCCCTATCTTCTTCGCCATGACCCTGCTCGTTGGCGTGGGGACGACAGAAGCCTCGCCTTGTGCAAGTTGATGCCGCTTGATAATGATACGTGTGATGTTAAGATGCCATCGCTTAAGGGTAAGGCCTGGGCAGGCGCAAATGGAGACTGGGTTGTTTATATTGGGTAGAACTGTGAGTGGGAACTTGTGAATGTGTACACTCGTCACCGGGTTCCACTTCCAAAAATCTCAGAGTGCCCTGAGGTTAAGCACACAGATGATCTACGTAGGTTCAAATACAATCATGGTGACTGTCGTCTACAAAAGATAGCAATTTGTCGAGTTCCCAACCGCTCTTGGGATTACACGAACTATCATGTTGTTGCTATCTTCGACAAGCTTGTTGCCATCCTTACTTCCACGCCTCAATGGATATTGCTCAAAAATCAATTTCTGTACACAGATGAGTATTGTGATGCAATTCAGTACGAGAGTCTTGTGTTTGCTGCCACCACTCGTGGCACTGTTTTTGCATGGAATCCTTATTGCTTCGGTACGTTTGTCTTCCACCGTAATTAGAATTGTTTCATCCACATGCATGCAAGTTAGTATCCCCGTACTAATTAAACTTCTTGTGTTTCCAAGGTCCTGTGAACATTCCACCACCTATACTTGAAAAAATTTATAACCAAGGGGGAGATGACGATGGTGATGATCACGAGCAGGACCTACATACTCAGTGGCACCTGGCAACTTATTCCGATGGATCACCTCTTCTTGTATGTATACAGGGCACTGCTGATGTTACTAAGGAAGCAGGTGTTGTCTCCCATGGTTGCACTCTTTGGACCTATTCCAACATCTGTTGCAGGGTATTCGGGATGGATACTAGTGTGCTAGCGCCAGCACCTTCTGCTTGGTTCCGTATTGATGGTCTTGGAGAAAACTCACTCTTCCTTGGACAAAACTATCCAATGATGGTGAAAGGCGATCCAGCTGCTGTTGGCACAACGTTACTACCATTTATGAGAAGCAATTGTATCTATACCTCGGACATTGCCATGGTTCCCTACCCTGGCTATCACAATATGTGTCCTGATATAGGCCACTTCAGCCTGGATGATGAGTCCTGCGTTGGTCTCGATATTGACAATAACTGGCCCTTCCCAGAGGCTTACTTATGGTTCAAAGCAAGCGTTTCCAATGCCGAGGATTGGTTGAGCTGAAGTTCATTTCATTGCTTGTTATTTGTTGTGTGATAAAAACTTTAGTATTTACTAGAATGTTTTGTTGGAAATAATCTATAATCCAACATGTATCATCGTTGTCATTGTGTGTTGATGACTTGTTTTATGTAATGAATGGTACATTTGCATATGCATGTCATAAACTCAATTTATGAATGGTTTTTGAGTCACTTCTTGGAATGTGAGTACCGTAGTAGTATAGCCACCATCCGGTTATATGAAGTTGCTACATCACATAGAGCCAACCTAATAGTGGAGTATGCTAGTACAATAGTTAGTCCTAGTAGTAGTATACCATCAACTAGAGCTAGGTGTCACACGGAGGCCGAGAAATATGGTGATAGCGTGAGGTGGGCTTGTATGTATGATGTAGGCACAGGGCTTGCTATGTTTCCTACTCCTCCGGTTAAATGTGGAGAAGATTTGGTCGAGTTCTTCCTCCTTTTGCCGACACGTGGGACATCCAGCATCCAGGTCGTGTCATTCAAGAAAATGGAGTGCTAGTTGAAGGTAGTAGTACGTGTTGTGCATCTTGGGTTAAACTGTAAATAGAATCTTACTCTTGAGTAACTCCAAAAGCGGCTACCAAAGATCTTTATTGGATTTGTTTTTCATCACCAGCACGTCGAGGTGAAAGATGTGCAGGTTCAGTGGGTCATCTTGCATTTCCACTGACATGTGGGACTGAATGTGAGCAAATAGACAATGGGCACACTCCGCGCGTCTGCTGACTGGCTGAGAAGAGAGAGAGGAGGGCTGAGCACAGACTCCAGGAAATTTCGCGACAATGTGAGTACTAGTACTAGTGGTGTACCATATGGCCTAGTGGTGTTCGCTCTACGTAACCAGCACCTCGATTAATAGTGGGGTGGCATGGGCCATAACTAGCATTCACGTCTAGCAGTACGGCACATGCCACCCACATGAGACCCATCTGACACCAATTTTCTTGGACTCCGTGCTATAGCTATCTCTTCTCCCTCCTGTTTTCTCTAGCTCAGCCATCGCGCGGTGGGTGGGATGGGGTTTTGCCAATGGTCGGTTTGCTCAACTGCGGTCCCACTTGTAAGTGAAAATGTAACACATCATGGATTCCCCCTTGAGCGGCATGCCGAATGAACCATGTGGGGGTGCGACAGAAACACGGCAGGCTTTTCCATTTTTATATAGAAGGGATGGTGAAAAGATGCAATTTACAGAGGGGCGAGGCTTTTCCTTTTGAACTTGTAACTTGTAAAATTTGGTTCTGCTCCTTGGTGCGACCGATAGATAGAAATAACGATTTTCCCTAGAGTAATGAGAAGTTTATTTCTGTCTCAGTTCATGCATAGTACGTAAGAAAATTATGAAGTTGATGCAAAAGGTAAGATAATTACAATATACAACTACATGGAATTGATAGAAAGATAGAGATACATATGGATCCATCAACGACATCCTCACGCCCTAGTGCGCCGGGTCACCAACCGACGTGTGAGGAGCAGCGGTGTTGGCGGTGAGCTCAACGTGCTTCTGAACAATGCCGTCCAAGGTTGCCCTGCGGTCCAAGAAGGCCATCGTCCTATCATCCTCCTCTTGCACGTAGTAGTCCTTGTGGACGATTTGCACGTAGACGTGGGTGATTATGTCGATGGTGTCTTGCTGCGCCAGACACTGCGCGCCGAGCGCGACCTCGAGGTGGACATTCTCCGGCGCGACGGCGGGCAGTCACAGGGCCACCAGTGCATCGAAGAGGTTGTCACCATAGAGGCCATTGAGGGTGGCAGGCATCGCAGAGCCTGGGCGCGTGGGCTGGAGGCATACGTCAAGGTCGTCTGCGAGCTTCTTGACGACGGTGAACTTGTCGAGGAAGCTGACGAGGACCTCGTCGAACAAAGAGACGAAGCTGTCGTCCAAGAGGCCTCTCGCCCTGGCGGCCTCAAGCACGACCTGGAGACGTTTCTCGGTGCCGGGCCAAGGCCGGCGTCGTGGACCATCTGGCACAGCCGGCTGATGCTCGCGCTCATCGCCTCCATGGGTCTAGCTTCTAGTCAACTGATCTTGTGATTGGAGTGATCACTCTTGCCCTTGGTTAGAGCTAGTTCAACTCTAGTGTAAAATTATTTGTACTAGGTTATAGAGCTAGTTCAACTCTAGTGTAAAATTATATATACTAGATTATAGAACTAGTTCAACTCTTGTGTAAATTTATTTGAACTAGGCTATACAGCTAGTTCAACTCTAGTGTAAAATTATTTGAACTAACTTATAGAGCTAGTTCAACTCTAGTGTAAAATTATTTGTACTAGGCTATAGAGCTAGTTCAACTCTAGTGTAAAATTATTTGAACTAGCTTATAGAGCTAGTTCAACTATAGTGTAAATTATTTGTACTAGGCCATAGAGCTAGTTCAACTCTAGTGTAAAATTATTTGTACTAGTTATAAGCTAGTTCCACTCTAGTGTAAATTATATTCTAGACTTATCGAACTGGTTTAACTCATGTGTAAAATTATTTGAACTAGCTTTAGAGCTATTTCAACTCTAGTGTAAAATTATTTGTACTACTCTATAGAGCTAGTTAAACTCTATTGTAAAATTATTTAAACTAGCTTATATAGCTAGTTCAACTCTAGTGTAAAATTATTTGTACTAGGTTACAGAGCTAGTTCAATTGTACTGTAAAATTATTTGTATTAGGTTATAGAGCTAGTTCAACTCTAGTGTAAAATTATTTGAACTAGGTCATAGAGCTAGTTCAACTCTAGTGTAAAATTATATGTACTAGATTATAGAGCTAGTTCAACTCTTGTGTAAATTATTTGAACTAGGCTATTGTAACACCCCCAGTGTGATACTACAGTGACCACACTAATGGTGCCTTGTCATCAAGAATTACTAAGCCAATATGCCTCTTGATTAAAAAATCAAATTCAAAATCCAATTTGTATGGAAGTCAAATATTTAGATTTTAAAAAATGCAAATAAAATAGTTCATAGTATTGCAAATAATCTCAAAGCAATTATAAAAACAAGTTCACATTACAAAAAAAAGACACATCCGTGAAATTTTGGCCCGAACGAAAACTTTTTCTGTCATGGTTATGACACTTCTATGATGATAATTGTGACAAAACCACGTATCATCATAGATGTGATGGGCTCCTACTTCTATGACAAAAAATCATGACAGAAAATGGGCTTTTCTATCTGGGCGGGCCAGGGACGCACTGATACGTCTCCAACGTATCTATAATTTATGAAGTATTCGACATTAGCAGACTCCATCTCGTGAGTGATGTCGCGGAGCCAGTCATCGGCATCCAGGGGCTTGTCAGAGTTGCGAAACTGCGTTGGGTTGAGTCGCGTAAACTCTGTCAAAGTTATTGAAGCTGGGTTCTGGTTCTGGTTGTTCTGATGCGGAAACTGAGCCATGATTCTAACCATGAACTGGCGGTTAAGCTCAAACTGTTGCATCATAGCCGCCATATAGTCTGGCGGTGGTGGACGTTCAGGGGCACGACCACGACCACGACCACCTGGTCTAACCATCCTGCTAAGTATCAACAGGGGGTAGTTTAGTAAAAGCAATTGCGAGTGTTTAGCGACAAGTATGATGTAACACGACAATACTTTAAGCAGTGTAATAGATACATAACAGTAGTCGATTAAGACATGCAGATCCATACACAAAGTCGGGTACATGCGGACAACATAACAGCGCAAATTAAAAGCTAGACATACTAGGCGGCGCGCAGGCACGCGGTAAGGAAGTACACAACGAGACATAGCAAAGGCTACATCAACGTCGGAGAAAACCACTGTAACGGGGTAACTGCGAGTGCGGACGACGAATATTCGTCGCGGAAGGATCCTGTGCTCCATGTGCACTCTGATGCAGAACCCGGTCTCGAACTGTAAGAAGAGGTCCACGTGCAGGTGTGTGACCTCCAACAGCAGGCCAGTCAATACCAGCATACATCTGAGTCCTGCGCGGGTAAAGGATGTGCTCCGGATGTATCCCTGCACGAACAGCGGGCATCAACTGCGTCATAGCATCGTAGAGACGTGCTCGAGTGGCAACCAACTCGACGGCAAGAGCCCGAACAGTGCGATCCAGAGCCTGAGTGCACTGAATCAGAACGCGGTGGTCATATCGGCGAGGCTCGTACGGGGCACAGATAGCTGTGTAGTATCCGGTAGCATCTCTAGCAGGGGCATACAGAATGTATCGGAACTCAGAGTCATCCAAGATATCACTGAACTGTCCTCGAAGACGTGCGACAGCAGAGTAGGCGGCATCATGTACTGCCATCTCAATCGTCACGCCTAATCCGTGAAAAAGGTGTAACTCGGTGTCTGAGTTGTTCTGCTGATCATAAATCCGAACTTCAGCATAGTACTGTTCCTGATTAAACTCGCGGTAATCCTCGTAAACCATGTACTCAGGGTACCAGCGGTAGCCAAGTCTGGTCATGAGAGCGATCAGGACAGCTGGAAACCCAGGGGTATTACGAGCCCAAGTGCGAAGCACAAGCTGTGTCTGTAGGGTAACGCAGCAGGAAAACAAAAATTTTCCGACCTACGCACCAGCCCAGGACCACTATGGAGACTGCATACAAGGTTTGATCATTTTCGTTACCGACTCGAAGCGCAGCGGAAGTAGAGTCGATGACGATCGGCGGTGCAGATCCCCGCAGCTAGGATTTACAACCTCCCAACCACGAGGATGTATACCCTCGTCTTCCCTTCGGACAGCCCTCCGGGAGGCTGTCGAACAGTCCCCCAGACGATGTCGCGGACAGCCCTTCGGGAGGACCTTCGAAACTCGAACGGTCACTCGGACAGCCCTTCGGGAGGACTCACAGAACTCGGACCGTCACTTGGACAGCCCTTCGGGAGGCACTCTCGAACAGCCCCTCGGGCACTAAGATCGAAACTACGACCTCTCTACAGAGTTGCACACATACGGTGTCATCTATCCGGCAGGGCTTCGCCGTCCAGAACTAGTTCCCACTGGAACCCAGACAGCCTTTCGGCTCTACGAAACTCTTTTCGTGGGAGGGAGAGAGAAGCCAGATCATTGCATGGCACTTGTATGTGAGAAGGGATGAAGGATTGAGCAGCCCCCTCTCCTCCTTATATAGGAAAACCAAGGGGTAGGATGGGCATTCAAGAAATACCAAAATACCCATGAAGGAAACTCTTTCCAAGGGCATAAGAGAGAAACCAAAGGACATGTGGAGCTCCAAGGAGGAGCTCCACATGTGGCCGGCCACCCCCTAGGGGTCCCCCCCAAAGGGGGCTCTCATCCATCCACATCACCTTCTAGAAGCCTTTAGCAAAATCCCTAAAAGGTGGTTTTCCAAAAAATTCCAAAAAGCACTTTCACTATTCACGACGACATTTTTCAGCGTCCGTTCGAACTGAAAATATTTAAGTGGGCTTAGAACATTTCCAGTACCCACTAGAATAATTTTCAACGCGTTCTGGAACAATTCCAGTTTAGTGATTTCATCTGCGAAAAGCATCTGAAGCGGTTCCGGCAGCCCCGGAACATTTCCGGTTTTTCTTCCAGAAAATTCCCAGAAGTTTCCAGAATGATTCTGGCATCCTCCAAGAATTATCAGGCATGTGCCGAAACCATTTTGACTTAATGGTATCCCCTGAAACAACTTTTCAGTTTCACCGGAACTCATCCGGTGACCTCTCTCTGCGGAACTTTTTCGCTGTCCGAAACTTTTCGGTGTCCGAAACTTTTTCGGTGATTTTCTCTCAGACTCCCTGTCTAGTATTCAGCAGATAGATGACCCTTAAGCGTGTGACCCTATAGGTTCGGTGAAGTATAGACATGACCTGGAACCCCTTCCGATCAATGATCAACATCGGAGCCATGGACACCCATATTGACCCCTATACCCACACGAATGAATATTCGAGTGAACCTCCAGTTGCCGTGTGCTATTCCTATTGCTTCGCGATATGTTACAAATACCCGAGGTGAGACATGTTGGCATTCCCGTGGATCAACAACTTGTCCACTATGCTAGTTACCTCGTTACCGGTATTGTTCTCTTTTCTCGTTACTGTGTTCCGGCATCCCTGTGATCAAATCACCCTGTGTCTGGCCAGACGATGATGGATACCGTAACACCAAGAGGGCCCAGAGATATCTCTCCATCGTCGGAGGAGCAAATCCCAATCTTGAGCTATCAAGTTACTTGACATACTTTCCCATGAACCCGTAAGCCGCCGTAATAGCCATCCAGTTACGGATGACGTTTAACAAACCCCAAAGTTCATGAATCAAGCATGAAGAAACTCGATACTCTCATGGTCTGAGGAATTATGCAAACGTTAACCATCTCTGTGTTATTAACCATTAACTTGTGACGAAAGAATCTCATAGCATAACATCAATTTGGGTCGATTCAACACAAATGTTCTGCTAACAATTGTGCCCTCAAAATTGCCGGCATAGTCATGCCCATGATCAGGAAAACAGGATCATCATGCAATACTTGAGCCAGTCATAGAGGCTTGACTAGGAATACATTTTACCGTTTATTATCCCACACGTGCACATGAGTTTCCCTCCAAGCCTCGTTTTATTTGTAGACTCGAGAATCATTGCAGTTATAGCATGGAACATAAACCTAATTATGAACAGGGAGATAATCAATAACATTTATTATTGCCTCTAGGGCATGTAGGGTAACGCAGCAGAAAACAAAAATTTTCCGACCTACGCACCAGCCCAGGACCACTATGGAGACTGCATACAAGGTTTGATCATTTTCGTTACCGACCCGTAGCGCAGCGAAAGTAGAGTCGATGACGATCGGTGGTGCAGATCCCCGCAGCTAGGATTTACAACCTCCCAACCGCGAGGATGTATACCCTCGTCTTCCCTTCGGACAGCCCTCCGGGAGGCAGTCGAACAGTCCCCCGGACGGTGTCGCGGACAGCCCTTCGGGAGGACCTTCGAAACTCGAACGGTCACTCGGACAGCCCTTCGGGAGGACTCACAGAACTCGGACCGTCACTTGGACAGCCCTTCGGGAGGCACTCACGAACAGCCCCTCGGGCACTAAGATCGAAACTACGAACTCTCTACAGAGTTGCACACATACGGTGTCAACTATCCGGCAGGGCTTCGCCGTCCAGAACTAGTTCCCACCGGAACCCAGACAGCCTTTCGGCTCTACGAAACTCTTTTCGTGGGAGGGAGAGAGAAGCCAGATCATTGCATGGCACTTGTATGTGAGAAGGAGTGAGTCTTTAGGCAGCCCCCTCCACCCCTATTTATAGGCCAAGCCCAAGGGTGGCTTCTCCAAGAAGCCAAGGGGAAAAATACCAAAGGACCCTCAAGGTGGCTTCTCCAAGAAGCCATCCAAAAAGCACTTTCACTATTCACGACGACATTTTTCAGCGTCCGTTCAAACTGAAAATATTTATGTGGGCTTAGTACATTTCCAGTACCCACTAAAATAATTTTCAATGCGTTCTGGAACAATTCCAGTTTAGTGATTTCATCTGCGAAAAGCATCTGAAGCGGTTCCGGCAGCCCCGGAACATTTCCGGTTTTTCTTCCAGAAAATTCCCAGAAGTTTCCAGAATGATTCCGGCATCCTCCAAGAATTATCAGGCATGTGCCGAAACCATTTTGACTTAATGGTATCCCCTGAAACAACTTTTCAGTTTCACCGGAACTCATCCGGTGACCTCTCTCTGCGGAACTTTTCCGCTGTCCGAAACTTTTCGGTGTCCGAAACTTTTTCGGTGATTTTCTCTCAGACTCCCTGTCTAGTATTCAGCAGATAGATGACCCTTAAGCGTGTGACCCTATAGGTTCGGTGAAGTATAGACATGACCTGGAACCCCTTCCGATCAATGATCAACATCGGAGCCATGGACACCCATATTGACCCCTATACCCACACGAATGAATATTCGAGTGAACCTCCAGTTGCCGTGTGCTATTCCTATTGCTTCGCGATATGTTACAAATACCCGAGGTGAGACATGTTGGCATTCCCGTGGATCAACAACTTGTCCACTATGCTAGTTACCTCGTTACCGGTATTGTTCTCTTTTCTCGTTACCATGTTCCGGCATCCCCGTGATCAAATCACAAAGTGTCTGGCCAGACGATGATGGATACCGTAACACCGAGAGGGCCCAGAGATATCTCTCCATCGCCGGAGGAGCAAATCCCAATCTTGAGCTATCAAGTTACTTGACACACTTTTCCATGAACCCGTAAGCCGCCGTAATAGCCACCCATTTACGGATGACGTTTAACAAACCCCAAAGTTCATGAAGCAAGCATGAAGAAACTCGATACTCTCATGGTCTAAGGAATCATGCAAACATTAACCATCTCTGTGTTATTAACCATTAACTTGTGACGAAAGAACCTCATAGCATAACATCAATCGGGTCGATTCAACACAAATGTTCTGTTAACATTGTGCCCTCAAAATTGCTGGCATAGTCATGCCCATGATCAGGAAAACAGGATCATCATGCAATACTTGAGCCAGTCATAGAGGCTTGACTAGGAATACATTTTATCATTTATTATTCCACATGTGCATATGAGTCTTCCTCCGAGCCTCGTTTTATTTGCAGACTCGAGAACCATAGCAGTTATAGCATGGAACATAAACCTAATTACGAACAGGGAGATAATCAATAACATTCATTATTGCCTCTAGGGCATATCTCCTACAGACTCCCACTTGCACTAGAGTCAATAATCTAGTTAATGCTAATGCACTTTACACCTGTGGCACACCGGTGTAAATATGCTTCGCTTGTGGTATAGCCTGAATGTCCAACGGATCTGACGACTTCAGCTCCGTGTGTATCTTTGCATATCCTCGCGTCTTCACGCTTTCACAAAATTCATATTTTGTGTGGACTTGGCTTGGTATGTATGCGAATCACAGGTCGAACCTGGATTCCTCAGACTGAGTTATGGAGCAACTACTTGCAGTAGTGTCCCATTGACAAAAGCCATCTTGGAACCATACTAAGTTCATGAATGAACTATATGATTCAACATCTTCTTTGTCGCTTTTAAAAGCGGCAACATACTTTGCCTCTGTTATAGAATTCGCCACAGTAACTTGTTTGGAACATTTTCCAACTAACTGTGCCACCACATTGTGTGTTACACAAAACCCTTAATTTAAATTGAAAATCGCTTGGAGCATGGATGAAGACTGTATCGATGTAACCTTTTACAATGAACTCTTCATGATCGCCGCTTGCGAGAAAACATGTCATCAGTGCTACTATAGTACTCAATGACCCTTTTTCACTGTTGTCCCATGATCAGTACTTTTGATCACCTTGGTATCCATACTCGTAACAACTTTGGAGTATTGGACATATCTGGTTGTTTTACATACCATGGAATACATGATTAATCCAAACACGAAGGTGTGTGGAATCTCCATCATGTATTTTGCTCATCAGTGTTTTTGGGACACCGAGTCTTGCGAAAACTCTTTCCATGTGACTTCGGCAAGAATCACTCCTTGGCGTTTTAAATGCTAAAAAGTTTTAGCATCTTGTCAATATGTTTTTTTTATTGCTTAGCCCCATTAGGTAAATCTATCTCCATAGATCATCATGCCTAATATAAAGGCTATTTAGCCCAAGCACTTCATCAAAAAACTATTTTCAAATGAAGTCCTAATTTGTGTCAAGAAATTTATTTCCAATTAACAATGTGTCAAGCACACAACGTTTTTTAGAAATTTTATTATGCTCCCACTTACTTTCTTGAATCATAAGCATCTTCGTTACCCATTGATGAAGTCAAACCCCTTTGACTATTTCATCAAAACACGAAGATTCCAACTCCATTTTGCTCTCTTCTGTCCATTGCTGGAACTCTGAAGTTTGCATACTTACTAGCATCCTCTGGACTGACAAAATACCTTGGACTATAACACATGCAAGTCCTTGGTTTTATTTCCATCAGATGGAAATCCTTTCGTCATCCTTGTTTCATATCTCATGATTGAAATATGTATTAATTGCTAGTTCAACCCGAACCGACTTTAAGCATCGCTACGGTGAAGCAACCTCATCGTAGTCAACTCCTTGAACTTGTATATTGCAACAAGTCGAGCTTTATGGATAAAACATTTTTATTCGTATCAGTTATAGTTCCACAAATATTCGTCAGACTCTAAGTCTTCCGAAAGGTGTATCAAGGTTTTAATCTTGAATCACTTATATGGAAACTATCTCGGATTGTATTGGCATTTAGCCAATTCCGGAGTCAGGGCCCATCAATGCTTCCTTGTGTATCGTAGGTATACTGTTGTCTAACAACAATATCTCGTTTGCGCACCTGAGAGGTTAGCACGAGCCTTGCCTACGTGGTCCAGCTGCAAGTTCGACCGAAGTCCATACATTTTATTGTAGAGACTTCCGTATCAGTCGCAGTAGGAAACTCTGGAATTACTTCCAAGGTCTCTTTCCTTTGATCTGATGACGAAGATACTGTTTATCTCGTCGAGTTGCACTATTCTCCCACTCACCTTTTTGAAAGAACCATTTTCTTCAAAAAGCATACCGTTCTTAGTGGCAAACCTATTTGCCTCGGCATAGTGAGGGAGGAATACCCAACATTTTGGGATAACCTACAAAGTAGCACTTGTCTGATTTGGAATAGGTTTGTAACCTTTTACACAAGCCCCATATTCCAAATGTTAAGAAAAGATATAACATGGTTGGGCGTACCATACCATGGTGTTATTTCAACAGACCTAATGGAGCTCTTTTCAGTGTAACAGCCGCAGTCTCTAAAGCATCACTTTAAAAGGGATAATGGCAAATTTAATTATGTCATCTTTGATCTTACCATGTCATAAATGGTTCGATTACATCTTCACGGACTTTCCTCTTGCAGTGGTGTTCCGGGAGGTGCAAGTTATGAAACCCCTTTCACAACTCATCAGACATTCGCTAAACTTGTAACTCAAATATTTCTTTCTGCAATCGAATTGTAGAAACATAATTTTCTTGTTACAATAACTTCTACTTCATATTTGAAAACCTTTCGAATGATTTCAAAAGATCCAGACTTACGTCTCATCAAGTAAATATCCACATATCTACTTGAGTCATTTCTGAAGATAGATAAATCCACTACTTGCAACAACCTTTATCGGACTACACACATCAAATGTATGATCACCAATAAGTTTGTTGTCCGTTCCTTATGACCTGTGAACGGTATTTCAGTCACTTCTCTTTTCGGAGGAAAGTTGCAAGTGTCAGATGATTCAAAATCAAACGACTTCAAAATCCATCATAATGGAATTTATCCATGCGGGTTTCTCCAATGTGACCAAATGCAGTGCCACACTTGTGTGGTATTCTTTTAGTCTTGCGACATTTAGCGTCAGTGTTATGGATGTATCATATTACCATCAATATTCATAACATACATCCCATCTAGGATGGAAGCTTGGCCCTTCATGTTATTCATAATACTGAACAACAGTTGTTGTTTTTATGAACAACTCTTTTGCAACAAACATTGTGCAATGGGCTAGAGTGTATGGAACTCTAAAATGAATTATGAAAGTAAACCCAGAGGTAATGTATTATTATCAATATTCATAACATACATCTCATTCATAATGAAAGTATGGCCATTTTGTTATTCATAACATCGAACATCAAAAGTTCTCTTATAAACAACCTTCTTGCAAGATACCTTATGCAATGGGCTAGAGTTTGTGAAACTCCAAACGAATTATAAAAATAAATACAGACGGTAATACACCGATGGAAGGTATAGTAACATTTACTATGTTCCCCGTGTATACCTAAAACTCATTTCTGGCTAGTCTTTCAGGCCATAGTAGTTCTTACATCGAGTTGCAACAGAAAGCAATCGAGCGGGTATCTTTGTGATTAACTCACAATACCCAAGAATCAGTGATTAACAATTTAATCATAATTCCCAAGGACTATATCTTTGACCAGCCTTCTATACATCAAAAACTTGTATGACATTCATACATGAGCTGGATATTCCAGTCTCCTTTATTTCTGCCTTTATACTTCTAACAGTTTAACTTTCAGTATTTCTCCTACTCTCAGAAAAAGCACCGAACTTAAGAGTGGCGTTAGCCCCGGACTTCCTAGGCGTGAAAGTCTTACTAACACCCTTCGGACACTTCCTTTCTCTTTAAGTTGTTGTTTTATTCACCTTTCATCATATGACAGGCGTTCTTCTGGATCCCTCTCTTATCAGTCTAATGCATAGTAAACTCCTTTACTAATAGTTTGCAAACAAACATTGCTTTGGATATCTCATATCTTTTAGCCTTTGTCTGTCTCTGAAAATAATTTTCAGATTCCATGAATATCACATAACTATCCAAACTTTCGAAGTTTGGGTCTCATGGAAACAAAGATATTGCGCTTGACTGAAATGGAATTCTAGCTTTTGGATCAACGGACGAGAGTCACATGATCCATAGCATAAGCGAGAGAATACCGAAAGTATGCGATAGGACAAAGTCCTTCTCGGCACTCTTGAGGACAATCCTCACATTACGTTACCAACCGTAAAGTTTTAACCAGATATTTAACAGCTATTCAATTTTAATAGGGAAGGTGGAAATGCGAGCCATTATTCTACAACTATTATGCAAATCACACTTAGACAGTGTTCAAAATTAATTGCACTGAGAATTAAAAGAATTAATTCTACAGTGCGCTCCCACTCAAATCAATATCTCTCATAATTGATTGTGAGTGATTCAAGATCCGCATTTCAATTCAACGCCATTGATGGTAGCATCACTGATGACGAAAATCTCAATCGGTAGGCAAACTTGCCAATCACATCTCTATGTGACTCTTGTTCATCTTTCGATGCGTGTGTTCCGAGCTCATGACTTTCATGCCTGAACGTCAAGACAACCAAGTGATCTCGCTGCGAGGTCTCAACTCACCCGCCTCACACATCCCTAATCGTTCGTACCCATGTTAGCATGTGATACCCCGAAAAGTTAGGTGCCGTGACGGTGCTACACTTGGGAGAACAGTAACTACTTGATATTTTTGTGAGAGATCACCCTAATAAAAGCGACTACCGCGCAATCAAGAAGGGTGCAACATAAGGGATAAACATCTCAGGCAATTCATAATAGCATGATATGGTATAGCCCTTTCTGACGGAGAAGTCTTGTATTCCTTCGTCTTCGGCATTCACGTCGGTGATCACCTTCGCGAAGATTGCCACCACCTTGTCGATGCAGCAGATAATATTGCTATCTCTATAGCTAATAAAATAATGCATTACACAAGGTTGACACACAGGTCATTTAAAGTGCAATCATATGGCTCCAGCCATCATGCCGAATCATGACACGCAGGTCATGTTAATCAATTTACATTATATAGTCATCTCATACATAATCAAATTATTATGAGCACCGCTATACCACATCACATGCACATGTAAACCCTCCTGCAAAACCAAGTTAGACGCCTCTAATTGGTTCATGCAAAAACTTGTTTTACGTGGCTTCTAAGGTTTCGAAACAAACCGAAGCTACCAACGTCCATCATCAAGTATGATAATTCAAGTCGCTAGATTAACTTTCCAGGGTGTATGAAAACCGAGATAATAAAATCTCGAGCCCCATACTAAACTTCGTCATACGCATGACCCCCGTGCAGATCATATCTGCATTGCCCTTTCTTCTGCGAAATTTCATCTTTCTTTTTAACTACGGTGGAATTCAACGAACTGTTAGCACTTCGTTGATCAATCAGGATCGCGGATTGCCAGAACATTGAAACTCCACCATGCTGTTATCAAGATCAGAAATATGCGCATTCCAGGGAAGCAACAAGAACAACAGGTAACAGATTTCATCTGCTACCCGCACAAATAATTTTCAGTAATAGAACTCATCTACTACCTAATTATATTGTGCAACACCCATACATCTCCATGTATTCTAGATCGCAACCTGCATCTACGCATAGCACGGCTCATGATGCCACTGTAGGGTAACGCAGCAGGAAAACAAAAATTTTCCGACCTACGCACCAGCCCAGGACCACTATGGAGACTGCATACAAGGTTTGATCATTTTCGTTACCGACTCGAAGCGCAGCGGAAGTAGAGTCGATGACGATCGGCGGTGCAGATCCCCGCAGCTAGGATTTACAACCTCCCAACCACGAGGATGTATACCCTCGTCTTCCCTTCGGACAGCCCTCCGGGAGGCTGTCGAACAGTCCCCCAGACGATGTCGCGGACAGCCCTTCGGGAGGACCTTCGAAACTCGAACGGTCACTCGGACAGCCCTTCGGGAGGACTCACAGAACTCGGACCGTCACTTGGACAGCCCTTCGGGAGGCACTCTCGAACAGCCCCTCGGGCACTAAGATCGAAACTACGACCTCTCTACAGAGTTGCACACATACGGTGTCATCTATCCGGCAGGGCTTCGCCGTCCAGAACTAGTTCCCACCGGAACCCAGACAGCCTTTCGGCTCTACGAAACTATTTCGCTGGGAGGGAGAGAGAATGCCAGATCATGCATGGCTTGTGTGAGAGCTAAGGATGGGGAAATGGCTGCCAAGATCACTCCTATATATAGGCTAGCCAAGGGGTAAAATTGTCACACAAAATCCCCAAAGTGCCCTTGGAATATCCCTTTCCAAAAGGGAATATGCCATATGGGAGTGCCATGTGGAGCACCATGGTGCTCCACCTCCTTGGCCGGCCACCCTTGGGGGGGGACCCCCCCCCATGAGGTGCCATGCCCTCCTTCCCCTTCTAGAAGGCCCTTTTGGAATTTCCAAAAAGGTGCTTTCCATAAAATTCCCAAAAAGCACTTTCACTATTCACGATGACATTTTTCAGCGTCCGTTCGAACTGAAAATATTTATGTGGGCTTAGAACATTTCCAGTACCCACTAAAATAATTTTCAATGCGTTCTGGAACAATTCCAGTTTAGTGATTTCATCTGTGAAAAGCATCTGAAGCGGTTCCGGCAGCCCCGGAACATTTCCGGTTTTTCTTCCAGAAAATTCCCAGAAGTTTCCAGAATGATTCTGGTATCCTCCAAGAGTTATCAGGCATGTGCCGAAACCATTTTGACTTAATGTTATCCCCTGAAACAACTTTTCAGTTTCACCGGAACTCATCCGGTGACCTCTCTCTGCGGAACTTTTCCGCTGTCCGAAACTTTTTCGGTGATTTTCTCTCAGACTCCCTATCTAGTATTCAGCAGATAGATGACCCTTAAGCGTGTGACCCTATAGGTTCGGTGAAGTATAGACATGACACGGAACCCCTTCCGATCAATGATCAACATCGGAGCCGTGGACACCCATATTGACCCCTATACCCACACGAATGAATATTCGAGTGAACCTCCAGTTGCCGTGTGCTATTCCTGTTGCTTCGTGATATGTTACAAATACCCGAGGTGAGACATGTTGGCATTCCCGTGGATCAACACTTGTCCACTATGCTAGTTACCTCGTTACCGGTATTGTTCTCTTTTCTCGTTACCATGTTCCGGCATCCCCGTGATCAAATCACAAAGTGTCTGGCCAGATGATGATGGATACCGTAACACCGAGAGGGCCCAGAGATATCTCTCCATCGCCGGAGGAGCAAATCCCAATCTTGAGCTATCAAGTTACTTGACACACTTTTCCATGAACCCGTAAGCCGCCGTAATAGCCACCCATTTACGGATGACGTTTAACAAACCCCAAAGTTCATGAAGCAAGCATGAAGAAACTCGATACTCTCATGGTCTAAGGAATCATGCAAACATTAACCATCTCTGTGTTATTAACCATTAACTTGTGACGAAAGAATCTCATAGCATAACATCAATCGGGTCGATTCAACACAAATGTTCTGCTAACATTGTGCCCTCAAAATTGCTGGCATAGTCATGCCCATGATCAGGAAAACAGGATCATCATGCAATACTTGAGCCAGTCATAGAGGCTTGACTAGGAATACATTTTATCATTTATTATTCCACACGTGCATATGAGTCTTCCTCCGAGCCTCGTTTTATTTGCAGACTCGAGAACCATAGCAGTTATAGCATGGAACATAAACCTAATTATGAACAGGGAGATAATCAATAACATTTATTATTGCCTCTAGGGCATATCTCCTACAGTGTCGTAGGACGCGGTGGAAACAAACGGTCCATTTGAAACAGAGGAAATTCAGATTTGTCAAATGACAATGAGAAGTTTAACACAACTCGGAGAGAAAGGTTAAACAAAACAATGGAAAGGAAAATGATTATCAGACTAATCAGATCAATGACAGGGAAATCGCACAGATACCCTGCTCTCCGGGTAGACAGGATTTACGAGATCCTAAGTGTCGGCGTTAGTAAACTTTATTTAACCCGAATAGAAGAGATATTAGAGTCCCAGAGTATAGACGAGGAATAAAAGATCCTAATACCACCCAGTTGGCGACGTGGGCCCGTAAGCCACACAGCCAAGTTAGTAATTTAGTTTCTCGGTTTCTAGACTCAACTTCGGCCAAGGAATTTGGAGGGGGGCTTCCTACAGGCAGTCGGCTCTGATACCAACTTGTGACGCCCCCGGTTCAATCGTACACTAGTCATACACGCAAACGTGTACGATCTAGCCCAGGGACTCACGGGAAGATATCACAACACAACTCTAAACACAAATAAACGGAGGTCCACAATATTACAGACCAGGGATCCGAAGATCCGAATACATAAGTCAGTCATACAAATAATATCTGAGTACAGACATAGTTAGACAAGTTCTGCCTTAAGAAGGCTAGCACAAACAGCGACAGTAGATCGAAAGGCGTTGGCCTCCTGCCTGGGAGCCTCCGATCCTACTCCTGGTCAGCTGGCTCGATCCAGTAGTACGTGCCCTCTGGACCCGCCTGGTAGTAGGCTCCGGTGGTGGCGTCTGGCTCCTGGACTCCATCGTCTGGTGTATCATCAAGGTGGGGGTATATGGGGGAAAAGAGAAAATAAAGCAACCGTGAGTACTCATCCGAAGTACTCAGCAAGCAAGGATCTATACTACATATGCAACATTATCAATGGAGAAGAGGCTGTATATGTGGACTGGGCTGCAGAAATGCCAGAATAGAGAGAAAGGCCTAGTCCTATCGAAGACTAGCATCTTCAAACATCTTCTCAAAGCCATCATCTTGCAGCAGTAGGAGAGAGTAGAATAGCATTTTATTTAGCAAACATGTTGAAGTACAGCTCAAAGATCCTTCCTCGACTCCCAGCGAGAAAGTAATCCCGAAGCTTCAATTAAGTAACAAGTGTCCAGTTTAAGTAGTAGATCGGGATACACAAACTGAGCGTCCTTTACCGTAGGACCGGCTATCGATAGAAGATTCATCCCTGCAGGGGTGCACTACTGTTACCCAACACGCTCGATCAACTCTGGCCGGACATACTTGATGGGTAATGCCCGTCCTCGGAAGATCAACACGAAGCAGCGCTCTACCTAGGCTCAGCAGAGAGGTCAGCACGCCGGACTAACCTATGCACCCAGGGGTCTCGGGCCATCGCCCTAGGCACCCTGCGCGTTGCGTGGCTGGCCGGGGTGCAGGCGCGACACTGAACTAGCCAGTGAAGTATCCAGCCCAATCCCGACGATCAGCCCGCACGGTGAATCGTGACGTCTGATAAGCTTTCGGAGAAACGTACATCGCAGAGGGCCCCATAACCATTATCCCGCGTGGTGGTAGTGCGTATAGGGCACGTCGACCCACTCAGATCACACACCCAAATCCAATAGGCTCAATTAGTATCAAGCGGAGACAATCAGAGTCTCTGATGCTCCGCCACAATGTCACACTCGAGTGCCCTTCCGGCACACCCGAAATCATAGATCCCCAGCGGGTACCCACCAGGGTGGACCCGCCTGTGAAAAAGGTCAAGTAACCGTGTGGTCATATTCATCAGGGTGAACGTATGAGGTATCACCCTCGAGGTTCACACTGAGGGGTTGCACGACAGAGTCGTATCGGACATGGAGAAGGAGGAATCACCCTCGATGACCACGACCGTACAGCTATGCTGCAGAGTATTCATCAGGAGTGCGTTACGAGGTATCACCCTCGGCACTCGATAGTTACTACGCAGAGTCGTACAACTAAGGGGGGTGTGAAGTGAGGCGTCTGTCTCTGATCGACGATCACGTTGATCGAATCATCGATGAACAAGCAGGGGCGACAAAGTAAGGTGGTGGGGTCACAGATGGTTCATACCAACCTATACTAAACAGTTTATCATAGGCAGGTAAGGTAGCAATGAACAGGTTACAACAGCAGGCTATGCATCAGAATAGGAGCATACATTAACAGTAGCGAAATCTAATGCAAGCAGGAGAATAGAATGGGCGATATCTGGAATGCTCAAGGGGGGGGGGCTTGCCTGGTTGCTCTGGCAAGAGAGGGAGGTCGTCAACGGGCTGCTCGTCGGTAGAGTAGTCGTAACCTGGTGCAGCGTCGTCGGTCTCGGCGTCTATCGAGAGAGAAGGAGGGGGAGAGAAACAATAAATTGCACGGCAATAATGCAAACAATATGTATGACATGCCTAAATGATATGCCGGGGTGTTCTACTGCCTAACTAAACGATTTAGTTAATTTAGGAATTTATTCGGATTTATTTAATTAGGGTTGGACACTATTCATTTATCGAAATCGGTCTAATTGTTCAACGTTCTTATAGTTGCGGGCATCAGACGGGAATACAGAGGGCGTATCCGGGTTCGTATCGTCGTTCTGAGCAAGTTTCATGTATAAAATATTTTCATCGGAGTTACGGTTTATTTAATATGATTTTCTAAAGTTTTTATTAATTTCTAAATTTATTTAATTATTTAAAATTAACATTATCCGAAACAGTGCTGACGATGACATCAGCATGACCTCATGCTGATGTCAGCGGTTATTTAAGTTAATTACTAATTACTGTTTAATTAACACTAATTAGTTAATTAGATTAACCTAATCAGGATTAATTAACTAATTAATTAATTAATTATTTTAATTATTTTAATTATTTATTT